>JADLZN010010083.1:0-27884 GCA_018155175.1 Sinocyclocheilus anophthalmus
TGACCACTTCCTTTTATCGTGCATGCTGCGTATTACTAATTTTAACTATATGGCTCCGTGTTATCGTCCGTGCAGAACTATTGTTCCAGCCACCAAAGGCATATTCACAAATAACCTGCCTGATTTATCTTAACTGCTCTGTGTACCCATAAATACACTTGAACTAGACGAAATGACTAGCAACAGGGGCACTATCTTCTCTAATACATTAGAAGCTGTTGCCCCCATCAATTTGAAAAAGGTTAGAGAAAAACGTACTGCGTCATGGTACAACAGTAATACCCATTCTTTCAAGAAAAAAACTTGTAGTCTTGAGCGCACATGGAGAAAAACTAACTTGGAAGTTTTTAGAATTGCGTGGAAACACAGTATGTCCAGCTATAGACATGCTCTAAAAGCTGCCAGGGCCGAGCATATCCACAAACTCACAGAAAATAACCAAAACAATCCTAGGTTTTTATTTAGCACAGTGGCTAGATTAACTAATAACCAGACGCCGCCAGATCTAAATATTCCCTCACAGTTTAATAGTAATGACTTTAATTTCTTCACTGATAAAATAGATAAAATCAGAAATACAATAACAAATGCAGATTCTACAGCGTATAATACTTTAGATTCATTCATCGCACCAAAAGATAAACAGCAGTGCTTTACAATTATAGTACAGGAAGAGCTAAATAAACTTATCACTGCATCTAAACAACAACAGCCTCTTAGATCCTGTACCCACTAAATTATTGAAAGTGTTGTTACCTGTAGCAGAAGAACCGCGTCTCATTATTAACTCGTTGTCTTTTTTAGGTCATGTCCCAAAACCATTCAAGCTGCCGTTTATTAAGCTTCTTATTAAGAAACCACAACTATATCCTAGTGAACTTGCAAATTACAGACCCATCTCAAATCTTCCTTTAATGTCTAAAATTTTAGAAAAAGTTGTTTCTGCTCAATTGTGCTCCTTCCTGCAAAAAAAATTATCTCTATGAAGAATTTCACTTGTTAAAATTACAAATTACTTGCTGCTTGCGTCAGACCAAGGCTGCATCTCATCTTAGTGCTAACGTTCGCACTATAGATCTTGACATACTCATAGATCGATTACAAACTATACAGGTATTCAAGGGCAGGCTTTAAGGTGGTTTAGATCCTACCTGTCCGATCACTACCCTTTTGTTCATTTAAATGGTTAGTCATCTCAATTATCACCAGTAAAAATATGGAGTGCCACAAGGATCTGACCTAGGTCCTCTGCTATTTTCAATATACAGGTTGCCCCTTAGTAATATTATTAGAAAATACAGGATTAATTTCCACTGTTATGCCGATGAAAGTCAACTATATAGGCACGGCGTACTCTTGAAAAACCCTCGAAAAGTTCCATGGAATTTTAATAAAAACCCGAAGTTTTTGGAACAGTCACTTGAAATCTAGTTCACAAAGCTCGGCATAATAGACATTGTGGGTTTTTAATCAGGTCCTGATTTCGGTTGCGGCTTGCGCATAGTCTATATCGCTTAGTTTTTTCTCATTCCGCAGCCTTTTGACTTTAAAATGATGATATCCCCAACATTTTCAATAAGCACTATAGCATGGAGGTTTGAATGAGTAAATAATCAAACCTACAGACTGAGTCCAGCCCACACAGACTGATCAAATCAGTCATTTAAAAACAGCGCGAGTGATTCAGCTGTACGAGTCTTCTCTCTTTGACTTTCTCTTCAAACAGCTTCACACATTAGCCCGTGCCGCTCTTTGTTCTGCCGGTCCACCTATGACCTCTTCTCTGCTGGCGCTGCGAGACAAGACTTTCCTACGTCGCTGTTTGGGCGTTGACAAATTGTCACTTTCCTACTTCGGGTCTTGGTGCAACATCGTCTAAATATTGTATTATTTAATTTGCACGCTTTTTAGCTCAAATTCGGTACTCTCGCACGCTCCAGCGGTGCGCATCACATCCAAAGTGCCTCTGCGTAATATGATTATTGGGAGTTTTGCTACCAATACGCTCAGTCAAACCCTTCACGGGCCTCAAACATATGCCCTCCAAGTCTGGCCCTTATCCCGACAGAGTATCGAATGACTGGCCTATTGCCGAATGAGCCGGGACGCTTTTTTCTCTGTCTCTCTTCCCCCAATTACAACAGGCCTGTTTGTACCATTAAAATAGTTCAGTTTCGTTGTTTGAATGGCAAATTGTTAATATATTTCCGTTTCTTTATTACATTAATTTAGAATATGTTTGAAATGTTTTTGTTATGGTCAATTCAAGTGTTTTTGTGTTTGTTAAATAACGCCAAGCTTCCCGTGGCAGACGTGTAGTTAATTCTAGCTATCTTTGAATCAATTTAGCCTTCCCTCAAATCAGCCACGACTTGACTAAATAACAATATAATATATATAAAATGCTTAAAAAAAACAATGTTAGTTTAAATGGTTAACCTAGATAAATGTGTGCTATTAGGCGTGTAACCAATCGTTTGTGCAGAGAAGCTAAAGCGCCCTTTGCAGGACATGGAGTCACCAGCACGATCACTTGCAGTTTTTTTTTCTTATAACAGTGGAAACAACCAGTTATTTTTGCTCATAAAGGTAAGAGTATACATCATTCGGGACTGTTAAAGGTCTACTTTTATTTGTGTGCACTCACAATCTCAGCATAACGTTGTGCTTTTTTTTTAGAAAACAAACAAACATACCTTTCTGAATCCGGCATCCATTCATCATTCGTTTTTTTTGATTTGCTACATACCTCTGGCCTTTACTTAAATGGGGGTTTTACAGTCATATTTAAAGCGGTTCATATTAATATTGAGTACTGATTGATGTTCACTTGGATTTTTTCCCCATCGAGGGGAAATAACTTAATACTCTGTCATTTATAGTCGTATGGTAAAATGTATATTTTTATTTGTGTAACGTTATGTTCAAAATAACTACAAAATGTCATGCCTTTGAAAAATAAAGAGAACAACAGAATGTGCTGCTTTAGCGTCTCGGTCTCCTTGAGCATCTTTCCGGCGCATGCCACAAACATGAACCACAGGGAATACTTGTCTTTTAAAAGGCTTCATTTAGATTATTTGACGTTAAATGCATCATATAAGTCAGTTTGGAATAAATCACAGTAGGCCTATGTAAAATGAAATTAAAAGCGACTTTACAGTCTGGAAATATTTAGGCTATAGCAAATTATTTCGCGGACCCCCTATCACTTTAAGAACCGCTGGTCTACACAGAAGAAAGCCCTCTGCCCAGGTACGAGTTGTGTCGAGCTATTCATTAGTCTGTTTGATGAGAAAAATATGAAATGTAGTTGCAATAAAATGGGTTATTAATCCGTACAACTGCAGCAGTGGAGGACTATTATTCTGTTGCGTGATACTGCGGAAGAACTGATGATGGCACGGTTTGATCTTCGGCTGACCAATCAGCAGAAAGGGGCGTTTAATTCCTGCCCACGTGTAGAAATCAAATATTCAAGCTGTTTATTAATTTTTCCACCCATGAGCGAAAAAAGAAAATTTAAGCTGAATTTTCGTTTTTTGTTTTTTGGAAAAAAACGAAAAAGGAACCGTTTTCTCATTTTTCTACTTTCAATATTAAATCAAAAACCGAATGATCGAATGATACACGTTTTTTCCTGCTGTCTCGGTCTTGAGCAGGAAGGCTTCACAAAAATGAACCGAAACCCTGCGAATATTCTATTTCATCATGGTAATTACTTGCTGGCGTTTTGCGGCAAGCTTTGCGTGCGCTTTAACATTGAACTCTTCCAGCACTCGCTGCTGCTGGACACTAAACACCGTCCGAGCCACTCTTGACAGTCGTGGTAGCACGGTCTCGTGTTGTTTCCACCAGCGCGGCAAATCTTTGTCATCACCATAATAACTGATGGATATCTAAAATATAAACATAAAGAGGAAGCAAGCCTGATGCCTGGCCCATGACTGAGCTATGACGTGAAAATTGTCCCGAAGCCATACATAAGTTGGGGCTGAAATGCAGGGCTCTAAAGCGCAGCTTGTTGCATTTAAGCAGCAAAAATACACACAAAATGACACCAAAATGGCCATCCTGGCCACAGTTAAATAAATGATAATATTCAGTGATGTGAAATGTGGAGTAAGGTCTGGCGCAGTTGCAGCTTGTACTTATTACTAAAACAAGAAAGCAAACGAGTAGCATTAATAGTCATTCATTTTAGTTAACATATGCTATGATTATGAACAGAGTTTTTATTCTTATTGAAAATCTGGAACGTTAGGTGATGATATTGTTCAAAAGTCAGATGGTAAAGTCATGGAAATGTATTGTGTAACAATTGTACGAACCCTGTATATATCTCAACAAGACCAGATGAAACTTCTAAATTATCTAAGCTAACAGAGTGTGTTAAAAATGTAAAAGATTGGATGACCAATAATTTTCTCAATTAAATTTGGATAAGACAAAGATATTACTTATTGGACCAAAAAACAGTACACAGAATCTCTTGGATAACAACTTGCAACTAGACGGATGTACTGTTACCTCCTCTACAGTCAAAAATCTGGGTATTATATTAGATAGCAACCTGTCTTTTGAAAATCACATTTCCCATGTAACAAAAACAGCATTCTTCCATCTTAGAAAAATCGCCAAGCTACGAAACATGTTATCTGTTTCTGATGCAGAAAAACTAGTTCATGCATTCATGACCTCTAGACTGGACTATTGTAATGCACTGCTAGGTGGTTGTCCTGCATCTTCAATAAACAAGCTACAGGTAGTCCAAAATGCAGCAGCTAGAGTTCCTTACCAGGTCAAGAAAATATGATCATATTACCCCAATTTTACAGTCTCTGCAATGGCTACCTATTAAGTCCCGTATCAGTTACAAAATATTATTACTTGCCTATAAGGCCCTTAATGGGTTAGCTCCTGCGTACCTAATTAGTCTTCTACCATGCTACAATCCATCACGCTCCCTAAGGTCGCAAAACTCTGGACTTTTGGTAGTACCTAGGATAGCAAAGTCCACTAAAGGAGGTAGAGCTTTTTCGCATTTGGCTCCCAAACTCTGGAATAGCCTTCCTGATAACGTTCGGGGTTCAGACACACTCTCTCTGTTTAAATCTAGATTAAAGACACATCTCTTTGGCCAAGCATTCAAATAATGCATCTTATAATCTTGTACTGCAGTTATATCTGATCAAATGCACATTATTATTCTTTAGTTTGGGCTAAACAAATTTTTTTTGCTTGGTTGGAACAGCAGCTAATTATGTCTCTATTTGTTTCTCTGTTTTTGCCACGGGATTGACATCCTGTGGTATCTAGGATTTACACAAGCTTCAGTCTGGATCCAGAACACCTGAGAAGAGATGATGCCAACTCCTCAGAGGACCTTAGATGATGCCAACCCTGAAACAACATACAGAACTACCACATTTTGCTATAAGTTTGATTGCATCATATAATAATTGCTGTTAATAGTGTTCATCGTCGGTTTGATTACATCTTTAATTGATTTTCCATACATTTCTGCCATATGTAACTGACAATCACCACTGATAAGCTACCACTAAATATTTGTAGAAACTACATTTGCTGTAAAGTTGCTTTCAATGATTTGTAATGGTGAAAAGCGCTGTTCAAATAAACTTGACTTGACTATTTAGCTCCCAAACTCTGGAATAACCTACCTAACATTGTTCGGGAGGCAGACAGACTCTTGTCAGTTTAAATCTAGATTAAAGACAGGTCTCTTTAACCTGTCTTACACATAACACAATAACACTTTTCTAATATTCAAATCCGTTAAAGGTTTTTTAGGCTGCATTAATTAGGTCAACCGTAACCGGGAACACTTCTCATAACACCCTATGTACTTGCTACATTGTTAGAAGAATCATCGTCAGGAAGGGGAGGGGGAGGCTCTAAGTATTAGTCTGTTTCTTCTCCTCGTAATTTCCGAGGTCACCGTAGCCACCAGATCCAGTCTGTAGCCAGATCAGATGGTCACTGCAGTCACCTGGATCCAGTATGTATTCAGATCAGATGGTGGATCAGCACTTAGAAAGGACCTCTACAGTCTTGAAAGACAGCGGAGACCAGGACAACAAGATGAGCCACAGATACAGATCCCCTGTAAATACCTTGTCTCAGACGACCACCGGGACCACAGGAACCAGATGAGTCCTCTACACAATGTGACATTGCTGCAGCCTGGAACTGAACTGCTGGTTCGTCTGGCCAGAGGAGAACGGCCCTCTGACTGAGCCTGGTTTCTCCCAAGGTTTTTTCTTCATTTCTGTCACTGATGAAGTTTTGGTTCCTTGCCACTGCCGACTTTGTCTTGCTTAGTTTGGGACACTTAATTTCCAGCGATATTGTTAACTAGATTGCAAATGGATTGCAAAGAGTACTATTGTAAACTGAACTGGGCGGATATTACATCACTGATCAATGATGAAACTGTCTTTAAAACTGAAAATGAGTGCTTTACTATTGTCCCTTTTCATTATTGACCCTATTCCTAATGACTGCTGTTCAGTTTGCTTTGACACAATCTGTATGTGTAAAAAGCGCTATATACATAAAGGTGCCGACTTTACTACACTTATGAGTGGCTCACTATCTGCGCTGCCTCGTCTCTCTCTCGCATGCGTTATGCAGTAGTCACTTGGATAAGTCGTTGTTGCTCGTTGAACTTGTTGACTTTTGATGAGTTTAAGCGCGTGAAGAGCGCTGTGAAAAAGTGTGTTGGAAACATTAATTGAGGACCAAATCTGCACCTTATTGATGACCCGTCGCGTTAATATACCTGCATCTATGCCACGCATGATGGTTAACACTGTCAGCTCGTTAATAACGTTTTATTTAAATTTTTTTTAATCCTTTTTATACAATCCGCCTTCATTTAGCAAATGCACTCGCGCATAAACAATTTTCAAGTTGTTTACAATCCCAGCTCAGCAAAAAAGACGAGTGTGTGTGTGTGTTTTCCTTTGAAAAAGTTTCCCCAGAAATACTTCGCTATTTAATGCATTTTTCCTTAAAAATGGTATTATCAGCATAACAATTAAAGAAAATGTGTAAAAGGTATGACATGAATTTGCCATCCTTCTAGAACAATGTGCATTTATGTTAAAATTGTAACATAAATTATCAAGTTTAATTATTTTTATTTCTTTATTGCAAAACGCTAAAACTGGCACCGTTTTGGAGAGAAATGGGCTCTCATTTTAACCCATATCATGGTGTGTGATGCTGAACTATGAGTTTCTAATGGTGTTTGTATTTGCACTGTTCTAAACATTATTTTATCACACAACAGCAGCGTGCTGTCTCAGTGCCTCACACATGATTTAATTATTTTTTCAAACTTTAATGAGTTAAAGGGGATTGATTGTACTGAGACAACTTTCACTCTTTTCTTACCATGAATACGGCTCCAACAAATAGGAATCTGTGCTGTTTGGATGTATTTTAAAGAGTTGGCAATCAAAATTAAAACTACTGGATGATAGATATTCTTCATTCTTTATGACAAACAAGAAAATATGAATTACAGAATGTACAACGTTTTTAAAATGTATCAATTGCGGTGTACAGCGTTTATTATGAGGGGGTAGAATCCACAGCTCAGTACTCACTACTCAATACTCATGAGTACTTTTAAATAGGCTACTCTTTTACTCTTACTCAAGTAGTTTTTTGGACAAGTACTTTTACTTTACTCGCACTACATTTTTTGGAAGGCAACGGTACTTTTACTTGAGTATATTTTTTCAGTACTCTTTCCACCACTGATTATTACAATTAACGTAAACGTATGTTCAGTGTTTGTGGAAATAAATATTGAAAAAAATCGATTTGTGGCCTTTGAGAATCGATATTGAATCGACCACATTTTAAAAAACGATATATTGAAAAATCTATTTTTTTGCCCAGCCCTAATATATGGGCGTTTTTGCAAAACTGACGCAAAGGTTTGGAACAAGTGGAGGGTGAGAAAATGGCATAGCGGCTGGTCATTGCAGGCTACATAACAATTTGCATTGGTGCCTCTGCAGTTTGGGGGGCCCGCCGAGCTGGGGGTAACCTTTTAATTTGAAATGCGGGAACTAATAGAGCCCTGCAAGGTCCCGTTCCCTTGTCCAACCGCTTGTGAAATTCTCGGTCCCAGTCCGACTGATACCTGACTTTTTCCTTCTCTCTCTTTCCCCATTACACAGCTAATAAACTAGTTCCTTTTTGGTTTTAAAATGGCATTGGACTATTTTCTTTTTGTTTCTTATTAAGTTAATTTAAAATATGTTTTGGACACAGTTGTGTTTGTTAAATTCAGTTTTTTGTTTTTTAAAGGACAGCCACGCGGCAGCGTCATAGTGACTTGAGCATTATGTTTGAAATCACTTGAGCTTCTTAACCAACCACTTGCTAAAATAACCAGACTCAAACACATTCATGCAGCTCCTAATTAATTTAAACAGTTAACCTAGATAAATGAGCGCTGTAGGCACAGATCCAATCGTTGTGCGGAGAGTGAAAGTTAAAGCGTGCTTTGCAGGACATGGAGGCGCCAGTGCGATCACTTGCATTTTTAATTTAAATTTTTTGATAACAGTGGAAACAACTTAAAATACACAGTCATTTTTGCTCATAAGAGTAAAGAGTAATACATCGTTCTAAACTGTAAAGGGTCTAGTTTTTTTTGTGTGCACTCACAATATCAACAAATCCTTGTGGTTTTGTAAAATAAGGAAAGCAAACAGGATATGCGCTTTCTGTCCTCTTGGTCTTGTGCAGGAGCGCTTCACCGACATGATAAATATATCTTTAGAATGCTTTAAATTACTATTTTAAAACGAAATATTTCAAATCGAAAACAAAAACTCTTTCCTTATGTAATCCATTCATTTCTTTCTAATGACACGTCCAAAGAGGAGATGGCGAGTCAGGTTAATTAATTTTTGCAACATTTTATTAACAAATAATTAAAATATCCCCTCACTATTTTTTTTACTTATTTATTTAGGTTTTTATTTATTTATTTTGTTTGTTTTTTGGGCCACTGTGCCGAAATTGTGTTTGCATTCAGTAGCCTATACTGCAGTATTTTTGTGCCATGTTTAAAAATAACTAAATAAATAAGATTAACTTCATAATATTTTAAGAATAAAGTCAAAAGTGCGTGATTTCTGTATATTCCGTCATTCTTTTTACTTTTTTTTTTAACTCTGATTGATCGATTCATGAGACATTCGTTTGTATTAAATTGTTCAATTGTTGTTAAATTGTCAATTTTTTTTCAACAAAGCACAAAGCTGCGATTATTGTGTGGCTTGCGTGCTACAAATAATGAATGGACTTGTAAACTTTAAACATCATTTAAATCATTGTGTGTTATGTTCATATATTCTTAAATCACTAAATATTAAGAATAAAATGGAAAGTCTAAACATCCTTAAATTCATAAATTGTTCATGGAAAGAACAATACAAAACAATTAAATCACCTGATAAAATTGCACAAGACACTGGCTTTTTTCTTCTTCAGATAATATGTGCATTAGTTTTAATGCACTGGAAGATTTTCCATACACTTACTGTATATTTGCATTTTTAAATGATTTTTAGATATTTTTACTGGAAAACAAGACAAAGATACTCATTACGAATATAATATTATTGGAGTGCTCTTAGTAGGATCGATTGTTGCAGTGTCACAATCAATAACTCAAACTATGTCTCTTCCAAAATAATAATGGAATTTGGTCCTAGTTCAAATAGAATGATGAATCGGTACCTTAACATCTCAACCAAAATCAATATTCTGGTTTGTTCTGATAAAGGGATCTCTAACTACCCTGGAAGCACAAATCAAGTATACAGACTCAGAACTCTGTCATCACCTGATATTCAAACATAGAGATTTGTGGTCTGTTTCATCAAACTATGCATGAAAAAAAAAACTTTCAAAACAATTTAAGGGTAACAATGTAATTGATGTTCAGCAAATAAAAAACATATATAATACAGATAAACAACTGACAAAGCTTGGCTTAATGAATATTAGATCCCTTTCTACAAAAGTGCTTTTTGTAAATTATATTAGTAAATGATAGAGTGTGTTGGGGAAAGTTACTTTTAAAAGTAAGGCATTACAATATTGTGTTACTCCCTAAAAAGTAACTAATTACGTTAGTTTTTTTTATGGAAAGTAATGCGTTACGTTTTTTTTGCGTTACTTTTTAAATCTGAACAGGGCTTGCTTGTTTGTTTTTTAACTAAGAAAATTTATATTTTTGGCAAATACAAGCTTTGCATCCAAAGGGGGGAAAGGAGAGCCTCAGTGAAGGAAACTACTTTACGTCCGTACAGTAAAGTCAGAGAAAAAGTTAACACACTTCGCAATAAAGAAAGAGACACACAATGTTTTTGCGATTAGTATGGTTTTAACTGGGATCATCGAAGCCCAGAACAAAGACATTGGTTAATATACTGGATTAAAATACATAAAGGACTTTGTATTGTGTAACATTTCATTGTTGCAGGTTTTGCGTCTATCCTGAGTTGGCAATTATTTTTATTCATTTTGAGGAATACTGAATCGTTTTTTTTTTTGTGAGTGAGATGAATTAATGCTTATTCATATTTATTTTAGAACTACAGTCACATCTTCTGATTTCTCTCACCATGGCAACACCAGAGCTGTCAATCAATAAATTGGGGGGGGGAAAACAAAGTAACTGGCATTATTTTTTTGAAAAAGTAACTCAGATATTCTCTAGTAAATGTAAAAGTAATGCGTTAATTTACTAGTTACTTGAAAAAAAGTAATCTGATTACGTAACTCGCATTACTTGTAATGCATTACCCCCAACACTGGTAATGATGATATGATCACAGATGATAACTTAGATGTGCTCTGTTTGACGGAAACCTGGCTAAAACCAGATGATTACATTATTTTAAATGAGTCTTACCCCCAAGATTACTGTTATAAACATGAGCCGCGTCCAAAAGGTAAAGGGGGGAGGTGTTGCTACAATTTATAATAATATTTTTAGTATTTCTCAGAGCTCTGGTTTCAAGTATAATTTTTTTGAAGTAATGGTGCTTCATATAACATTATCCAGAGAAACAAGTGTTAATGATAAATCCCCTGTGGTGTTTTTACTGGCTGCTGTATACAGGCCAGCAGGGCACCATACAGACTTTATCAAAGAATTAGCTGATTTTCACATACAGAAGGCTAGACGAAACTTCTACGTTATGGAGCTCAAGTGACATGCCTTTGAATGTGTCATGCGACTTTCTCTCCACTCCTTTAAAGTCAGTCCCTTGATCAGATAACACAAAGGAAGTTCCTCTGAGAACCACAAATCTCCTAAGTGCCATGAGGAAGGAATCAGTGTCAATACTTGAGAGTATGTCTAGGTTGACAAATCTGTTTTTTTAAGACATTTGCAAATTACAGGATCTACCCTCTGTCCAATCTCAACAGAAAAGGGCCAGCGGTTTTCCCATGGAGTAAAATGCAGGCTTGAATAGTTGAATCCGAGCTACTGGTAATTTTAACATTTCTGGGGCTTCTGGTTTGTGTCTCTATTTACTGTACTTCTGGCATTTCAACACTAACTGCCAACATCAGGTATTTGTGTACTGAAATTCAAGTTATCCACTCATCTTTTTTTTTACTCTCCATTCAATCTTAACAGAAAAGGACCAAAAGCAATCCATTCCCATTGAGTAAACTCTGGACATAAACTGAGCAGTCTACTGCTAGAAGCAAGGGATTTACTATGTTCCAGGCACTGGAAGTCTTCAAAGAAATTATCAATTAGACTTGCTCTCCACTTGAGAATTTTTGCTTGTATGAATTGAATATGAACACATTATGCAGTAGCTTCCAGTAATTCTTTGTAGGTATTAAACTGGCTGGCATCAGGAATTGTGTATTGGAATTCAAATTATCCACTCATCTTTTTTCTACTCTCCATTCAGTCTTAACGGAAATGAGCCAGAAGCAATCCATACTTCCAGTGGAGTAAAATGCAGATTTGCATAGTTGAAGTTGAGCTACTGGTAATTTTGCCAGCTACTGGCTTCTGGTTTGTTTCTCCATTTATGACATTAGAATTGGTTATTGTGGATGGCCTCTCGACCACAGAGAATACAAAATTCCCTTCTGATTTCAGCCAAGACTCTCATGATTATTGGTCAACCTCCTAGCTGAACAATGTGTATTTCTTTGTCCAACTCTGGACACAAACTGAAAAGTCTACTGCTAGAAGGAAGGGGTTTATTATGTTCCAGGCACTGAAAGTCTTCGAAGAAATGATCAAGTTGATATGCTCTCTACTGGAGTATTTCTGCTTGTATGAAATGAACATTATGCAGAACCTTCTAGTAATTCCTTGTACATGGTAAACTTTGTGTATTGGATTTCACTAAATTGAGGGCACAGAACACTGACTTTTGCAAATGGGGAACTGTTATTTCTGTTACTGGCTAAAACATGTTAACTGTCCAGGGGAACTGTTAATAATACTTGCAGGCCATTGATCAGATTGCTTTAACAGTAAGTGCATCGGTTTGGTCTGGCCTGTTGTTCAACTGTTTTACCCTTTGTGGGGTCATCAGCAGGATTTGAGCCTTAGAACTGACTGACTTAGAAAAGCTGTACTTTCCCTAAGCTTTTCCCTGGTCTTAGATACAAGAATACACCATATGCCTTTTTCTTATGCATCACAGAACGCATGTATCTCTCTTGCAACATGAAACATTGTCCATATCTGGTGTCATATGGCACCTGGGAAAGGTAATAGTAAAAAGGGGTCAGAGTTTGTCTAAAAATGAACAACTAAAACTAGTTTTGCAGAAGTACATCAGAAAACAGAAGAATTATCCCATTCCCTTGGTTTAGTCCACAGTTGTTGGATTAGGATCTCTACTATGGCTGTATAAGGGAAGATGAATCCTAATCATTGACTGGCAAGGACTGTCGTGGAGCAAACAATCGTCTTCTCAGTGTAGTAAATTAAGTTCAAGAATCAGAGTTCCAGATGCTCCAAAAAAGACTTTTTGGACAAGCAACAAATCCGAGATGACGGTCCACCAGCATCTCAGTCTTTGTCTGACCCGCATCCATTCTTTTATCTTATTCTTATCATCTTTTCAGACAACAAATTGGTAGCTCAATCTCTGCTTGCTACTCCACTAGTTTTGCTACACTCATTCTTACTCATCCTGGTATACTTTCTAATTCTGGACACCTGCTTGAACCATTCACCTAATACTTTATGTCTCATCTCCCCCCTGAATGCAGGAGTCTTCATAGGCTGTCCTGATATACTTTCTCATGCTAGCTTGAACCATTCTCCCAATACTTTTTATCTCACTCTCCCTTTTGACACAGGTGTTCTCATAGGCCATTTATCAAACTTGTTTGTGTCATCCCTGTCATATTCTTGGAAGTCACCCAAAGTTTACTGGTTCACTCAAGTATATCAGTGCTGTCCAATAGGGAGCCACATACACTTGCCCATTGGAAAGCACTTAGGACTCACAGTCTGCATTAAGACATCCTATATTGAAACAATCACTATATTGATCAGTCTATTGATTGTTGTTATAATCATACATCATATTTTCGAGTAAAATATCACAACAGGACCCAGTATAAATTATGAATGGTGGGCATTTTCTACTCCAAGGGATAGTGCTTATACCTAAGGCTACCTAAGGTGGGGCAGATCCAGTGAAAACCCAAGGTGGTTTCAGTTACTTCTGTTTCTTTATGTGAGTTCTGTACTGGTAGACTGGGCTTCTTTTGGTAGATGACTTACTACACTAATCTGGTTCAAGGCCCACTGTCGGATTTTGAATCCTCCACTATAGCTAGTAGCTCTATTAGACAATCAATGATCCTTTCTGCTTCCTCAGATGTGGTCATGTAGAAGTAGTTGTCAACATAAAACTCCTTTGAATTGTAGATTATCACCTGGCTCTGTACTGTCAAGAACATGCTTCTGTAAAGTGTAGGATGGACAGTATGGCCTGAAATTGATGCCAAAAGGGAGAACCTGCCACTCATAGACATCCACTTATCTGTCTTGTACCATATCCCTCCAGATAAATAAAATGAAGGGCTTGTCATGCTCCAAAAGGTGGACATGTTGGAACATTCCTTTTATATCCCCACTCACAGGCACCAAATGCTCTCTGAATCTTATCAAGACTCCCAGAAGCGATGGGCAAAGTAGGTTTGCCAGGAAACAATGAGTCATTTAAGTTTATTCCTTAGCTAACTGCCAGACACCGCTTAGAGTGAAAGAAGATTATCCCATTACCAGGTCCATTGATCTGCACACTGTTTCATAGCAACTAATTACCCTTCACCCATTGTGAAAATCATCACTAAGGTTTAGGCTGGAACTGCCATACAACTTTCTTTGGACCCCTTGATCGCAGCATCTGTCAATGAAACAAAGCGATGATTAACATAATTAGAGTTGCTAAGGTTCCTAATATATTAAAGGAATATTGCAGGTTTTCTGAAATATATCTGTCCATAACCAGCATACTGTCAGTCACCAAATAAAATATCTTGCCCTTTATTTTGTATTAACTAACATTTCGTTTCAGGACTTATAAAGTCTGCTGCAATATTGTTAAAATTGTCATACTTCTCCTAATCACCTGATTCAATTCATCAGCTTGTTAACTGATGACTAGAGACTGCAAGACCTGAAATGGATGTATTAGATATGGGAGACATCCAAATGACCCCTTCGGTAGAAATCGGTAAGGTGGGGCTAGCACAAGGACCAAAGTAGCCAGGCCAGACACCTTCAGGCCCGCTCGTGGTGCCGACACTGGTGAAATGTCTAGGTTACTGAACACAACCCCTGGTTCCCTGAGTGGGAATGAGGTGCTGCATAATGACCCAGTGAGAACACATCAGTGGTCACGAAGTTTGAAGCCTTATATAATCATCGCATTTCATTGGTTGATGGTGCTGAAAAGGCCCTCCTTGCCCCCATAAGGAGCTATATAACCGCTCATAAGCATACATGCGGCCAGAGTAGTCAAGTGAAGTCACCTTTATTTATACAGCGCTTTATAAAATACTGATTGTGTCAAAGCCTCTTCACAGCGATAACACAAATAACAATATCAAAACTCATATGCTCATTAAATCATCATAATTATGTTATACCAGTTGAAAAACAAAAAAACACAACAAACAAAAACATCATATGCTTTTAGTATGTTTTGAAGCATTGCTGCTCGTTTGATATTTAAATTGGTCCTTAGCGTGGTCATTTGTTGGTTAAGCTGTTCCTGTGGCTTGGTCCTAAGCTGGTTCCTGAACAGGACGTTGCTTATGCCACTAGTGACCACACAGGCCAGCTTAAACCACACATAAGCAACTAAGACCAACTTAAACTACAAACCAGCAGCCATGCTCAAACATACTAACGTTAATATGCTTGTTTTTTCTTTTTTCCATATCGTTTTTTTTTTCAACAGGGTAATGGTACAAGCCTCCACAGCGTTCATGTTTTGCCAGATGTCAGCGTCTTCCCAACCTGCAACCATGTGCACACCCGCTCGTCTGCATTATGGAAAAAGTGCTGATGAGCTGAAAACACTGGCAAACATGTAAGTTGGAGTTAGGTGATCTCCTTTGAGTAGTGTGGTGCTTGTGACAGTGTGTTCTGTGCTATCTTGTGTTTTCTGAAACCTGACTTGTGTTAGTCATACCCCAGGTTGCCTAAGCATGGGGACAGAGACCACATTTTCTTCAAGATCTTTTGGGATTCCTTCTCCAATGTGAACTGTTAGGGATCTAAACCATGCTCTTGGGGCTGTTTATGTTTACTGATAGAGAGTTAAAATGTGTTCAAATGTTATCATTATATTAGCATATATTTTATCACCCCTCCGAGTTGTTCCCCCTCCAGCTACTCCAGGGAGAACAATTACTGGACCAGCAAACCACAATACTTGTACCTAGCAGAGTTACGCCGCTCATCTGTATGCAGTTTAACACCGCTGTGGCAGGTATTTCATGTTTCCATTCATTTTCTTTCTTTTTAATGCTTCTTTAAATTCACCCAATCATGTCACCTGATATCTTTTCATTTTCATTTAAAACTTTATAGCGGACATATTCCACCTTTTCATAGCATTATGTTTCTTGGGCTATACTTATAATGTTAGTCAATGTTAAAAACAGCTATAATTAAATTTTTTATAACCACGTTCACCTTCACTCTGGTTCTGTAAACTCTGGATTGAAATAAATCTGACCCAAAAGCTTTTTATTCTTTTGACATTATTGCATCTTATACATATTCATCATGTTATTATTCCCGAACAATTGTTTTTCACCCAAGAGCATTTCACAGACCATACATGATGAACAACAGGGCCACAGCACCAGAGGCCTTGCAGAAATATCTTGTTTTTAAAACCACATCATTTCAGTGCAAGTTTTCTTTGTGTATTTAGTCGGTATCTCCTTCAGATTAAAAATCACATATATAGGTCATTTTGACATTATCAACATCATGCAAACAGCTGAAATCCTGCAGACTTTAATTTAAAGTCTATGCCTTCAATAAGCATTCAACACAATCGACCTTTGTGTCCTTCATGTGACATTTTACTCAATCTCTATTCAATGAGCAGAGCCAGGATTAGGTTTAATGCATCTGGGCAAATGACTTAGAATGTTAGCTAAAATAACAGACCCTTGGGTTCATTTATATGTCCAGACATAGTCAAGTCAAGTCACCTTTATTTATATAGCGCTTTTAACAATGCAGATTGTGTCAAAGCAACTGAACGGCATTAATTAGGAATATAGTGTGTCAATAATGCAAAAATGACAATAGTTAACACTATTTTTTCAGTTAAAGGCAGTTCATCATAGAATTTAGTTATGTCATCATCCAGCTCAGTTCATTTTAAATAGTATCTTTGCAATCAAGTCAAATGTATCGCTGGAAATGAAGTGTCCCCAACTAAGCTAGCCAGAGGTGACAGCGGCAAGGAACCAATACTCCATCGGTGACAGAATGGAGAAATAACCTTGGGAGAAACCAGGCTCAGTCTTGGGGCCAGTTCTCCTCTGGCCAGACGGACCAGCAGTTCAATTCCATGCTGTAGCAAAGTCACATTGTGCAGAGGACTTCATCTGGTTCCTGTGGTCTTGTACCGGTGGTCGTCTGAGACAAGGTCTTTACAGGGATCTGTATCTGGGGCTCATCTAGTTGTCCTTGTCTCCGCTGTCTTTCAGGGCTGTAGAGGTCCTCTGTAGGTGCTGATCCACTATCTGGGCTGTATATGTACTGGATCCGGGTGACTGCAGTGCCCATCTGATCTGGATACAGACTGGATCTGGTGGTTATGGTGACCTCGGAATAAGAGAGAAAACAGACTAATATTAGCATAGATGCCATTCTTGTAATGATGTAGCAAGTTCATCGGGTGTTATGAGAAGTGTTCCCCGTTCTGGTTGACCTAATTAATGCAGCCTCAAAATCCTTTAACGGATTTGAATATTAGAAGCCTATTAGTGTGTGTTATGTGTAAGCCATGTTAAAGAGATGGGTCTTTAATCTATATTTAAACTGACAGCGTGTGTCTGCCTCACGAACAATGTTAGGTAGATTATTCCAGAATTTGGGCGCTAAATAGTCAAGTCAAGTTTACTTGTACAGCGCTTTTCACCATACAAATCATAGCAAAGCAACTTTACAGCAAATTAAGTTTCTACAATTTTTAGTGGTAGCTTATCAGTGGTGACTTTCAGTTTATGTACATATGGCAGAAATGTTCGGAAAAATCAATTTAAGACGTAATACAACAGACGATGAACACTATTAACAACAATTATTATATATCAAACTTATAGCAAAATATGGTAGTTCTGTATGTTGTTTCAGGGTTGACATCATCTTCTGAGGTCCTCTGAGGGGTTGCATCATCTCTTCTTAGGTGTTCTGGATTTAGACTGAAGCTTGTGTAAATCCTAGTCCCGGGGCAAAAAACAGAGAAACAAATAGAGACAGAATTAGCGTAGCTGCTTTTCCAACCAAGCAAAATTTATTTGTTCAACCCAAACGAAAGAATAATAATGTGCATTTGATCACATATAACTGCAGTACAAGATTATGAGCTGCATTATTTGAATTCTTGGCCAAAGAGGTGTGTCTTTAATCTATATTTAAACAGAGATAGTGTGTCTGAACCCTGAACGTTATCCGGAAGGCTATTCCAGAGTTTGGGAGCCAAATGCGAAAAGCTCTACCTCCTTTACTGGACTTTGCT
The DNA here is from genome assembly GCA_018155175.1 of Sinocyclocheilus anophthalmus. Taxonomy (NCBI): domain Eukaryota; kingdom Metazoa; phylum Chordata; class Actinopteri; order Cypriniformes; family Cyprinidae; genus Sinocyclocheilus; species Sinocyclocheilus anophthalmus. The sequence continues at coordinate 18,333 of JADLZN010010083.1, forward strand.
ATCCTAAGTACTACCAAAATTCCAGAGTTTTGCGACCACAGGGAGTGTGATGGATTGTAGCGTGGCAGAAGACCAGTTAGGTACGCAGGAGCTAAACCATTAAAGGCCTTATAGGCAAGTAATAATATTTTGTAACTGATAACGGAACTTAATAGTAGCCATTCAAGACTGTACAATTTGGGTAATATGGATCAAATTTTCTTGACCTTTAGGACTCTTCTACCGCCATTTGGACTATCTGTAGCTTTTATTGAAGATGCGATGACAACCACTGCTAGCAGTGCATTACAATAGTCCAGACTAGAGGTCATGAATGCATGAAATAGCTTTTCTGCATCAGAAACAGGGGTGTAATGTAGTTGTTTGTATTGTCTCTTTTGGGTGTCTTTATTATTTTACGGCTCTAAAGATATTATCATAATTCCCATTAGTTCCTATGCAAAGTTTAAAAATGCATTAAAGGTTGGTGGCTATTACATCCAAATTTATTTAAATGTTAAAAGTGAAGTGTGTATTTATTAAATGTTATTATATTCTGTTATTCTATTCTAAATCTAATGTGATGATGAAACATAAGCTTGCTTGAGTATTTCATAATGTAAATTTAAATCTCAATCAATGCTGCATAAACTCTTTGAAAGTAAAAAATTAAGAACAAACAGGAGAAAATATTTTAATATTGAAAAATTACACATCCTTTTTAAATTGGGTCAACTGCCACTCAGCCTATTCATATTTTGGATGTTATTTATATCTCTTGTTCCTCTCATTACATCAGTAGGCTGCAACAGCATTTATTTTCATACATAATGCATGTAAAAAAGTGATGCATCATGAATGTTAAAACAACTTGAACCACTGAAGCTGACATAATAGTACAGATGTGACCTGTATCATCTCTGGCTGGACAAAATAGCTGGGTTGGCCTTTTAATATGTCTGCTGATTTAGACTTTTCACTGAAGCTGGCATTTGGGAACTCTGATTTATGTTCGGACCCAGAGGGAGAACAGTAAAGGGAATGGTCAGGTGACCTTCCCTCCATCCATCCATTGCTTACAGTCCCAGCCCATAGTGGTTGATGAACTTACTTCCATTATTGCATCAGCAGGCAGTGCACAAGGATCTGTGCAAACTTTTGTTTATTATCACTCCACATAAGTAATGTTTAACGTTTTGCGAATACAGTAGATCTAAGTTGTCTCATAATTGTAAAATAATAAATTATTTTTTCAGGCTAATACGTATGGTCCATCATACTATTCAGTACATGTTAAATAATAATTTAATATCTGAATAATTGGATAAAAAAATAAGATCACAGTTTTACAGATGGAAATCTTGTTAGTTTTGCTATTATCACATGTTCCCCATTAATTCACATGATGAATTCCAGATAATTTCCTTGTCAGAATTAGAAAGTACTCTCTTGTGTTTAAAAAGTGGTATTACATAACAATTCTTACCACTGAGTTAGAAGGGTCCGTGGCTGCGACATTCACTGCATTTTCAGTCTTGCACTCTCAGACACCTGCACTTCCATGAGTGACGTCACTTGCAGTCTTTTTTCATTTTTAATTTAATTTATTAATAATTTTTTTTAATTGAATCTCTTAACATTTTACACAAAATAGCCAGGTGGTGAAGACAAGAAAAAAAAAAACTAAATCACGAAGTCACTTGCAATCACCCCTTGCACTCTCAGCTACTTGCACCCACACAAATCGTGCGTGTTGCCAATGAAGACAAGAAGCTGTGGTGGTGATTAAAACTAATTTTATACTATAACATACAGGGTCCTGCAAGTCATCTGTAGGAGAAAAAGACAAGATCCGCAAATCCGTGGCCACAGAACAGCAGAATATGAAGGCAATGTGCAAAGTCTCTCATTAAGCGCTTTTAAACATATGTATTATTAATTCAAGCGTAGCTTCAGGCAGTGTAACCTAGAGGGCACACCCTTCATACTTCATGTCAATGCATATTTCAGCAGCAATATCAGTCTCTGAGAGTCCAGCCAGTGCTGTGCAGGACGAAACATTATAACTGACCTTTGACCTGTAATGATGTGTGATAGCCAGAGGGTGGGCTTTTATTTATAATGCCTTTCTTAAGGAGAAATGATGTTGCATGTGCATTCTGATTGGTCATTGTTAAACTCAAGGAGCATTTATTCCCAAAAAAAAAAGCCCCCCCCCCCCCTCCTCTGGCAGTAGTGTTTAACCTTTAAAGCCGGACATATTACATAAGATCAAACAAAAAGAATTCCCCTAATAGAACGGTTTTATTGACTTTGAAAAAAGTAAGTTTGCATATGTGGTTTTTGTTGAGTATCATATTTGATACATCAAGCTTTTATGGCTCATATAGTGAGAATATTGAGCTGATTAGGAACAACTCGCTTTATATTTAGAAGCCCAAACTGAGGAAAATATACAATTTGGTGCAGCTGCTGATATTTATAATAGCCAAAAGGAGGATGAAACTACATTACTTGCACTGTAAAACTTAGAAAATATGCAGACTACTTACATAATATCACTCCAGAATTCCCAATAATATATCAAGTACATTCCTCAAAGAAGGCCTGCTTTTGATACATTTTAACATGTTTTTTCTAAAAAATGATTTATGGATAATTAAGTAAACCTAAGTTGCTACAGTATAGTGTGTTCATCTTGAAATATTACAAAAAATATAAAAGTTATTCTTACACAGCAAAAAGAAACGTGAACCTGACCTGAAGGGGGACATTTTTTACAATTACTTTAATTGTACAATTACTAATTGGCCTTTTACTTGCTGAAAAGTGTAAACTTTAATCAGACCACAGAAGGCATGTAGTAGGTTGTGTACAACAGGTTTTTCAGCAAAGTTTTGATCATGTTGATAATTTTGCGTATCAAATATGACAGTAGGTTTACAGGGTTAAAACTCACTCAGGCTACTGCAAAATAGATAGCATTATATCCATCTATAGGTTATGCACATTACTAAGTAAACTGATTAAAATAACAGAGCATTTTGTTTCTTTGGTTTATTTAGCTTCTTTGCCTCCTCTGATGGACTGTCATTGCTTTTAAAGATTTTATTCCATGGTCAATATGTTGATTGTGGTGAGAAGCATGCCCATTTTCTGATTAAACTGAAATAAGGCTTTTAGCAAACTAGTGATAACAGCAAAGCCGCCACACTGTACTTCATCTCTACTGCGTGAACTCAACAGCCTGTTAATCTTTTCTAATTAGAATGTGCAAGACAGCTGAATCAAAACATGCCCGCTAGGCCACGCTTGACTATTTCACTGGATCGCAATGTTTTTTTAGACTTCATTCTGAGCTGCATCTTCACTCCAGAGTGCTTTTACGTAATTTTATGCGGCTCTTCTGACATGCTTTTTCTGTAGGTGCTAATTAGGTCCATATGCCAGGTTTTATTGAACCCTTGTTATTTTTCTCACCTTTCCTCACACCTGATTTGCCGAGGGATAGAGCAGCTTTCGTACCCTTTCATTTCAGTGACAGATCCAATCCAGGCCACAGAAACAGGCTTTTGTGCTCTGCTGAGTTCACACTTGATGCACCTGTGCGACACAAAAGGTCCCTTCTTGCTTCTATTCCGCACATCTCAGGGTTTTATGAATTATAAATTCAAGGTGGTGTATAGAGAGAGAGTATATTAAATGTTGTGTAGCCAACAGAATAGCCATCCGAATTTTAATTCATAAGTTGGAACTGTATTTGAATTATTCCCTGATATGTAGAATGCATTTTTGTTAGACCTATTCCTCTAAACCTAGTAGTGTCAAAATGATTCAAAATATGAACAAAACATTTTCAAATGTTGCCATATTGCTTAAAAATAAAGGTTCTTTATTCTTGTCATATATGGTTAAATGAAGAACCTTTAACAGAATCTTTATAGTAGAAAAAGCTTCTTTAGATTAATAAAACATTTTTCACACTCATAAAAAAATTGGTTCTTTGGGGAATGCAGGATTGTGCTTCTATGTCACTGAATCAGATTACAGCATGATTACAGCAAGGTCAGTCACCAGAATATCACTTAACACAACACACGACTCCATCCCATGCACACATCCACAACAAATACTGCAGACAGAGCAGATAGGAGGAGCACATACTTGACCACACATTATGACATAAAAGATTCATGCTAATGCATGTGAAACATGATATACTTCACCGAACACACATCATGACATCACTCACTCAGATACTTAAACGCTGCTCTGATCCCTAATGTTGTTGCCTAACACAGCCACGCTGGGGCACCACCCCTTGTGTTGACATCATCCATAAGAGAGGATGCTGGGAGATGTCAAAAGACTTCTGTGACAGAGTTCATGTATGAGTAAACAAGCTCACTGGGTGTTTCTCTTGACAGTACGCTGTTCTGAGCGGGATCATTGAGGTCATAGTTGTATCTCAGACAGGGTGTTGCTCATATACTGCACATCAAATTATCTATGCTTCTACTCTTTTTATGTTCTGTTGCTTTAAGCAACTCAGTTATACCAGAAGCTTCTGCATGTTCCAAAGTGTTCTTTTGTAATTTAGATGTTCTAAATTTAGATCTAAACAGATAAATTTAGATCCTCATGAAAATATCTCATGAAAAGACTTAAGGGAATTGTTATAGTGCTTTGGCTTTGGAGTCTGGCTTTGAGAGTGTTGACAAGTTTGGTCTGAAATATCAAGACTGGAGTTTTGACACTTTGTCATTTGGTCCCTCGTGTTTCAGTGAGGACTTTGGATAGACTATTGTTGACATAGGCCAAAAACACCAGGCACATTTATAATGTTACTTAATTTAGTTTTGGAAATATTAGTTGTTTTGTGTTCTAATATATATATATATATGTAACAGGTATGGAAAGTAATGTTAATTTCATATGTAGAATTACACAAATGTTCTCGATGTATACCTGATATGCCTGTCTGTGTGTGTGCACCTTCCCCTTTAAATTTCTGACAGCAGCGTTAGTCTTAATTTCCTGTCTTTGCTCCTCCTCTTCCCTTTCTGCACTGTCTTTGCATGGGAGAGGTGGGTTTCTAATGAACTCTGATTAATCTAATTTCATCTTTGCTTAAAAATCACTTTTATACTCTGTTTAAATCATATCTGTGACATTATTTTACGTGTATATTTAATTATTTCTGTATTTTCACTAAGTTTGATCAGCTTTCTGTCGATCAATGCACTTGAAGCACGTACTAATTGCATTGCACTTTACATTCATTTAACAGAAAAGACAAGAAGGGCGAGAAAACACTGTAAAGACTGTTTTATGTTTTATCAGGTATGCTGTTTTGTCACTCGTTAAATTAATTTTGTATGAAAGTTTTATACCATTTCCTCTTCCCTTTCTGTCTCTGCATGGGAGAGAAAGGACAAGAAGGGCGAAAACACATTGTAAAGACTGTTTTATGTTTTATCAGTAAAAGAAGAGTAAAACCGTCAGCTGATGTCCGTCTGGTTACTACTCATTGGAAAAAAACACAACGCAGATTACACCGGTCACACGTGGTGCCGTGACCATTTCGGATGACCAGATCAGCGCTTCGCAGATCGCCGTGGTTGCATGACGGCTCGCCTGCTTCACTGATCTTCTCTCCCGGTCTTCCTCACCGCCATCGCTCACAGCGGCTCCGTGTTCGCAGATAAGGAGGGCGCGTGTGTGAGATGAACAGCGCGTGATAACGCGGGTCAGTCTGTTTCATCTTAAAGGAACGGTAAAGAGTTTAATTGACCTCCTGATCGACAACTTTTCTCTCCGAGAATCTTTGAACTGTATTCATCCTGATAATTCACTGAGTTGGTTTGATTTCAGAGTTCCAGGATCTTACATAAAATATATATGAAAATTTGTGAATCAGTTAAGGTTTTGCTGTTTGAGGCATATTCATTTGTAGTCATTTTTCATGTTTTATGTGTGTTTACTTAACTTTTGAGACATGTTTGAGGATATTGATAGTGACGATTTCAGCCCTACGAAACAACCTAATTTAACTTTTCCAATGGGCGGGCCTGAAATTTATCACAACAGGAAGATGTCTGAAGTTACATCTCATGGTTATGGGAGAGGGAGAGCGTTAGCTAATGTGGGTCTTGACTATATGCACACAGTTGATTCAGCAATCGGTGCTTCTGTAGGCCCAACAGCTAGCTCCACCCCAATCACATGCCCAGATACTGAATGTGTCTTTTCTCCAGAGGCATTAGGGAGCATAATTTCAGATTTGGCTCAGAAAATAGGGGAGAGTATTTCAGCCAGCCTTAATATTGCGCACCAGCTCAGCCCAGTACAGCTTAATCCTCCTTGCCAGTCTCAGTATTCCAGTGAGTGTATTGATGCATCTAGTCTGAAGGTGATGGTTCAGCAAGATTCAGCACCTCCACCATTCTTCAGGGGCGATAAGAGTGATTTGTTTACTGTTCATGAATGGGAGGATATGATGTGCAGTTATTTAAGCAGAATGAAATCCAAAACGCAAACTGATGTTTCTGATCTCATCATGAGCAGACTGGCTGGAAAAGCGAGAGATGTTGTCAAGGTGTCCCTACGAAGCCGCCCTGAACTGAATGCCAGTGAACTTCCAAGTGCGGTGTTTGATATACTGAAACGCAACTTCAGTGAGTTGGCTTACTCAAATATGCCTATGGCTGACTTTTATAATACTGTCCCAAGAGCAGATGAAAGTCCCATGGATTACTGGATACGTCTTAACAAGGCCATAGATGTTGCTGACGAGTGCTTGCGCAGACGTCATAAGAGCGTCGAGGATCCTGCTGCAGAAGCTGTCATGATGTTTATTTCGCATTGTCCAGACCCAAGTCTTGCTATGTCTTTTCAGTTTAAACCAGCTGAGAAGTGGAGCGCCGCTGAGGTCCAGGAGCGGTTGGATAGTCATCAGAGGGATCTAAAGAGAGTTTCATCGAGGACGCAGCACACCATGTCTTTGTCAACTTGCAACCAGTGCACTGTTACAGCATGTCCCAATTCTGTGTCCAGTTCTCTTCAGCAGCCTGCTTCTATGCCAGCCCAGTCTCTGCCTCCTGTAAGTCATCTTAATCCTCATGCTGTTCCATTCTCTCCAGACACCAGTCTTCAACAGGTGGTTGGCATGATGGATAGAGTCCTGTCATTGTGCACTGCCTCTTTAACTTCACCCAGTCAGGTTCACGCAGACAAAACTTCAGACTTCAAGACCAATTTAGGCTCTGCATGTAGGGTCTGTAGATCCAAGGAACACACTACGTACTCGCATTGTAGACGTGACAGGCTATGTCGTCACTGTCTCAGTCCTGGCCACTTTAAGAGTGACTGTCCCAAAGCAGCATGCCCTGCGACTCCCTCAGATACCGCTCAGTTAAACTGAATAGCCCATGTGATGAGAGGGGTAACATGGGCAATTTGAATAAAACCTCCCTCACAGAAGCAGTGGATGTGCAAAATGTTTTCGTGAACAGCTGCGAGTCATTGCCAGAAGACAAAATCGTGTTATATGTGGGGTCACAGAGAGTTGATGGGGCAAGTGAGTTGTTTTATGCTCCTGTGACAGTTTGTGGCCGTTACACATTAAAGGGGTTACTGGATTCTGGTAGTATGTCCTGCACGCTTAGTGAAGAGTGTGAGTCCATGTTGCAAGCTGATGGTATTCTTCCACATACTCAAGTGATTCCAAGTAATGTGGTTCTGGTTGGCTGTGGTGGCCTTACGATTCAGCCAAAGTGTACATACGACTTGGAGATTTGAAGTTTATGGATTTAAGTTTGTTGTTCCAACTCTGGTTGTGCCTGGACAAAGAGACGGGTTCATAATTGGAAGCAACGTGATCAAATGTGTTCTACAGAAGATGAAATCTCATGACAAGTACTGGGAACTTGTTTCCTGCAGTAACGGTAATCCTGAGTGTGAGCAATTCCTCGAGCTTCTGAGCTGCATCTCCCGATGGTCTGGCCCTCAGCAGCCTGATAAACTTGGTACTGTGAAACTCTGTCAGGCAGTCACTCTACTTCCCAGACATGAGTACCTTGTTTGGGGGAAATTGCCCGCAAATGTCCCTGTTTCCCCGGGAAGCACTGTAATAGTTGAGCCAAGCACTACACGTTCAGCACCTAAAAGCATTCTTGTCGGACGAGTAGTAACACCAATGTGGGGTGATCGATGGGTGCCAATGAAGATACTTAACCCTAATCCAACATCAGTGACACTTCGCCGCAACTCTAAACTGGCTGACGTTTCTTCCTGTCTAGCTGTCGAAGACCTCACTGTTATGCAGGGATTGAGTAGAACCCATCGTGACATTCCTAATTCAGATTCCCTCGAAACTGCCTCGCCCACTGATCCCATGCAGTTGCTGAAAGAATATGGTCTGACGGACATTGGCATTGATGGATGTGAAGTTTCAGAAATGTGGAAGAGAAAACTGGCAGCTCTTGTTGTGTCTTACCATGATGTTTTCTCCAAGGATAAAATGGATTGTGGAGAGGCAAAGGATTTTGTGCACAGGATCCATCTTTATGATGAGCGCCCATTCCGTCTTCCCTATCGCCGCATCCCTCCTGCCCACTACCAGAAACTGAGAGAAGTGTTGTCAGAAATGGAGGAGAAAGGCATAATCAGCAAGTCTGTCAGTGAGTACGCATCGCCTTTAGTGATGGTCTGGAAAAAAGATGGTAATCTGAGGGTTTGTACCGATTTCCGCTGGCTCAATGCTAAAACCTTCAAAGATGCCCACCCTTTACCACATCAAGCTGACTGTCTTGCAGCCTTAGGAGGTAATGCCTTTTTCAGCACCATGGACTTAACTTCAGGATTTTACAACATCCCACTCCATGTGTCTGACCGACGATACACCGCTTTCACAACGCCCATGGGGTTATACGAGTATAATCGTCTCCCTCAGGGCCTTTGCAATAGCCCCGCATCTTTCATGCGCATGATGCTTAGTATTTTCGGTGACCTTAACTTTTCCAGTCTTCTCTGTTACTTCGATGACTTGTTGGTCTTCGCTCCATCTGAACAGGAGGCACTGAGGCGCTTGGAGCTCGTGTTTTCTCGATTGAGATCCAGCAACCTAAAGCTAGTTCCTAAAAAGTGTCACTTTCTGAGGAAGTCTGTAAAGTTTCTAGGCCATGTGATGGATGGTACTGGTGTTTCAGTTGATGAAGAGAAAGTGAAAGTCATCTCTGCTTTTCGAAAGGAGGATCTAATGAGGGAAGATGGAACCACGCCTTCACAAAAAAAAATCAGATCGTTTCTCGGTATGGCCCTGTACTATCAAGCCTTTATTCCAAGTTGTTCTCGTATCGCCAGACCCTTATTCAATCTGATGGCTTGCCTGAAACGAAATGAAAGGTGCTGGTGGTCGTAGGAGAGCAGGCACTTTTCGGTAGTTGACATCTCAGGACTGGACCCCGGACTGTAACATGGCCTTTGAAGAACTGAAAAGGGCCCTTGTCGATAGTGTGGTGCTGGCTCATCCAGATTTTGAACGTCCATTCCTGCTCTGTACTGATGCTTCTT
>JADLZN010010084.1:0-365215 GCA_018155175.1 Sinocyclocheilus anophthalmus
TTTGTTCAGAGTGAGCCTGATTCCCTTTCAAGGGAACTTCGAACTTCAGGGCCTAATGCGGGCCGCGCCCGAGGGGGCGGCAGAGGGAACAGAAGCCCTGGCAGGCGTGACCTGGCTGAGCATACATTGAAAACCCACCCACAACAAAGTGTTAGTATACAACCCTGTAGAGTTTTTAGTTTCAACGTCCGATGGATGACTACGATAAGTTGTGGAGCCAACTAACAGCCAATCACCCCCGTACACACAAAAGAAGGTCCTGAGCTCTTTGCACGGTCCCCATTGCCAACACGCATAAAAAGGGTTCCTTGAGAGGAATTTGCTCAGTCTTATGCAATTGATACGCGCAGAGAAGTGCCCTGACTTCACTGTAGTATCTGTCCAAGGCATGTACACGGTATAGTGTTGGAGGACTACTAAAGGAAAATCACCCCATACACCAAAATCGTCCCTAGCAACTTGGGATATATTCGTACAGTCAACACTCATAAAATAGCTAGGGCGCCCTATGGAGCCGGTGATCGTTCTACTCATCTTTTCGGACTAGAGGGATACATGGGACTAATTTACAAGGCGAGAGGCGCGCACCCCAGTCGAGACATCCTCCTGAAGACGGGGTGAGTCGAACAGTGGGGCTACGTCGCATCGGACAGTAAGAAGCGGCGCTATAGAAAACACGGTCGTCCTGACCCGTGTCTGAAGCATACATTCAGAACAACAGCAACACGTTGGCCCGGCGACAGCCCATGACGGGCAAAGAAATGCTGCCAGGAGAACTGGTCAGCGTCTCTCCTTCACCTTCAATACTGTTTTGTTTGAATTCTGTGCATCTTTGAACGGGTAGAGCGATCCTATCCCTATATTATGCGACACTAGCCGAACGTTTATGAGGATGGGTGCATCCGTTCATCTGCTAGTTTGACAACTGATGACACACAATCACGATCTCTGCATTCTTTGTTGGCCGGAGCATGCAGCGCGATGGGTCCATGGAGGGGGCAATGTGCCCCCTGTTTTTCGTGAAAAAGTGCCCACATCGTCGTTTTCTTTCATCTTTTCGGGGAGGACGAGAGGCCAGCCATCTGCTTCCCGCATTCAGGACCCGCTCTGCTGAGGCACGGAGGAAAGGAGCTCGGGGGAGCGCAGGTGGACCTTCCGATGATTTTAAAGAGTGGGCGTTCCCCTCGCCGCCGCCGGGCTGTGGATGAGAGAGAGCCCGCTGGACGAAGGATGTTATTTCTCTAACATCGGTCCTCTATACCCAGGGGTCATCGTCCCTTGCTGCTAGTCTCTTTCCTCTGCTCGCGAGGCGATGATTTCCTTACGATCTTTCTTCTGAGTGCTAAGTGGCGAAGAGGCTGAGGCGGAGTCCCCCTCCCCCCCCCCGTCCCATCCTCCTTGCCTGCGTATTATGAGCTTTTGGACGTTTTATCGACTTTCTGATCTGCTGAAAGACCTGGCTAAAGGCGAGGGCCTTTCTTCTGATGAGGTAGCTGAGTTGCGCCGTACCACGGATCTTGTTCTCCGTGCTACTAAGCAGGCTGCCTCCACTATGGGCAGGTCTATGGCGGCAATGGTAGTAACGGAGAGACATCTGTGGGTGAATCTGGCAGATATCGAGAAGAAAGAGAGGGGCTTTCTTCTCGATGCTCCGGTTTCACCTTCCAAACTTTTTGGTACCTCCATCGAGACAGTGGTTGAGAAGTTCAGGGAGGCGAAGGAGCACTCAGCGGCCTTCAAATCCTTTATTCCACGAAGGTCCAGGTCTGAGCCCGAACAACATAGGGGTCCTGGTCCGTCTCGGTCTAAGGATCAGAGACGGGCACAGAAGGCTAGTGTCGCGGCTCGTGCTCCTCCTCCGCCTGCGGGTAGGGGTAGGAGGATCGCAGGTCAAAGTTAGGTAGGCAAGACCTTAGGGATGTGATCCAGACAAGGCGTCAGCGCTTTCGTCCAGATCAAAGTGATACTTGAGTATCTACTCATTTCCTTTGGGGGTTTTACATCTGCCCTTTTCTTCACCTTCCTAATTCTCCTGTAACCACCATCTCTTCACCTGACTGAGGTTAGGTGGGAATTTCCTGCATTACTGTCTCCTATGCTGGACCTATGATATTTTTGGTTGGTTCTATGACTTCATAGCAACCACCTTACTGATGGTCCGGACTAGAGGCTTCTCTGGAATCGCCTCTGGAACGGGGTTCCGGCGTGGGAACCATGGTGTGTGAGTATGATCCCGTCTAATATCTTATACCCAGCAGAGTACTGGCCCCTGGATCAGACGATGTTAGAGAAATAACATCATTCTCCAGCAGCTCTCTCTCATCCACAGCCGACGAGCGCGAGAGGGAAAGCCCCTCTTTAAACTCATTGGCCAGGTCCACCTGTGAAAGTTTGCATGTTCAAAGGGGAATAATCACCAATTATTGATCAGTGTTTTGTTATGATGTGCAAATGAGTTACATGAATGTTACCTCTTCTTAGAACTGAGTTTAAAGCCGTTTTAACCTGCTAAAGTGTAGTTTTAACCAAGAGAATGCAGTGTGACGTTGTCAGCGTGAAAATTAGCCTGTGAAAGTTAGCCTATGAAGCGGGGCTGCTGATTTCTCCTTTTTTTTGTGTGAATGTTTAGCAGGAGCAGGCTTGATTGTACAACGAATAATTAACTGAATGTTTTCTACTGATGCAGGTACAGTTTCTTATGTGTTTTCATAATTTCTCTGTGTGTTCAAACTTGAATTGGTTTTATGTATATACAAAATGCTGGATATGTTGAATTCATTAAGTGAAGTCTTTTATATAACACATCTTCTGCCTATGTAGTTATGTTGAATTTGAAGTGATCATTAGTTGCTACTATTTTCTTTATATTATTTCTTCATCTTGTAAAATATGAAATTCTCTGTATTGTGAACTCTTGCTTTAGTCCGCGGGAGGTCTGAGCAGAGCGAGCAGGAGCAGGCTTGATTGTACAAACGAATAATTAACTGCATGTTTTCTACTGATGCAGAGCACTCAACATAAAGGGCAACTGAACCAGCAGACTGACTCCAGTGTTTATTCCACACCCCACATCACAACGCAGAGGGGTAGTCGATCCGTGAGGGCTGACGGCTACACCGCTGAGCCTTTGCAAAACACTTTCTAAAATCCACATAAGTGTTAAGTGTGCCTGCTAGACTTTGCGCACTTTCTGAAATCCTGTACGGTAAGGGTTACACGTTATAACTTCGTTCCCTTTCTCCGAGTTGGTAAGCCCCCCCCCCCCCGTTACCTTGGGCTCCACTCAACCAGTGTGTCTCTAATTTGACACACTTGGAAGTTTCGCTCCCCTCACCATTGAGGGTTACTATTAGCATGCTTCTTCCTATCGAGCGCCCGGGTTCGCTCCGTGGGCTGCTCTCGTGGTAATATTAGCAGTGCTCCCCTTTTTACCAAAGGGTTGCCTATGAGCGCGCTATTCTTTCTAAATTCGGAGTTCTCCTCTCCGACAAAGGGACACTTTTTATAGGTGTTTTATGAGTGAAATAATCCAAGTGCTAGGACGCATTTTGTTGTATGGGGTGATTTTGCTTTTAGTTTTCTCCAAAACTATACAGTAAAATGCCTTGAAAATAAAACAGTGATAGTCAGGCTCACTCTGAACAAATATCAATTGACAGAATGAGCTAACCTATAAAGGAACACTTTTTATGAGTGTTGGAAAATGGGACACAGTGCAAGTGCAAGGACGCAATTTGTTGTATGGGGTGATTTTGCTTTTAGTTGTCTCCAAAACTATACATTAAAATGCCTTGAAAATAAATACAGTGATAGTTAGAATCACTCTGAACAAATATCAATTGACAGAATGAGCTAACCTATAAAGGAACACTTTTTTATGAGTGTTGGAATATTGGACACAGTGCAAGTGCTAGGACGCATTTTGTTATATACACACACACACACACACACACACATAAATATATATATATATAATATATATAATATATACCTACATACAGGCAGCACAAACAACCCACACACACACACATAAACATTAAATTAAAAAAAACAATGAATATAACAATTAACAATGAATATAAAACATTAATATGAACATTTATAAATATTTATAATAATTAATGTACAATACAAACGTTTATGTACAAAAATAATGTATTTACAAACTAAAAATAAAAGTTAAAATACCTGTAAGCTAATTATAAAGGAAACGTCGGTATGACGGCTTCTTTACATGCATTTTGACTGCTCTCAGTACCAGTACCGTAAGTGCACAATTACACGCGCAGAACAAAAAATAGTGCGGCTGGCTTGACCGTGCATTTTCAAGCGCGTGCTGGCTTGACCGCAGTCATCTTCAATCGTAAGGCTAACTATAAGGTTAACTATAGACTTGAGCTCTTCTTTCTGAAAGTTTGGGCTTTTAATGTCATCTTATGTGTAGATGAGCGTTTTTTTATATAAAGGTTTTGCTGGCAATTTGTCAATGGATGAATGGAAGTAAGCTAATTAAATTAACCTGTACAGTTAATCGGATACGGATCCGTCACTTACATGGAGCGTGAAAATGGGCTGAAACTTACGTTAATTAAAAGAGGTTTTGATCTTTCATGCTAAACATATTGATACCACTTGTTCTGTGATTTCAGAAGCGAAAAAAACAACTACGACACCGGAGAAGTTCCTGATTTAAACATTTCTGAAGGGAGCTGCTGACAGAGATATAGAAAACACAGGTGATCTGAAAAAGCGTATTAAATAACTTTATATGCATATTTCACAACATATTTCGCCTATATCACCATGCATCTGTAATTTTCTTGGTTTTTTGTGTGTTGTGTCTGTGTTATTATTTGTTACATAGGGCTTTGAGTCCGCAAACTTAGTAACCTGTAAGACAATACTACATAAGTAAACCTAAAATGTACATTCTTTTATTATCCCTTTTTTGTATATCCTGTAAATTATGAATTTTCTTTCCTGGTATTTCGCCTCTGCTATATTTATAAGAAACCTGGCCATGGCATTTATAAAATATTGTTTACTCTGACAGATTGTTGTATGTTGCTAGAGTTCGCCATCCTGATGGCCGTGCACTAGAGTTGGGCCGTTCTCCTGTCAAAACGGTATCTAGACATTATGAACCATAGGACTAGTAAGTAATACCGTCAACATACACACCTACAAGTTTAGGGTCGATTTGTCCTTGTTTTTGAAAGAAGTCTTTTATTCTCACCAAGGATGCATTTATTTGATTAAATACATGTAAACCGGAATATTGTGAAATTACCATTTTTTTATAACTATTTTCTATTTCAGTATGTTTTAAAAAGTGATCAAAGCTGAATTTTCAGCATCATTATGCCTGTCTTCAGTGTTACATAATCCTTCAGAAATCAGCTTTGTGAAAACAAAATAACTTACATTTTACAATATATTCACAAATACAAAAGTTATTTTAAAATGTAATAGTGTTTCACAATATTACTGTTTTACTGATCAAATAAATGCAGGTTTCTTGGTGAACATAAGAGACTTATTTCAAACTTAAATAACACAAGGGATTTGAATATTAATCCATTTATTCTAATAAAATCCAAGAAGCTCTTAAAAATATTAACATAAATAGTAATTTTTTTCCTCTGGTGATTTGTATTGTATACCCAGAATGCAATGCACAGAGATGCAGATTCCCATTCTCTATCTCCAAGCTACACACTCTTACACAGTGTCTACACTGGATGCGACAAAGTGACTGTTAAAAATCATTTGAACTTTGTGTCAGTACATCATAAATAGAACGAGGCATCAGTTTACTGTCAGGGATTTGTCGCGCCGCATCCAGTGTAAACAGCATCACTGATAATGGGTTCATTGTATTTTGTTGCGTCCGGTGTAGACACGGTGTTAGAACTCTTATTAAATATTGTTACATATGATGTATGTATGATGCCATCCATAATAGATATAACTTTTTTTATTTCAGAGACTGAAAATCATCAATAAACCACAAGGTAATTATAACTTATTTCAAGAATAATAAGAATAACAAGAATAAATAAAAATGCATCTGACATAATATTGCTTATTTTTCAGTGGGTTGAAAGTTCTCATTAAACACATTGCTTTCTTCTCACCTTTGTGCATTTTCAGATGTTGTGCATATTTATGAATCAAAATGTTTAACTTTTTAACATCGTAATATTGGTTGTCTTCTTTATCTCTTTTTTTTTAGAGTTTAGCTCCAACCCCAATTAAGCAGACCTGAGCAGCTGATCAAGGATCACCAGAAACTTTGCAGAACACTGGTCCTCCATGCCCAGGACTGGACACCAGTGTTGTAAGTCATCAATCTAGCAGTCATCTGCCTCTCTGAATTGTCATGTTCAGAATATATTGCAGGAGATCTCAACATTGTGTCTCAAAGTCCACTTACATGCAGCGTTTTGCTCCAACCTAGTGCAGTGCACCTGAACACACTAATCAAGGTTTTCAGTTTTACTAACTATCAAGTCACAAATAGGTGAGTGTGATCAGGTGTGGACTAGGGCTGTGCGATTTGGGGGAAAATATCAAATTGCGATTTTTTTTTTTTGACAGATATTGCGATTGCGATTTGCGATTTTAAATTTGGTAATTCAAGCTTCAGCTCGATATTGTCAATAATGTGCAGCACAGTATGGGTATCATTACCCTGCTGAAAAATTTTACAAAAGTGTTTGTTTACCACAAAATATATTTTGGTCATCCCATTAAAAATACCATTCAAATTGGATCATTTTGGAGCTTTAAAATGCTCGAAACATTTGTGTGAAATGCTTGAAAGTGCTTTAGAATTTCTCTCATCAAAAACGTTTGTTACAAACCCTAAATGCATAAATTAATGAAAAGACCTTTTCTTCCACAACACCATGGTTATAGGTTAGCGTTTCCTACTAACTTCTGGTTAGTGTCGCGCTGTTTGACCTGTTTATACAGATTTCTGTTCAGAATTGGGAATGCTTCTCACTAGAGCTTTCACAGCAACCTTTATTCATCTGCAGCTATTCAAGTGCCTGCTCAGCTGGATCTCGCACGCTGTGCATAATATACACTGCTTCCTGAGTAAACCCCTTTTCGCTGAGCTCGGCAGACAACCGCTTTTTGTTGCTCTGCCGCTGACTCCCTAGCCTAGATAAACCGGTCTGCACTGCACAGCTCAAACCGACGTAGCCGCCGTTTCACTAGCTTCTTGTTTCGCTCTGCCTGTTTATGTTTCTAGCTGTTGCGCGAGAAAGTGTAACAAATGCAAATCACAATTCTTGAAAACAAAATCACAAATTACCAAATGACAACTTGCAAGTCTAAAAACAACATAACAATTCAAAGCCAAACACAACAATTCCAGAAACACTATATAACAACGTCAGAAAACACAACCTGCCAAATCCATACAACCCTCGTAAGAATGCTAGGTATAGTTTTGCGAACACGTCCTTGGTTTTGTCGATTCCTCACACGGCTGACGGCGAGACTCTGTCATCATACGTATACAGTAAGAACAGCCCGAAGACATCAGAGTCGTGGTAGACAAGCTTCAAATCGATATGTCCCGCTAATTCAGCTTTAAATGATATTCCGTATGTGAATTGCCCTTACTCCTGGAATAAAAAAATACGGTGTGTCCCTATTCTACATTTTAGTTCACAATCCTTCGCTGTCACTCCTCATCAGCTCAGTGGCGCAGATGATAACATTGTGCAGTACTACTCTGCTCCGTTCTCGTCGCTTGGGTTTTCTCTCTGTATACGTTGATTGACAGATATCTCGTCCAGTCAGCGTTGAGTGATCCCAAACCAATGGTGCTGTCTCAAATTATACCTACCTCTTCCGGTTTGTCTGTTTTGTTGTTGTGTTTTCTGACTTGTTATAATGGTTTCTGAATTGTTGTTGTGCTTTCTGAATTGTTTTTTTGTTTTTTAGACTTGCATTTGCGTTTTGTAATTTGTTATTTTGTTTTCTGAATTGTGATTTGCTTTGCACTTCTCAGCCACCGTATGTTTCTTTTATGCAACAGAAATGGCAGCGCTTATGAGGTGGGGCAACGTAGTGGTCGTGCTAGTGTGATTGCTCACCAAATTTAGTCTCACCAGCAGAAAAAAAAACGGTCACAAAATGCGACTATTTGGTTGCAGTCTGGAGCCCTGTATAGGAAGTGACAAAAAACTGTGTTGAAAATTGTTCTTATCCTGTAAGTCCCCACTCTTTTGTGCCCTAAGGTAGAAATGCCCTAACAGTAGGGAAAACTCAATTGTATACTTTACATTTTGGACAACCAGTTTTTTATTATTATTATTATTTTTACATTTTGGTTATTGTTTTCTTTCTCACTTTAGATGCTGGAGAAAAAAACGCCAGACTAAAGCATTCAAAGTGGAAACTTCTGCCGTAGCTCAATAATCCAGGATTGGGATGGTGGAAGGAGCAGAAGAACCAGAAGATCAGAGATCAGGCAGAGATCTACCGGTGCCCCTGAGGGAACAGATGTACCTAATGTGTTAGTTAAACCAAACATCTGTAAGACTTTTGTTCATCTTTGAAACACAAAAGAAGATTTTTTTAATGAAATCTGAGAAATTTCCTTTCTGCTCATTTTCACATTTATGTAACCACCACTTTCAAAAGCCTCGAAAGGTAGTAAAGAAGTTTGCGTTTTTTTTGCTACCCAAGTCCATCTTTAAAATATCTTTCATTTGTGTCTGCCAGAAGGTTCTTTTGTGGGTTTTGGCGCGAATGAGGGTAGTAATTAATGACCAGAATGTACCATTTTTGGGTGAAATATGGTTTCAATGATGTTAGTAGAAATTTGTCCTTGTTCTGTGTGATAAACAGTTTCAATATTTTAAAGAGGTATGGTTTTGAAAAAGATGTTTTGCAGAAAGTGGATTCATGATTGATTATACACCAGATTATCACGGTAAAGAAATGTTTAACAAAACTTTCAACATAATACTGCTGTTTTTGCAAGTTCTATTGCTAAGAATACTGTATAAATAAGTCATGTTTTCCCCACAAAAATTCGGGCAGCAAGGTTGCACCAATGAACATGTTTGCTTGGAGCGCTCAATCAGCAATTAGAGATGATTCCTGAAGGATCATGGTGACACGAGACTGGGAGTTAAATATGATGCGGAAAAGTCAGTTCACTGAATTAAATTACATTTTGCATATGCATTCCACATAAGAAATTATTATTTTTGTAATAATTTTTCACAATATTACTATTTTTATTGCATTTTGAAATGTAGCTAACTTTTTTTTTTTTACGTGAAAGATGTATTTAATGTGTCAATAAATGTTTTGGTACTCTTGTAAATGGTCTTATTTTGACAGTAATTAGGCCTGAAAATAGTTTTTTTCACCTTTAACTTTTCAACCAAATTTAGACGTAATTTGGACGTCTTTTTAATAGACGTCTTTTCACCTTTCACTTTTCAACCAAATTGTAACGTTGTTTAGACGTCTGGGAATTATACTGATATTTCGACGTCTTATCCACGAAAGAGTTTTTTTGCCTAGGTGGGATAGTTCTGCCCGGACGATAACGGGGAGCCATATAGTTAATATCAGTAATATGTAGCATGCACGATACAAGGAAATGGTCTGTAACATCATCGCTTTGAGGTACGATTTCTATATCAGTAAGATCAATTCCATGCGATATAATTAAATTTAGCGTATGATTAAAACAATGAGTGGGCCCAGTGACATTTTGCTTGACTACAAAAGAGTTTATTAGGTCAGATCCAAATGCAAGTCCTTTAATGCATCATTTGTATTATCACGTGATTTAAAATCTCAGACAATATCGCTTATCAACGTCCCAATAGTGCTGAGAGGAATCGGCCAACCTAAGTCTTAATAGAGCGAACAAAAATTGACAGAAGCCATAAAAAAACAAGCACTCGGCTAATATTCTTATATAACGAAGCGTCGTGTGATTAACAAATATTTAAAAGGGTGATCCACTAAGTAGTCAACGGAACATCGCGGCAAGCATCGCACGCGACCACTTCCGCTGCGGGCTCCTCAGCTGCCAGCTTTCGTGGCGCTGCACGGTCGTTGCGCCTGCCAAGGGCCTGTCCCGAGCACACACCCTACAGTGGAGATCATACTAAGCACACACGTCTGTGTGGGGCTCGGTAAAACTACACGGTTCTCAGTTGCGTGCCCTTGGGGTGGGTTGATTAGAAGAGGAAGGCAGTTCCCCACACATGTGATTATTCAGATGAACATACTTTTTGCAGTCGCAGAGGCGTCTTGGGCCAAAGTCCAAGGCACTGGCCACGGTCTTTCTCGCCGTTTATCTGGCGGGTTGCGCGTAAACTACACTGGCGCATAATATACGGACGTAGCCTCATTTCCAGAATGGGGGACAGAAATGTTTATACACACACACACACCCACACACACATATAGAATAGTCAGACGCGCCTGTCTATATCCTGGAGATAGGAAGCCTTGTATTTGGCACTTAGTTGTTTTCTTGGGGTTGAATTGGCTAATAATCAGATCCACTTTTTGGACAATAACCAATAAATTGGGATTGTGTTAATGTAACTACAATGCCTACTCTTTTGTGGGGTGTTGAGCACATAATAGGGCAGAATCTTTCTTGTACTGTGAGAGAAGGCTAGTGTGGCCAAGGACAACTGGGGGGATTGTTCGGATACTGTATTTAGTACCTGATTATTGTTAAGAGCATGATAGAATCTAAGCAGTATAGATATACAGCGGGCGGGGGTGACTGATATACCTATTCACCTAACATATAATTATATACTAATAGACCGTTACGGGGTCCTCGGGGCCCTGCATCTAAAATACTGGTACATTATAAAGCGCAAAGTACAAGTAGTTTTGTATATGTGGTCGCACGATGTAAGAGGCGCGTCCTATCTAAACACAAAAACACCGTGGAATCGACATAAAGGGAGGGGGTGACGGTACTTTTCATAGGGATCTCCAAATGAAGACAAAGGACGTAACACGACAGAAAAACAATATATCTTGATGGGCAACTGATGCTTTCACGACTGCTACTGCTCTTCTAGCCGGGACCAGCGGGGTCCTGTCTAGGACCCCTATCTTCTTGGGTAACCGCAAGGGAAAGGAAAAAAGTGAAGCGCACATTAATGTAAAACCTATAGTGACTTTTACACTTTTAATGTAACATTTTGTAATACGTTGCGTTTTATTTGTGTAATATCGATTAACGTTCTCATAGAGTTCTGGGTGTGCTTCTAAAGCGAACCTCGCCCTCCCTTGCCTGGACTGATGGGCAGAAACCGTACACAACAAACACAGAAATTTATTCATCTTAAATTTATGAATCCTTGCGGAAGTTTGCGGCGTGAGGGTGTGTAATTTTGGGCAGGTTAGTTTGACATGCATTTTCAAATTTGAAATGATTAATGGAAATTGGCAGTTCCAGTAATATAGAATTTTTGTAATAATATCTAATATATATAACGATTGATACATACAGTAGAGCAGGCCAATCACAAACTGACTTAATCTCGTGGCCCTCCTACAATCTTTATGGCAAGGGCACTTTACGACATTAACTGCAGAGACCCAACATTCCCTCATTAGCAAGCACTTGATGACAGCAGCAAGAAAAAAAGTTTCCATCTCTCTAGATGGCTGGGTGAAAAAAACATGGCTCATAGCATTGTATTGATGATGATTCCTCTGGCTGGCAATGGGATAAAAACCTATTTTTCCATGCTTTCCTCTTCCTCTATAAGCGACTGGAACAATCGTTTTATCTGATCTGTGCCTGGAACATTGCAAGGGACATGCAGAGAAGCAGATTTTTCTAACGGAAGGGATTTTGCCTGAGGTGAGCTATAGAGATGTGTACTAAATTAACAATTAGAATAGGAATTTCATTTAAAGCAAATAAATTGATAAGCAAGTGATGGCTTTGAGGCCTCTAAAGCTACGGGTGTCAATATAATTTGAGGAGCAACAATCAGAGATTATATACCAAGTACAATTAAATGGAAGCATGACTTCACACTTCTTCTTTAATTGTTGGCTTCCAAAAACTGCAGTACTTCAGTATAAGTAGCAACTTAATTGAAAAGATTAAACTGGAGCCTTAAATGTGGTTAAAGTTGTCTGTTTGTCACATTAAAATGAATACTGTATGTTTCTTAGGTTCTGATTTATTGGTTGCAAAACAAGATCAATATGTGCCGATATATGGCCGAATCTGTGCTTCTGAAGTGACATCTTTCGAAGGAAAGAAAAGATAGAGGATGTTTTTTCATTGTGGGTGTTCATACTTACTCTTTGTATAAAATCTCTAAATACATAATTCCTGTCATGACATTAGGGGATTTCCATGCCAAGCTGATGCCATTGTAATTAGTAACAGCTGGGGAGTTTCGTTTTTTTGTTTTTCCTCCCCAGTGTTGCAGGAGATCAAACAGTAACGATGAAACACAGAAAGTCACAACCGAAGAGGTAAGACATTTTTAAAACAACCCCCCATTTTAACAACACCTCCCACCCCCCAAACATTTACTCATCACATTGATTTATATTCAGCGGCAACACTAAAATGGGGACCATAACCCATTCACAAACATCAAAATGATTAATCTGAATACGATCCTGAGACTTGGCTTTGTAGTTTTTGTGCTGATTATTGTTGTAACAGTGCAGTTTGATCAACTCATGTGTTTCCAGTGTGTCATGCAAAAGAAGAAAAATGGAGAATAATATAACATGGTACATGAAGGAATTAACATTTTTATAATATAAATTATGGCTGGCAAATAGCTGTGGTAAGTCCTGATAAATGAGCATTACAGTTAACTGAATTACTTCTGAAGTGAACGGTCATTTTGATTTAAGATCCAGTAAGGTCTTTAAATTACCCAAGACCTGAGAGACACATTCCTTATAACACAAACATCACTACCCATACTTCTCTAAAAAAATGTTTAACAGCCCCCTTATTGTTACTCTACACATGTTTGAAGCATTAACATCGGATACATGAAATAATTTTGACCATATTTCGTTCGATTTTACTGCAGGAAATCCCTTCTCTCTGTCTAAGACGCCCATCACCTGCGCATCGCTGCTGACTTGTTTAAGCAGGAGAAAAGATGTAAAATACAATTTCCCTTGTCCGTTCAAGAGAAAAAGGAGCACAATTGCAATCCCATATGCATTGCATAGATCTGGGATGGTGGAATGCTATTAAAGTCTCCATCGCTAACGTGGTGTTTTCTTCTCCCACCTCCCCCCCTTTTTGTATTTGGGAAACAAAAAGATTATGAGGTGCTCTGCACAGGAATGGTTGATACAGCAAAGTACAAAATCTTCGCCAGATCTGAGGAAGAATAAGTCATCCTTCAGAATCATAAATAAAAAAATCAATCAATGATAAAAATACATTAAAAAATAATTTTTTAAATATTGATATTATATCAATATATAATATATTTATATATCTCCACCCCCACACAAACCCCCACCCCCCACCTCACACACGTGTATATATATATATGGTCACACTTTAGTTTTGGGTCCAATTCTCACTATTAACTATTGAGTTTTGCCTATATAAACTATTAATTACTGTTCAGGTATTAGGTATAAGATTTAGAATACGGTCACGCATAATAATGCACTAGTGTGTGCTTTATGAGTACTAATAAATGGCTAATATAGTAATATGCAAGCAACTAGTTAATAACTAAAGTGTTACATTAAATAAATACATAAATACTAATGATTTTGTCACAGTGTCTGGTTGTGGTGCCCTGGACTGGCCACTTGAGGGCCACTCCTGTTTCTGTGTTACATGTTTTGAACTCCATTTCCCATAGTCCCTTGCCTGTCGTGTCTGTTATAATCATGATCTCCTGTTAGTCATTTACTCATCATCCCATCACTACATATACCATACTCACTCTGTCTGTCTTTGCTGCAGTATTATTCTATTCTGATGTTTGTGTTTGATGTTGTTTAGGTTACATCGTGTTATCTGTTCCCTGTGTTTTGGATTACCTTTTGCCACGTTTCTGTTCCGTTCTGTTTATTTTATACTTTAATAAACTGCACTTGGATTTATCCTTGTTTTCTCCTGGCATTCCATGACATGTTTGTGTTTGTGCATATAACATTTAACATGAATTGGCATGACATCTGGCACTCCTTATGTGTGTGTGTGTTCTTTATGGGAAAATGCTTATGCAATTTAGCTTATTGGATTCACATTCTGATCGTATCTGCTTGCTGGTATATAATATGCATCATCAAATCTTTTATTTACAAACAAAACAGTGTAGATTACAGCAGAAACGGCGACAGAACGATCGTGACTCCTGTCAGACCTGGCGATCTGAGACCTAAAATGTATAATAATACAATGTGGTGAACTTTGCATCGCTTTAAAAAAAAACCCACCGCACGCCACTGAGAACAGCGTAGTTTTACCGAGCAAACAGCAGAAACAGCAAGAAAGACCGTGGCAGCTGTCAGAAACGACTAGTTGCTGCTGCCACGAACTCTGGCAGCTGAGGATGCCACCGGAAGTCCCTGCAGGAAAGATTCGGGATAGAAGGAGGCATCAGTTACTGTAGAAGATTTGTCGGTTTGACTCTCCCATTGTCAATCCAAGATCTCGGCAAAACACGTTTTATACACCTTTTGATGGAAATAAATGTTGTGATGCTCCATAACGTTGTCGAGACAATGCCACAACGAATGCACAATATAATCAAAGCTAAAGGCAGTCCAATGGAATATTAGAGTGTGCAACTTGTTTTTGGCCAGTCAGTGTAAATTCAACTCCAGCACATCCCAAAGACTTACAATGGGTTTAAGGTCAGGACTCTGTGGCAGACCTTTCACAGTTTCAGCATGATGAATCTGGGCATTGTCATCTTGGAATATGGACATGCTACACGCTGCATCAGTTAGGGTTCAAATAATTGTTACCAAACATACAAAATGGCAAAAACATATAATTAACTGCAATAATGATGATTAAATTCTAAATTCTTAAGTATTTGCTTTTTTAAATCCAGGCAGTGACTTTTTTCCTTCTTTTTGGCCAGGCGGTTTAGCCTTCCCCCCCAATTAGTTCTTTTTACTATATTTACACTGAAAAAAATGTTCTTTATCCATATCATTACCCTACATTTTTTTAATTGGATGAATGAAACATTTTTTCAGTGTATATAGCCTTTTTGAGCACAACAGACTTCTTTCAAAAGCAATTGTAATCTTAATTTTTTCAAACTTTTGACTGCCATTGATTGCACATACATTTGAACACACCTAGTTGATGAAACACCTTAATTTGGCCACCCTCTCCAATAATAGCACTGCATACTGAATAATAGGGTGGCCAAACAGCAAAGTGAACTCATTAGTGACTCTTTGATTTATGGAGGTCGTCTGGAGCGTTTGCACACAATTGGAGGATACCTCTGACACAGAAAAGTGCAAAGTCATTATTAGAATGGAAAAGGGACTGTTAGAAGTGTACAGCAAAAATAAACACACCGAAACAGGCTTTCTGCTTCTACTGATAGAGTTCACTGACAAAGTGTCAGATACGAAATTATTCAGTTTAGCAAATTTGAGCCTTTATCAATCACTTTAAAGTATATTAAGTTAAAGTAACTGTACACATAGCCTAAAAATACTCTTACAATACAGTTTTGCAATCCTCTGAAAACCTAACTTGTATGTGCTTGCCTTAGCCAACTGCACTGACAATACAAGAAAAACAAGACCACAGGTGGTAGTCAGTCCCACCATGTTATTGCATTAAATGCATTGTCTGCCGTGTGAGAAAAGGACTGGAGGAAAGGTGAGGAACGTCCTCCTGAGGATCATTTACAAACACAAGAACATTTCACTTTATCATGCATCAGACTTTAACACTTTAACTTCACTGAAGCGCCTCACTGTGTTGCAAAAGGCCTCAACGAGTACTTTATCTTCTGGATAACACCCACATTCCAGACTATCAGGTATGGTTTACAGATGGGCGTGGCTTGAGATCCTTCTGTTCTTTCAGCTTCTGTATCTGGATATAAAGGGTCAAGGCTCAACACAGACTAGATGAAGACATCTGACTGCTGCGCTCAGAGTCGCAAAAATGATTTTCTTTTTATTTATTGTGTTTTTATTGGTTGCATATTTGATCGGTCATAGGATTTTTGTTCATAGGAAGACCTTCACCGGCACTGCCAAACTATATGGGAAAACCATCATTGTAACGGGTAGGTGACTTTTCTTCAAAAGTTTGCACTGTGCAAGATTTCTCAGAGGTTATTCTTTCAGAGCTCAACTTAGATGTTTCTCCTAAAATTCCTTAGAAGAAATGAAAATAGAATATGAAAAGCAAATATGACAAGAAAAAGTATGAGACACTGTTGAGATCTCCTCTTTAATATTACTGGAGTCTTTTTTTTCTAGGTTAAAAATCTGAGCCGCAGGAGACTAAAATAGCTTATAAAATTTTCATTAAATTAAATTTTGTGATTTAAAGTTGTCCTATATGATTTTTCTTTCCTATAAAGTCACAGAACTGCATGGAATAAGAGTTAGGGTGTTTCTTCTAAATGGATCAGGGTTATCATAATAGTTTAAAAACCAACAACTGTTAATTAAAATGAAGGTGAAATAAAATCAAATATAAATATTGAATGAAAACTTATAGTAATGGAAATTAAAAAATAAAATGTAAAAAATATATTATTAATATTAAAATATCACTGAAACAAATTCGTGCATTGCATGTCATATAATACAAATAATACTAGACAATATAAAACAAAACAGTTTTCTATGGAGTAGAAAAAAAGCAATCAAACCTACTAAGAACCCTCAGCAAACTTTTAACTTTGTAAAGAGTTTTAAAAGTGTGACTTATAGACCCAGGGAAGTCGTGTATATTAACAAAATCTTAAAATGCCATGTATGTTCTATAATGAATATACATTTTTCTGGTTTCGCTTTGAATATTGATTTGGACAATGGGGGTTTGGAGTCAAAATGTTGAGAATCACTGTTCTAAATACAGTTCAGCAAGAACAAATACTTAACATGAAGCTATGACTCTGTGCCTGTCTATGCTGGAACAACAAAGAATACATATTCCATCTGTTGTGTCTGACAGGTGGCAACACTGGCATTGGGAAGGCGACTTCCGCAGAGCTGGCCAGGAGAGGAGCCCGAGTGATTCTGGCCTGCCGCAGCAAACAGAGAGGAGAAGCAGCAGCACAAGAAATCAGGATGGTGAGTGAAAGCTCTGATTTAACTCTGGTCTGGGAAGACCGGGGCTAGTTGTCACAGTGAATATTTCTAGAGGTTAGTATACTGACAAAGTCTCGACTACCCAAAAAAATAAAAATAAATACAAATTCTTTGTCCCAGTTCATTAATTATTAAGCTATAACTTCATAATTTATCTATTGTATACATTGTAACTGATAGAACATTCTGATATTTTCCTTAGGAAACTGGGAATGATGCTGTGATCTTCATGCAACTGGATCTTGCAAGTCACAAATCCATCCGATCTTTTGCTGAAACCTTCCGCCGCGAGCCCAACTGACCTGCTCATCAATAATGCTGGTAAAACTAAAAAAAGCAAACCTAACCAGCTCCTAAACCTATAAAGTTCAAACCTTAACATACGTAAACTACCTAAAATTTTTGATCAAAAATACAGTAAAGCTGTAATATTGTGAAATATTTTTACAGTTAAAAAATACTTTCAGTCTTACCCTGAAAGTTTCCACAACAGTGTGTCAAGAAAAGCTGCTGAAAATTCAGCTTTGCATCACAGGAATTAATTACATTTTGCAATATATTACAACAGAAAACAGTTATTTTCATTTGTAATAATATTACAGTTTTTACTGTATTTTTGAGCATAAGAGACTTCTTTCAAAAACATTGAAAAATCTAATTCCAAATTTTGACTGATACCTGTTTGTTGTGGTGTTAAGCACTGGCCGCTCCAGGACGCACTGAAGATGGCATCGGGATGATCCTCGGTGTCAATCATATCGGTTCATTCCTGTTGACCAATCTTCTGTTGGAGCGTCTCAAGGAGTGTGCGCCCAGCAGAGTGGTCAACGTGTCATCTTGTGGTCATGATATGGGCACTATTGATTTCGACTGCATCAACACACACAAGAAGCTCGCTCTGGGATCATCTGACGCTGAATTATTCAGGGCCTACACCCACAGCAAGCTCTGTAATGTGCTCTTCACTCATGAACTGGCCAAGAGACTGGAGGGAACCAGCGTCACATGCTACAGTCTCCATCCAGGTTAGTGATCAGTGAGAGTTTGCAATATGTATTTATTTATTTTTCTGCCAAAACGGTTCATAAATGTAACGAATCAGCTCATGACAGGAAATATGAATAATTAACCATAACTAGTTATAATTAACTATTAATATTTTAGATCCGCTGTAGATATTTAGCTGACCTCTCAGGGTCAACTGTCTGGTCAATTCTAAGAACGTTAATTTCCTGGTTAAGGGAAATAACTTTCTTACTGTACAATTCTACAAAGCTTGTAGCGTAAATCTGCATGATTAGTGACTCCGGTTATGAGCAAACAATGAACACGTCAAGTGTGATACAAGTAAGGTTTTATTAACTACATAAACACTTAAACTAGGTCTAACATACTACATAAACACATAAACTGGTCTAACATCCTACATAAACACATAAACTGGTCTAACATACACATACACACACACACACATACAGTTGGTATAGGAAAGGGTTAAAGTTTAACTCAGTACAGAAAGAGACATAAGGAATGAAATTTATGGAACCATTTGCATATTCAGCAGATCTACACCTGAGGGAAACGTCAGATTCTTAATTCAAACACACCTTTGAAAAAAAAGTGTAACTGATACTTAATACATCAATTAAAACGACTAAGTTTGATACTTGCGAGTCTCGCTGTCTGAAAGAGATTCCTGATGCAATCTTAAGGCCCAAAATCTTGCTGAAATTAGTTGATGAAAAGAACCAGTTTGAGTCAGAGAATCTTGATTGAAATGGAAAGGACAAGGCCGAAGAAAGGCCTGGCACAATGCTTTGGTATCCTGAAGCGTTTTCTCACATCTTCATCTTAGCATCTGACCGAACCACCGACTGGGGCGGGTCACATGAAGTGTGGCTTTAAGGTAGGAGAAGATCCCCGCCTTTCAAGATGGGCTTGTCCAATGAGAGAGCTGGAAATTTCCGAGGGGAGGTGGTAAGTGCTGGAGGGGTTTACGACTCTTTGCTATAAGCATGGTCCATTTGTAACCATTTGCAAATGGACTTAAATCGAAATTATTAACGATTTTCAGGGCCCTAATATATATTGCCTATTTACCAATATATAATATACACGCTTGTTTCGATCATAAGAAGGCGAATTCATAGATACTAAACACGGTATATGTAAGGTTATATGAATGAGTGGTTTATCGTAAGCATGAATAAAATAGTCTATAATACAACAGATTAATACAAAACAGCAATAATATACACAATGGCCTGAAGAATATGTGTGTTCATTCAAAGAAAGGTTTCCCTATTAATTAATTAGAGAAGAGTCCATTTCTACTGTGCATTGTGTCGCTGCAGTGATTTTCCTGCGTTACATACTTTTGCCAATAAACCCAGTGATATGGTTGGTTGCCATTGAACCAGGGGCCTGTTCGGCTTCCTGGTGTGTTACGCATTCCGGGGGGAAGGGTTCATGTGTCCTCGTATGGCTTGTTAACTGAGGGGGGTTACAGAGTATTTGTTAAATATAAAAACAAAATATATATTGTGTGTTTGATTGGTCCAGACGCTACAAATTCCCCCCTTTCGAACGTTGTTGTCCGTAGAATAGACAACAACGAGCGATGTCAAAGGTGCAGAACAATTGAACACACACCTGCCACTCACGGCTGGGAGCCAGTGGTGGCTTTTTGACTGTTGGTGCCGTGGTGGATGCTGTCAGGTGGTGTGCTGTGGTGATGTAGGCAGTAGCAAGGTGCGGGTCCTCGAGCTTACGCAGCAGGTGTCGAGGCTGTGTCACTGTCATACTGAGTGAGTTAGTCCACCTCCTTTTTTCCACCCTGTTGTGCCCTTCCCAATCCCACACACCCCCCCACCTCACCCAACCCCCGTTCCACACCCCCAACCTCCCCACCCCCCACCCCACCCCCCGGGTAGGATGTGTTTTTGTTGATGTTGTTAGCCAGTAAACTATTTGTGGTACCCGTGATGTGGGACAGCCACTCACTGGTGAGAGTGCAGGTGGTTCCAGGGATTGCCGGGAACTGTTATGGAGATTCTATAGTGTGTAGAGAATTTCCGACTGACCTAGTGATGATGGCAGGAAAGCGGCAGGTGGTTGTGAGCTCTGCTTTGCTCAACGTCACTAGAAATCCGATGTTTGCGGTGTCGCTTGGCTCTTGTGGCGGCACCGACTTGAGCTTGCCTAAGTTGTGTTGGTAGAGCTTTCGCTGTAGGGCATGTGGGCCCGTTGCTCAATCCAACGTTGTCTGGCTGCTTCTGGGGGTGTCGACCGGTTTCAAGGGATGCTCCTCCCTTGGAGGGGCCTGATGCTGTGTTGCAGCAGGCAAGGAGTCAGAGGTTTGTCCTTCTCAGTACTCCTTAGTTGAGTTTTGTTCAAGGAGCTCTTTTGCGAGTGTCAGCAGCTCCTGTAACCCAGAAGTAGGCGTGTCCAGCTGTCCTTGTGTAGCCTCCGTTCGGCACCTGTGTGAAGGGTGTGGAGGAGGATGTTGTGGTGGACTGCTGTTGGACATACCGTGGTGTTTGCAGGATGAGGATGCCTTTTTCCATGGCTTTCCCCAGTGGTTGGTCTGGAACCTGGGTTTGTTATGGTGATGGCTCTATCCTCTTCCGTCTAGGGGCTATCCTTTGCATTGTAGCAATGCTGGGTGCCTTCTGGAGCCTGCTTTGGATTCTGAGTTGTGCAATTCAGACTCAGTGGGGTTTGACAAACAACTTTAGTGGAGGCCTTGTGCTTGTTAAAAGCCTTCTGTGTCAGGTTACACAGCTGTTGACTAGGCATTGTGCGGCAGGCCCTAATGACTAGATGACTTCTTGCAGCTGGTGTCATCCGCCATCCCAGGGTAATTGTGAGCTTTGGAGTAAGTTTGTCAAAGTCTGTGGTAGTAAGCATGAGGAGTTTCACGCCGGCCCTGCTTGGTGTCTGAGGCAGCGATCAGTCCGTGTTCAGACTATGGGTCTGAGAGTATTTAGGTTGCCAGAAGTNGAGATGTGTGGTTAGAAAGTTACACTTTACACGCTTATCTAGCGTTAGTCGTATGCTAACAGTTAGCAGTTGAGGTAAAGGGCTTAGCTTCAAGAGTTAGCGTTGGTTTACGTGCAGTTCTTTGTTTACACACAGGTCTTTGAAGTGGGTGCTGTTGTCAGATTAACTTGAGTCTGCTCACACTTCCGGGGTCACTTGTTGCTAGGAGACCAATGTAAGCTCACAACAGGTGCAGGTGGAGCTGACTTGCACTGCTGTGAGCATGCATGTGAAACTCATGCATGTCCCATACAAATTCATTCATTACTCAAAACAGCCCATTCACTTCACAGGCAGTGGTGGATTCGTAGTTAGCTACGCTATAATAACACCATTAATTTTACGTAAATGTTTCAAGTGAGCGAGTCATAATGAAATACAATGATACGTAACACATTATAAGGCCTTAAATTAATGAAATGAGTAGTATCGCTCAGATCACCTACACAGTTCTGAAAAAGGGGATTTCTTCGCCCAAGATCCGACCGATTCATTCTGGTACCATTTATATGGGCTGCTAATCTGAGGTTCACCCATCAGAAAAGCTGTACCCTCTACTAACAACAGAGATTAGGATTTCTTCGCTAAATCAGGTTAGTTTCTTATCGTACGATTAAACACATTATAGCACTGAAAACTACTTACTGCTCGCAGGAAGGTACATTCAAAATATAATTTTATCTGGTTTTGATCAGGAAACCTGTGCGCGCAGTATAAAGAGTTACGTAAATGTTTTCAACAGAGTGGGTCGATTGAATACAATGATACATAACACATAATAGGGCCTTAAATTAGTGAAATGAGGAGCATCGCTCAGATAACCTACACAGTACTGAAGAAGGGGATTTCTTCGCCCAAGATCAGACTGATTTATTATGGTACCATTTATATGGGTTGCTAATCCCGAGATTTCGTCGTCAGATAATAGACTTGTGCTCTACTAACACAGTAATTAGGATTTCTTCGCTAAAGTCAGTTTAGTTTCTTATCGTACGATTTAAACACGTTTATAGCACTGAAAACTTCTTACTGCTGGTAGGAAGGTGCATTCAAACTATAATTTTATCTGATTTTGATCAGAAACTGGTATGTGCATGTATAAGAAGTTATGTAAATGTTATGGGACGGACACATAAGATTGATTACTGGTTCTGCTTGCAAGCAATGTTTAAAACGACGCCACCGTTCTAAATTACTGCTCGTACTGCATAAAGTAGGAAACTATTGTTTCCCTAGCCATGTGAATGCTGGGATTTTTCTGGCTAGCTTGTCAAAGTTTCTGGGGGTCACATCATGCGCTGCTGCGGGGATGCTTTGGAAGGGACCCCCCCTCCTTTCTGTGGTTGCTGGATGTATTACAGTTATGTCTGCTGAGTTGTTAAGCAGAAAGTGTTGGCTGGTTCTGGCGGTTCCACAGTCAGCTGAGGTGGTTGAGTGATGTCACCACCTGGTGATGAGATATCTGGTTCTGTGGTTAACAGTGGATTAGCAGTGATCTGGTTGGGCAGTTCATTTTGAGGGGACTCTGAGTGGGTGTTGGGGTCAGAGTTAATGCTTAGTCATAGCTGGTCTGACTCATCCCTTTTCTTTTCCTTATGGTGCTTTTCTTGGAGGAGTTCCTTTAAAAGTCTCATGATCTCTGCTGATTCAGATGTAGCTTTCTGGTTATGTTCTGTGGATGGTTTATATTTGGGCCTGTCTAGGGCCTGTTGAGAGGGGTTCTGCTGCTGGCAGTCCGAGCTCGGTGCTTGTGTCTGTGAGTGTCGGTTCAGCTGCTGGATCAGAGTCTCTTGAAGTCTATCAATTTCCTCCTGTAACTCCATTCTGCTGGGGACCTTGTGGGATACCGCCGTGATCTGTTGCTTGAGATCATTTACCTCCTGTTTCAATCCCATTAGGTTGTGGGTCAGGAAGATGATGACCTTGGTGAGCTTTTTTGTAGCCATAACTCTTGCTTGAGTCATCAGTCTGTGGTACTCTTTTCTCTGTGTCCAGTTGCTTTCGGCTCAGTAGGTGGTCGTCGGCCCTGGGTAGGGGGTGTTCCTCACAACGCCTGGCCAGCCCTCTTTGGTCTGCATTCTGGGCAGTTAGTCTGAGCATCTGCAACATTTTGACACACTTGTGTTGAGAGTAAGGGCTAGAGACTACTACAAGATCAAAACAGAGTGTGAATGCTAAAATAGGTTTGGGTCAGCATATGTTTGCTGAAAAGGGCGTAAACAGTATTTTGATTGATGATTTAAGACTACTGTTAAATTATTGTCAAATTATCACTCAGAGTTTACTGACGGTTCCCCAAACAGGCTTAAGCTCTGAGGTATGAAGGAGAAAAAGGGAAAAGCAGAAGGAAAAGGAGAGCATTTCTATTCAGATTATGCTTATTATTTGGTGCTCAGGACTATAGTTATGCCCTAGTGTTTGTCTAGATGACTTTGTAACAGGGTTTTACAATTAGGGCAAATGTTTGAAAATAAACAAATAAAAAATAGAAATGTCTCTGGTTCCTTTTGAGGTTCAGAGAGAACATCAAGGGGGCATAACATGTAAATGGATTTAAAATTAGTTGACTGCTATTAACAAAACAAGGTAATCTTTCTGGTATTAGGAACAAATAGCAGCTCTAGTGATTAGTGTGTTACTAAAAGCGCCCAATACCTTAATGAGTCTTTCCTCTATAGACAGTTAAGATTTAATTAAATTGAGATTTAATTAACTAGTAACTAAGCAATAGCATTCAGGAAGGATACATCTAGGTAGTTAAATTCGCTGAGATGAATTGAAGATTGGGAAACATAGAAAAAGAAGAAAAAGGGAAAAGTCAGGAACCAGGGATTAGGTTAAATTCTAATTACTTCACACTGTATACACACATGCTGTATTTAAAAGCTTCAATTAAAGAGTGTTAACCCCTAATTGTTAAAGCTATTTGGTAGCTTAGCCTAAGATGAACTATGCTAAGTCGTGTTAGCTTAGCTGCTTCAGGTGGTTTGTTTACAACATGGCGTGTTGTGCTATGTGACGTTAGCACTTCCGGTGACAAGTTGTTGTCACGGTAACCAATGCCTGCCAGTGTAATGCAACTGTTTAGTGTCTGCCTATTTCAAAGAAGTTGCCCACAGTTTTAAAATGTGGTGCTTTCAGTCCTTCAAGACTTGTTGCATTAAATAAACACTTCTGTGAGTGCTTCTCTAATTTAACAATAACTTTTTGCACTTGTTTAAAGAATAACAAAACGGGTTTACTGTAAATTAAAGCCGGTTTAAACATATTTGTAGTTATGTGTGCCTCACACAAAGTCACGTATTAACCCCTTTACTTTCCACTCACAGTGAAACCCATATGACCACCAGTTTGCTTGTATATTGCGTCAAAGTGTGATGAATTGCTTCAATCTATTATAGAAACTATAATGCCTGTACGTGAAAGAGGATCAATGCTCACATCTACCTTGATATAACTGTACTGAGTTTTCTTCTTCAAAGAAACAATTTAAACACTACTGCGATTTTTGTGATTTCTTCACTAAAGCATATTACGTTATGGTACAGTTTGGAAATGCCGCTTAGCTGAGATTCAGACTTACGCTTTGTTAAGACAGATTTATGCTTTAATACTGACATTAGGGTTTCTTTGCTAAAATCAGATTAACGTTACACTGATACCATTAAGCATGAATACATAAAGACTCTTCCAATCATAATAGTGGTACCAATTCAAATCCCCACTTTATCTGCATCTAAACAAGCCAGCAAACAGGGACACAACAGGGCATCTCAAGTCACGCCCTATTTTAACCTGGACTATCACGCTCACACTTTTAAGTTGACAGTGTTTAATCTCATAACTTTCGTTTTATCACGCCCACATTCTCTCCACCTAATCTGTAACGAATCAGCTCATGACAGGAAATATGAATAATTAACCATAACTAGTTATAATTAATTATGAATATTTTAGATCCGCTGTAGATATTTAGCTGACCTCTCAGGGTCAACTGTCTTGTCAATTCTAAGAATGTTAATTTCCTGGTTAAGGGAAATAACTTTCTTTCTGTACAATTCTACAAAAGCTTGTAGAATAAATCTGCATTATTAAGTGACTCCAGTTATGAGCAAAAAATGAACAACGTCAAGTGTGATACAAGTAAGACTTTATTTACTACTTAAACACTTAAACTAGTCTAACATATCACATAAACACATAAACTGGTCTAACATCCTACATAAACTGGTCTAACATACACACACACACACACATACAGTTGGTATAGGAAAGGGTTAAAGTTTAACTCAGTACAGAAAGAGGCATAATGAATGAAATTTATGGAACCATTTGCATATTCAGCAGATCTACACCTGAGGGATACGTCAGATTCTTAGTTCAAACACACCTTTGTAAAAAGGTGTAACTGATACTTAATGTATCAATTAATAAGACTAAGTTTGATACTTGCGAGTCTCGGCTGTCTGAAAGAGATTCCTGATGCAATCTTAAGGCCCAAGATCTTGCTGAACTTGGTTGATGAGAAAGAACCAGTTTTCGTCAGAGTAACTTGATGAATGGAAAAGACAAGGCCAAAGCCTGGCACAATGCTTTGGTATCCTGAAGCGTTTTCCTCACATCTTCTCTTAGCTTCTGACCGAACCACCGACTGGGGGGTCACATGGTGTGTCAGCTTTTAAGGTCAGAGAAGATCCCTGCCTTTCAAGATGGGCTTGTCCAATGAGAGAGATGGAAATTCCGAGCGGGAGGTGGCAAGTGCTGGAGGGTTTACGACCCCTTTGTACTCTAAGCATGGTAATTTGCAAATGGACTTTGCAAATGGACTTGAAAAGCGAATTACTAAAGGTTCCTCAGGGACCCTAATATATATTGCCTTGTACCAATTATATAATAGTCCGATCTTGTTTCGATCATAAGAAGGCGAATCCATAGATACTAAACACGGTATATGTAAGGTTATATGATTGAGTGGTTTATCGTAAACATGAATAAAAATAGTCTATAATACAACAGATTAAATACAACAGCAATAATATACACAATGGCCTGAAGAATATGTGTGTTCATTCAAAGAAAGGTTTTCCTATGAATTAATTAGTAGCAAAGTCCATTTCTACTCTGCCTTTCCTTGGGACATGCAGGGATTTTCCCTGCTTTACATACTTTTGGCCAATAAACCCAGTGATATCAACGTTGGTTGCCATGGAACCAGAGGCCTGTTCGGCCCCCCAGTTGTGTTACGCCTTCCGGGGGAGGGTTCAATGGTCCCATATGCTTTTAAACTGAGGGGTGTTACAGAGTATTTGTTTAAATCTAGCTAACAAAATATATATTGTTTGTTTGATTGGTCCAGACGCTACATAAATCTAAAACATACATATAATGCTTAATAGATCAGTGCAACAAAAGATCTTCGGTGTTTCTTTGCAGAAACATTAGCTGTGAGATTGGTATCATTGCCACAAAGGTTGTCACAAAACAAGTTTTCTGGAGGAAAATTTTTATTTTTCAAGACCAATTGAAGAAAATTTAAAGGGGTAATATGATGCTGCTAAAAAGAACATTATTTTGTTTAGTTGGTGTAATGAAATTTTTTTATGCGGTTTAAAGTAAAAAAACATTATTTTCCACATACTGGACATTATTGTTTCTCCTCTATGCCCGCCTTTGAAACGCGTAGATTTTTACAAGCTCATACTGTTGATGCTGTATCCCTGCCGGAGCGACGAGACAAAAACATTAAAACCCATTACAAACGAGGCATTTTAGTCTAACATTACTCTCCCAGGATCAGTAAGCAGTCCTCCATAAAATGCGCTGCACACATCTGGATATTTGGGTTAAACTGTTCTGGAACAGTGTTGTAAATACAACTTAACCACTGATTTGTAGTCGTGTCCTCTTTTGGAAGACCAAACAATGTAGTTTTCCGCTTTCACAAAACGAAAAACACAGCGGCCTAGCGTGAAGGGAAGCCCCACTTAGCGTTAGCAGAGGCGGCGGGGTTGAGAACGGCGCAGCCGGCGGATTTGACGAAGGAGCGGCAACCACATGTGACAACCCAGGCTTCGCCCCGGTGAAGCCGATCCTGCGATCCACACAGCCTAATTGATGTATTTTCCCTCAGCGACCATCACGAATCGCTCTCGGCGACGAAAGGCGGATTATCTCCCCTCTTTGGAAGACCAAACAAAGTAGTTTCGCTTTCACGATGAAACACAGCGTCTTCACGACATGGCGGCAGCGGCAACAATACTACAGCGAGAATAAAAGTTACGCCTTCTTTCTTTGCGTGAACATTTGTCGGGATTATGCAAATCTTCCCACATCGTGACGTAGATACAGTGGGGCAAAAAAGTATTTAGTCAGCCACCAATTGTGCAAGTTCTCCCACTTAAAAAGATGAGAGAGGCCTGTAATTTTCATCATAGGTATACCTCAACTATGAAGAAAAAAAATCCAGAAAATCACACTGTAGGATTTTTAAAGAATTAATTGAATAAATTCCTCTGTAAAATAAGTTTTTGGTCACCTACAAACAAGCAAGATTTCCGGCTCTCACAGACCTGTAACTTCTTCTTTAAGAGGCTCTTCTGTCCTCCACTGGTTACCTGTATTATTGGCATCTGTTTGAACTTGTTATCAGTTTAAAAGACACCTGTCCACAACCTCAAACAGTCACACTCCAAACTCCACCATGGCCAAGACCAAAGAGCTGTCAAAGGACACCAGAAACAAAATTGTAGACCTGCACCAGGCTGGGAAGACTGAATCTGGCAATAGGTAAGCAGCTTGGTGTGAAGAAATCAACTGTGGGAGCAATTCTTAGAAAATGGAAGACATACAAGACCACTGATAATCTACCTCGATCTGGGGCTCCACGCAAGGTCTCACCCCGTTGGGTCAAAATGATCACAAGAACTGTGTGCAAAAATCCCAGAACCACACGGGGACCTAGTGAATGACCTGCAGAGAGCTGGGACCAAAGTAACCAAGGCTACCATCAGTAACACACTGCTCCGGCGCCCTCGCCGCAAACACAAAAACCGCCAGGGACTCAATCCTGCAGTGCCAGACGTGTCCCCTTGCTTAAGCCAGTACATGTCCAGGCCTGTTTGAAGTTTGCTAGAGAGCATTTGGATTATCCAGAAGAGGATTGGGAGAATGTCATATGGTCAGAAGAAACCAAAATAGATTTTTTTGGTAAAAACTCAACTTGTCGTTTTTGGAGGAGAAATAATGCTGAGTTGCATCCAAAGAACACATACCTACTGTGAAGCATGGGGGTGTAAACATCATGCTTTGGGGCTGTTTTTCTGCAAAGGGGCCAGGAAGACTGATCCGTTTAAACGAAAGAATGAATGGGGCCATGATCGTGAGATTTTGAGTGAAAACCTCCTTTCATCAGCAAGGGCATTGAAGATGAAATGTGGCTTGGTCTTTCAGCATGACAATGATCCCAAACACACCGCCCGGTCAATGAAGGAGTGGCTTCGTAAGAAGCATTTCAGTGTCCTGGAGTGGCCTAGCCAGTCTCCTGATCTCAACCCCATAGAAAATCTTTGTAGGGAGTTGAAAATCCGTGTTGCCCACAACAGCCCCAAAACCTTTATACTGCTCTATAGGAGATCTGCATGGAGGAATGGACCAAAATACCAGCAACAGTGTGTGAAAAACTTGTGAAGACTTACAGAAAACGTTTGACCTCTGTCATTGCTAACAAAGGGTATATAACAAAGTATTGTGATGAAATTTTGTTATTGACCAAATACTTATTTTCCACTATAATTTGCAAATAAATTATTTAAAAATCATACAATGTGATTTTCTGATTTTTTTTTTCTCGTTTTGTCTCTCATAGTTGAGTATACCTATGATAAAAATTACAGGCCTCTCTCATCTTTTAAAGTGGGAGAACTTGCACAATTGCTGGCTGACTAAATACTTTTTTTTTTTCCCCCACTGTATGTGGGGCGTGTTAGAACGAGCCGTTTTTTGGTAGGCGTGGTTGACTCTTATTTTTTTTTATAAAGAATATCTCTTTGGATTTTGAGACTTTAGTCTTTTGCAACTTTACATATCTTCTTTATGCACCAAGAGCTTGTAACACTCCAAAGAGAAAGGAACAATTTTAAATCTCATCATATGACCCCTTTAAGGAATAATTACAGGGTATACAAATACTCAGTATGTTCTCTAAATGCCACTTCCAACCTATCTCCATTACTTTTTCATTAATTTTACACATAAAAATAGCTTAACTAGAATATGGAAATAACCTTTACTGTATCTTCTGATAACACTATACAAAAATTAATGTTCTTTCTTTCTTTTTTTCCTTTTTTTTTTTGTAGTTTGAGTTTAATTAAAAAAAGTAGATGCGCAGTGACATAAGAAGTTCTGTTTCTGATAATTGTATCACATGAAGTAATTTATGATAAAAAGGAAAAATTATCAAATCCAACGGACGCAGAAACATCAAACTAATTTCCTTAATTTTGTTCAATTTCTCAAAAAACAAACAAACAGTAAAACAAGACTGCATATCTTCAGTTTGCATCTCATGTAAATGGATAAGGATGTTTAGACACTTGTATTGGAAAATAGGACAAAAATACAATTTATAATTTTTGCAGTAAATGCAACATTTAATGCCATGACTTTCTGCTCCAATTTAAGACCTAAGTCCTTAATTCGTGGAAGGGCAAATTAAGACATTTTAAGAACTTTTCAAGGATGCGCAGAAACCCTGAAAACAGCAGGGATCCAAAAAAAACCAACAACAACAGGGAAAAGTCAGAAGCATCTAGCCCGTTGCATCCATTTCTCACCCTGTTTTCTGTGTTTGATCTGTTTCAGGGTCGGTAAGATCAGAGCTCGCCCGTGACATCAATGAATGGCACACACACATTATCAAGGCCATTATTAGCAAGTTCTGGGCGACTGACCCGGTGTCTGGGGCTCAGACGACGCTGTACTGCGCACTACAAGAGAACATCGAGCACCTGAGCGGACGATACTTTTCTGACTGTCAGCTGGTGCAAGTCAAGCCTGAGGCCAGAGACGATGGAATCGCCAAAAAACTGTGGGACGTCAGTGAGAAATTATGTGGCATGGCTTGAATACACAGGCGCACACATTGCTGTGAGAAAAGTACTGTAATATCTTGATTTTGGTATTTTTTCTTTTGGTATATTATGTGTCCTTCAGGCAGAGTCAGAAATATCATAATTACAAGTTCTGAGCACACAAGTGAGTGGAAAGCAAGTCTGTAACCAGTGCTGTTAATCACTCAACTATTTAGCTTCACATTTAGTTGTGATTGAAATAATCTTTTCATAATCAAATTAAAAATTGAGAAATATAAAACTATTAATTTAAAGTTGTTGATTCTATCTATATAAATCATATATTTTAAGTGTATAGCAAAATATGCATACATATACAAATATACATATATGTGTGTGTATACATATATATTAATGCCTATTTTGAGACCGTATAGTGAGACCAACTGAATTATGTCATTTGATTTGGACTCAATTACATAATTAATGCATATTATTGCAAAATATGCATATGATATATATGTGTGTGTTATATATACATATATATATATATATTATATATATATATAATATACACACTGTATATATGAATGCCTATTTTGATGACGCATGCGACCGCATTGATTATTTCATTTGATTTGGACCATTTGGTGCTGTTGGGACAGGGTGGATCTTTTTGGCCATAATCTGGTTGGCTGCTGGGACTCTCTGATTGAATTTTCTTTACAGCATCATGGTTAATGTATTTTTTCACTCCCCATATTGTTTAAATAAGGCTTTGACTAATGCATATACCATTAAAGCCAGTTTCTCTATGGAGAGTTTTTACTTCCAAAACCTGACTGTTGAACTCTATAACAAACACTAGACTCAGAGGTGGGGTTTCCCAGGCACACTTGAAGGCAGAATTACAGTATGTAAACTGATGTTCTTCAAACTGTATTTGAAATAAAAAAAAAATACAAAAAATAAATAAATGACAAAGCCATTTGTAAATTAAACCTGCAATTTGTTGAGACAGTAGTGCCTTTCAGGTGCCCCACAAGTGGTTGAGGCAAGTGCTTTTTAAATGCTACTTCCTTAAATGCCAAACACAAAATTGTAAAAACAAGTACGTTTTTTTTTTGTGTTTGTTTTTTCCACATTTTATTTTGGCAAGGTGCAAAGGACAAAATCAGACATGTAAGATGAAACCTGCAGCAACAGGAAGTGGTTTAGTCCAATAGAGCTGCTGTCAGTTATACGAGCACAGTTAGAGATATTATACTAGCTTTGTACAATAAAATTGGCTTGCACACCCATTCACAACACTCAGATCAAGTGTCAGCAGTGACATGGCAGTTGTTCTGCATTCTCAAGGAACTTGGATTGACGGAAAACATGAATACCCCACATACATCAGTTAACAAGGTGTGCAAACATTACAGCCCTTTATGCTTGATGCAGACCCGTTTATATTAATTTTGAAGTATATAAAGCGTATATAATTTCAGCCCAAGCAAAGCTTATTAACATTGACTTTTAATACAGAGTCAGAGGTGAAAGGCATGAAAGAAAATCATAATTTCTCTTTTGATGTTGCCTAACTCTCCTTCATATTTCCACATTAAAATTGAATTAAAAATCTATCTTGATTCCTCAATTGTAAATTGTGTCAAGACAAGTGTCTGCTAAATAAATAAATGTGACTATGCTAAAGTATGCAAGCTCAAGATGCAAATGGATATGTCTGGCACGGTGTTATTTTAGTATCAGTCAGGTACTATTAAAGTTATCATAATATTTGAATTAGTTTTTATTTTTATATTTTCCACTTTAGTTAGAATTAACTAAATTTTAAATTTTATTTCTGTTTTACTTATTTTAGTATGTTATACTAATGGAAAATTACAAATGCTGTCTTGGGAATTAGCTGAAATATATATATATATCACAAACTTCATTCTACTTGTTGCAAGCATGTGGACCTACTCAAATTGATCATATCCATCCAGATTTTTGCATGTTCATTCACTCAGAATGTGCACTTCATATTTTCTGTTATAACACATGGGGCCCAATTACACAAAAACAGCCCCTGAAACACCACTGAGATAATTTCTAGCCTAAAGCACAGTGTCTATATGATCATCTTATCAGACAAGCTCAGGTAGGGCATTATAGGATAAAGGGTATCAATGACTAAGCACCAGTTCAAACTTGACCTTAAATACCAATGCGTGACAAATAATAAAAAAAGAAAGTATTCTTGATGCACATGTAATAGAGGCTCTTTTGTGAAAAGACATTTTTTGGAGTGTGATGTCAAATGTATTTTCAGAAGACTATAAATAACAGTATTAGAGATAATAAAATAGCTCAAGTTTAAATATATAACAATAGTTCAATTAGCATAAATTCCCAAAACTAATAAACATCATGACAAAGTGGACTATGACATTAAAATTGTTTATTTGTTTTGTCGAGCTGTACGGTGTGTGTTAGTTATTCATTTTCGGTTTCATCTAAGACCTGCTGTAGATGGTCATTGACAGTCTTTAGCTGGTGCTCTGTTCCCATGATGCACCTGGCTTCCATCAACATGGCAGGCATACAGGATGGGCCATACTGTCAGCCAAAAGACAGAAATGAAATGAGAAATGGACCGAAGAACAATAAGCCCCACAAATCCCATAAAATATGACAAGACGGTTTGCTTGTACAGCACGTTTATGCACAGAACTCAATAGGAATGAAAGCTCAACACCAAACCAACTAGCTGCAGACTTCCTCACCGTTTCCACCTCATCCGGATGAGCTTTATGGTGCTTCAGGTACTTCCTGTTGAGCTCCTGCAGGTTAGTTAGCAAAGAGGATCCTTCTCTCAGAGCTTTGAGTCTCTGTTCCATCTCATCATGCTCTTTCTGAAGGATTCTCAGCTTTGTCTTTCCCCTGAAACCAGAAATTCATTTCAATTTAACGGTTATAAATTCATTACTATGAATTGAACGAGCAATTTTTATACTATAGTATAAAAGAGCAAGGAAAATCCAGTTTTCCATGATATGGTCCCTTTAGAATAACAGACCTCAAATGTAACATCAATTATGTTTACTTGTCAGTGCTTACTTAATGAGCTCATTATTGGCTTCCACAAGTCTGGTCCTCTTCTTATTAATAGTGCTATTGATCTGAAAGAGAGAACAATACAGTTAACAGCAACACTGCTATTCAAATAATTTCCAATCAAAAGTTTGGAAACACTATTGTGAAAATTATTAAAATGTAAAAGAAATGTTCTATTTGAATGTATTTTAAAATGCAATTTATTCCTGTGATCAAAGCTGAATTTCCAGCACCATTACTCCAGTGTCACATGATCCTTCAGAAATAATTCTAATATGCATTTCAATTTTTATATTTCACGATATTACTGTTTTTACTGCATTTTGTCAAATAAAAGCAATCTTGCTGAGCATAAGACACTTATTTTCTAAACATTTATAATTCTTCCAAACTTTTGATGTGTAGTCGGTGTATATTGCCCAGATGAGTCAAGCAATGGAGAATCACCTTGTTATTTTCCCTTTTCACATTCTTGAGTTGCTTTGTTGCTGTGATCTATGAATAAATTACACATTTTTATAATTATGACATCAGCAATATTTATTTTACGTGAAAAGATCTGAAAAACATTCTCACTATCTCTGAGAGCTGCTCCTCAAATGAGCGACTGACAGCATCAATGGAGCGTTTGACTGCTTCAGAGTTTATTGTCTGCCTGCAGAAACCAGTCAAAATATTCAAGCATAGGGCTGGGCGATATAGCTAAAAAATGTATCAATGATATATTGTTTCATATCGTTCGGTATCGATAATTATTGACATTTTTTATAACCTTTTTAAAACAAAGAGCAATAGAAAAAAAGTTTCAATTTAACCACTGTATTTTTAAATTAACCCAATTTATTGAGAAAACAACGAATATTTTTAGTTTTAACAGTCAAACACAAAATAAAAATTAAAACAAATATCTAATTTCTAATGTTTTACATGCAGATTAAATAGATCTTAAGGAAACTTTTGGCTTGTATCCCGAGGCCACAGGAGGGCACAATGAGCAAAATAATGCAGCACATTTAAATTGTCAACGCAAGAAATAAAGTCTATAAAAAACCTGCATTACGTCTAAATTAACTCAAATAAAATTTCATAAATTGCATAAACAATTATAAACAAAAACAGCATCATGTATTTATGCATTATTTAATACAAAGAGCGGAAAGCCATTCACACAGACTGCATTTAAAAACATAAGAGACGCAGTAAAAGGGAATAAACCTCCACAAATTCACGATGTGTTTCTAAAAGTTTAAACTGTTTTAACTTTGCATGGCTTTCTATACAATTCTTGTGTGACGAGCGAGTGCAGCAGTCATATTTGTCCGTCTAAAAAATGCACTAAATATGCGTTCTGTGTGAATGGCTTAATTTCGGTTTTAACCCATTCAAGATCT
Organism: Sinocyclocheilus anophthalmus; assembly: GCA_018155175.1. Taxonomy (NCBI): domain Eukaryota; kingdom Metazoa; phylum Chordata; class Actinopteri; order Cypriniformes; family Cyprinidae; genus Sinocyclocheilus; species Sinocyclocheilus anophthalmus. Next base: position 34,943 of record JADLZN010010084.1, read on the forward strand.
ACTACGCATTGAGCTTCTATATTTCTCTAATATTTTGAATGAATACCGCAGCAGCGGTGCGTCTCGTGGGCTAGACTAACAAAGTATTAAAATGCAACAATGTCACTTACATCATCACCACATCTCGTGCGCCACTGATGACGCTCCCTGACGCACTCCTAACATTCAAATGCAAATGTTTATTTGAAATTCGACCAATATTCATTCTTTATTCACAATCTCCTCATCACAGACAGGCACAGCACTCATTTCAGCATGTGTTTGTGTGTGCTGTCTGCGTCACTCATAGCACGTGCCTATATCGTGCGCTATATCAAACAATTCGAAGAAGGTGTACCGTCGATAAATATCGATACCGTTTTATCGCCCAGGCCTATTTAAGCACTTGACTTCAGTTAATTATTAAGACACTGGATTGTAAGCGCAATTCACACTTACTTGTACTGAGTGACAAACTCCTGAAAACTATCGAGCACCACGTCAAGATCAGTTGGACTTCTCAAATCCCTGGATTTTTTAGAGGGGCCAGCTCTTTCTGGAAAAATACGATTTACATTTATGCAAAAGTTTTGCAATGTTATGATTCACTTCTGTGCCGTTCGGTTGGTTTATGCAACCTATATTTTTTTGAAGTGCATTTAAAGAAAATGAATGGGGAAAAATGCTGCCAGAACCATGACAAGCTTCACTGCACACAACTAAAGCATTTGATGCATATAAATTAAGAACACCACACATTTAAAATAAACAACTTTACAACGGTCTTGTTTAGTACCTGATGAAGTTGAAGATTTCCTTTTCTGTTTGTGGCCATTCTGCCGTTGACTGGATGATCTCCTCTTTCCCCTTATAGACTTCTCTTTGCTTGGGTGCTGAAAAGGAAAAACTGAATTAAAGGGCCATATTTCACGTATCATTTAATATGTAGATACTGATAAATGAAGATATGAGACATACAAAACTTTCATCCTCGTCTGTCAGCTCCTCTGAGGATGGAGGTGACCTCTGCTGTCTCTGAGCCACTCCTTGGCTCAAAGAAGTTTATTGTGCCAACCTATGACCCTTGACTGCTCTGGAAAATTTGAAAAAAAAAAGAAAAAAAGAAAAAAAACAAAAAGAAAAAAAAAAAAAAAAAAAAAAAGAAAAAAAAAAAAAAAAAAAAAAAAAAAAAAAACAAAAAAGAAAAAAAAATTATATATTATAATATATATATATATATATAATTTCTGAATGAATTCACAACAGGTTGTAAAAGTTATAGAAAGCTAAAAAGATTTTTTAACACAGAAACAGGAAAAATGCAGACGATGTTGAAAAATAAGAATTAAAGGAATGGTTCACCCAAAAATGATAATTTGCTGAAAAAGTTAATTCCCTCAGCTATCCAAGTGATGAGTGTGTTTATTCATCTGAACAGAATTGGAGGAAATTTAGCACAAGTAATCACATACAATCCAGTCATCAATTAACATCTTGTTCAAATCTCTGTGTTTGTAAAAAAACAAATCCATCATTAAGATGCATTAACTCCAAAAAAAATTGCTTCTGGTCTTCTATCCATAATACTGCTTTCTCCAGTGAAAAAGTGGTCTTGTCTGAATCAGGATAGAAATATGTAGACAAATATTAACAGTTTATAAGTGAAAACGGTCCAAAACAGTTAAAAATATGTGGAATCTGATGTGAGAGGACAACAGGGGATGAACTTTTTCCACTGGAGGAAGTGTTAGATTGGATTATTTTAGCAGGGAGCAACTGTTTGAAGTTACAAACATTTCAATGGATTTGTTTCTTACAAACACACAAATTTTCACTTCACAAGACATTAAAAAAATTGTGGATGGAGTCGTTGCGATTGATCCGGGAATTTGTGATGTTTTTATCAGCTGTTTAGACACTCATTCTGACGGCACCCATTCACTGCAGAGGATCCACTGGTGAGCAACTGACAAAATGCTACATTTTTCAAAATCTATTCTGATGAAGAAACAAACTCATCTACATCTTGGATGGCCTTGAGGGTGAGTAGTACATTTAAAGCAAACTTTCATTTTTGTGTGAACTATTCCTTTGAACTCTCACCTTGGCTCTGGAGCTTGTGGGGATTGGTGTTCTTTTCTTTCCTGCATTATCTCTGCCTTCTGATATGGTTGGCAAAGGTCTGCCTTTAATTTTTCTGTAATGACACAGAAAGCCTTTACGTTATTATACCGAAGCACAAACATAACTGCGAACCAGAAATGCCTTTAAAACCCTTTGATCTCACAGGACCACACTCTACCTTACTACTGATTTTGCTCCTTTATTTGTTGGCTGAGGTGGTTCATGGTTCTCTTTGGATGACGCTTTCTTATTCAATGCGTCAGAAACAGCTTTGCCTATTTTCTTAGCCTGAGTAACTGCTGTCTTATCAGTGTCCGTTACACTAAGAACAGGCTTCCTAGCTCGCAGTCGACCCGACTTCTCTGGAGCAGACTTTTGGTTCTGTTCTGGTCCAGGACTGAGATCTTCTTCCAAAGCTGTGCTGTGAAGGGGGTTCCCTGCAAAAGACAGCAAGAACTGCATAAAGTCACTTTTGATATTACTTTATATTACTTTCAGATGTTGTTTTCAAAAAGTAATGACCACTTGCTTTTTATGTCATCAATATAACAACATTACATTTAGCTTTTCTCCCCAAACTACAGTATGCTTATTACAGGGTTGTCATACCATGAGGAGAATACTGGTCTCCGTGAAAGAAACTGGTTTTCTCTATGGATGAAATGTCCAGGGGCTGTGGAGACTCCACCGCATTATCACTGCTCTGTTTTGCACCCTAAGAAAAGACGGAAATTAATTAACAACAAATTCTTTCAATTGTGTCCAAACTTTAAGTGCATATTATTGCATATATCGTGGTTCGTACAGATACTGTAAAAATTATTCCAGGACTTTTCAAGCACTATTTTTGGTTTTCAAGGACTACAGAGATATCACTCATCAAACTATATTTTTTACTATCTTTCAAATTCTAAAATTGGTAAATAGATAGATTATAACAAAATAGGGCGGTGTCACAATTATTAATTATATAATTAATATAATTGTATTATACAATTATATTAATATATATTTTAGATTAATAGTCTAATTAATTAATAGTCTGCTTAATTTCAGTTTTAGGGCTTTGATGATTAATTGTCTTTTTTAGGGCTTTGTCAAACTTTTTTTTTTTTTTTTTGAGCGCTATTCATTAAATATTGGATGAATTGAATCTTTATAAAGTTATAATTTGCAGATAAGACTACGTAACACTTTTAAAATTAAGTATTCAGGTAAATAACTGAAAACAATCACAAACAAACTGGCCAATCATAGCAAAAGCATAAACGTATCATTCATATGAGATTACACGTATATAAACACAATCCAAGAAAGCAAATGTATAAGTCAGCAGTTTTGAACGGATTACAGCAAAGTTTCTTGAAAATGTCCTACAAGTCATGGGGAAAAAAGGATGTCTTTCATAATTTCATATCAAATAAATAACACTATATGGAAATAAGGGTCTAACAATGAAGATAAATCTCTCTCATGCTATTATTAAGAGTTTTTTTTCTTAATTTTTGCTGTCACACCATAGGACTCATTTACGGTACAGTTCAGTTAAAAATGTAAAAAAAACAAAAAAAAACAGTGAAAGAATTGACTAAGTTAGTGACCTTTTATATTTTCTCAAACATCAGACTTCACACTACATAAATATATGCATTTCTTCTTCAAAATTGGTCTTTTACAAAAAAAACATTTTTTACTGCCTATTTATCGCCTACCCACACGTATACAAGTATTATGTGTGTCATATTAATAAGTTACATTAAATATTCTATTATATACTAAACAACAACAATAAACATTATTACATAACATTAACATTGGTGATATTAATATCATGTTTGAGGAATAACAAACAATAAAAAATAATCTATGAAATATATACTGTAAATATACATATGCATACTACTAGAAAAATAATCACATATCAGAAAGAACAAAAATAAAGTCTTTAAATACTGGTGGCATTAAAATGACAGTTTTAATAATTACAAGTAAAAAATATATTATACAAATAATAAGTATAATATAATACATGTATAAAAATACATATGAATATTAGACACTATATTTTATCTCATAAATAAGAACAATAAAATATTTGTTATCGCATAATATAAATGTTGGTGATATTAATATTATTTTTCAGGAATGACTTGTCAAAATATAGCGTAAGTTAATTAGGATTGAAACATTGAACAGCTGAACTCACCTGCAGCTCCCGCTGAACAGCTCTCAGGGCTTTCGCCATCCTACTCACCTTCGCATTCATTTATTAAATATGATGATAACGGTAGATAAAATACTCGCTAACAATATGTATAAACAAAACCAATGACAGACACAATACCTCCAGAGTCGGACAGTGAAGTGAGTGGTGGAGCGGTATTTTTACCGCGAATGTTTGAACGCTTGAACTGTAACGTACCATCTCAGAAACTGGGGACAGTGAACAATCTTATGGTGTACAATTTGTTTAGTAGAAACAAGTAGAAAGGAGATTTTACCATTCACTTGTATATATAAACTAATAAAATGGAAATTAAGAAAAGTCATTCATATTTCACACATTATTTTTAAAATAAAATAAAATATACTATTTAAATTACCCCTTCAATCGCATAAGGAAGATTCCTCCGCTGTTTCGTGGAAAGCAAGCAGGGCGGAGCACCACGTCATTTTCCTCGCGGCCATCGGCGTCTGTGCTGCTGACATGATTATATCTATTTAAATTAATTATAAATCCATTTTTAAATGTACGTGTTTTATACTAATTTAACTAATTGGCACTGCAAACAAAGATGTTCTGCTTGCTTTATGCATAATTCTGCTCAATTATGTATAAGCAAAATCAATGTTTATATTAATAGATGATGTCTATTACAGTGTTCCAAAACTCTGATCCATTCGGATGTTTAGATGTTCTATATATCAGGGGTGCCCAAACTCGGTCCTGGAGGGCCGGTGTCCTGAAGAGTTTAGCTCCAACCCCAATTAAACACACCTGAAGCAGCTAATCAAGGTCTTACTAAGCATAACTAGAAACTTCTAGGCAGGTGTGTTGAGGCAAGTTGGAGCTAAACTCTGCAGGACACCGGCCCTCCAGGACCGAATTGGGCACCCCTCTTCTATATATTATTTTCTTTCGTATAAATGAATAAATAAGTTAACCCTTTCTCATGTTGTGTATTGTGGTCTTTGGCGCTCTCCAGTGGCAATTCACTGCAGTGACCTTTCTAGTTTACCCTACAAACGCCATGCGAGTGGAAACACTAGAAGCGATTCTTTCGCAACTACTTCCGGTCTATCACTCTTTCAGTCTGGAGTGGAAATACTGGAAACCAAAGAAGCTCAGAGTCGGAAAGAAGGGCGGTAAGAAAAAAGAAGAAGATTGTACCATGGTGGACAAAATAATGTGATCAAGCAATCATAGGTCCCATATTGTCAAAACTGAAATCTCCTGGCTTTTTTCATGATAACTGAGGTCTAGGGGCTATTTAACTACCAAATAAGTTTCAAAACAGTCAGTCCACAGTAAAATGCACACAGCCTGCATAAAGTAGCTGTGATTTTTCACGAACAGTTGTGACTTCCGTAAAAAGTTGACGTCAGAACTACACAGTCACTGCCTTCAGTCACCACCCCGAGCACCACCCACCGTCCCACTCTCCTTTAGCCAAACACCCAGACAACATCGCGTCCATGCCATTGCTGAGCAACAACAACACGGAAACATGTCGAAAAGGTTAAATTTAACCACGAAACCAGATCGGCCGACCTGTAACGGTACACTCTGACTCAAAGGATGGGCGATCTGACAGGATTGTTATACATTAATACATATACATTTCAATTTCAGCAGGCAACTATTTTTACAGCTACATTATTGTTCCAGCCAAAATTAATCACAACAATGTATATACAATTACAAATGATTATACATAAATCATCAGTTTGTTGTTTTACACACATGCACACAGACATTATTTCATACACGACATAATCGTGAGATGCAAGAAACATAGACATATGGCAAGAAATCTGTAGACGCGCCCATAACAACAAAAGACAATACTTTATTTAACCTTTTCTGATAAGAAGTGTGCGCTGCAAATGCGAGCATTTTTGACGATCGTAGAGTCTGCTCGTTTTATCACGTTTAACCACAGCTGTCACTGTTTTTTTTGTCTGGCAGTGGCAGCAGATATGCGATCAATTTCTAAACTGAGGCTGTATTACGTCGATTCTGGCACCCAACATCACAACAAGATGATATTTTAAGCTCCTTATGTAGCCGAATCTGCGCTGGTTTGAATGGGCCGCCTCCAGTTTCCCCTTTGTTTTGCTGCCTCCAGCTAGCGCTGTGACGTTGGCTGACCCTAGTTACCTGTGGTTGGCCTGGCCGTGCGTCACTCAGAAAACAACAGGCCAATCAGAAGAGAGGCTCATGAATATTAATTAGGCCAAAATCCACCTGTTCTCAGCAAAGCTCCTGAGAAAGGAGCTGTAAAAAATATATTGAGATAGTTTTTGGTACTTAAACCGCAAATATATATTCTTAAGGACATCAAAACCTAAAATAAAACGCCAGAAAGGTGTACAATATGGGACCTTTAAATCTCGAAATAAAGCTTTTCAAATGTTAAAAAAGAATCATAGTTTTCAGAATTTTATTGAATATAAAAGGAAGCAAGCAAATGTAAGGAGAATCATCAAATATTCAAAAAAAGAGTTTTGGAGGAAGTTTTGTAACACAGTGGGAAGGGAAACAGAAATAGGTCAAGTATGGGGAATGATAAAAAGAATGAATGGGATAAAAAGAAAGTTTGGGTGTCCAATTTTAAGGGATGGAGATACAACAGCTGTAAAAGATAAAAGAGAAAGCAGAAATGTTAGCGAAAAATTTTGTTAAAATACATAAATCAGACAATATTAGTGAGGAGGGAAAAAGAGGAAGGGAAAGGACGTTGGAGCAGTATAAAGAGATAATACAGAGTGAGGAATACAATAATGATCAACTAAATATGACATTTACGAAGTCAGAGTTAAACCGATCTCTTAGAAAAAACAGGAAATCAGCTCCAGGTATGGATCAGATTTGCTATTTAATGATAAGTCATCTCAGTGAATTATACAAGGATGTTTTATTAAAAATGTACAATAAAATATGGGAGGAAGGAAAATAACCACAAAGTTGGAAGGAGGCGGTGATAAACATAAACCTGGGAAAGATTGTACAAATCCAGGAAATTATAGACCTATTGCTTTGACGTCTAATATTGGTAAGGTAATGGAAAAAATGGTGAATGAAAGGTTAATGTATCATGTGGAAAATAATACATTTTTTTAATCCAAATATCAGAGTGGGATAATTTTAGGATCCGGCTTAGAACACGAAATAAGAAAAGCACAAATAAATAGAGAGAGTGTAGTGGCTGTCTTCGTTGACACAGAGAAAGCATACGACATGATGTGGAAAGAGGGGATGTTAATCAAATTATGTAAGTTAGGTATCAAAGGTCAAATGTATAGATGGATCAAGGATTTTTTATCAGGAAGAGCAATAAAAGTGAGAAGAGGAAATAGTTACTCAGAAAAGTTTGTGATCGAAAATGGAACTCCACAAGGAAGTGTAGTGAGCCCTTTATTGTTTTCCATAATGATAAATGATGTATTTGAAGATCTGGATAATGGGCTGGGGTTTTCGCTCTTTGCTGATGATGGGGCAATCTGGAAAAGGGGAAGGAATATTGACTTTATTGTTAAAAAAATTACAGGAAGCTATTGCAATAGCTGAAGTATGGTCATATAAACGGGGTTTTAAATTCTCAGTTGACAAAACAAACAATGTTTTTTACAAGGAAAAAAATTGGAAGTGAGGTAAAACTAAAATTATATAATTAAGAACTGGAAAGAGTGAAACATTTTAAGTTTTTAGGGATATAGTTTGATGAAAGAAGTTACATGGGCGGTTCATATTCAGAATAGAGTGAACAAATGTAAGAAAATAATAAATACAATGAGGAGTTTAGTTGGAAGTGAATGGGGGGCAGATAGGATGGCATTAAAAGGCCATGTATTGTGAATTGGTTAGATCTGGGTTGGATTATGGTTGTGTGGTGTATGGATCAGCAGCAGAAACATCTCTTAGAAAGTTAGATAATATACAGCATCAGGTATAGAGAATATGTACAGGAGCTATAAAAACTACACCAATTACAGCACTACAGGTTGAAATGGGGGAAATGTCTTTAGAAATGAGAAGGGTACAGTTATCAGTGAATTATTGGGTTAATTTACAAGGCCATAGTCAAGAGCATCCAACACTAGATACTTTAAAGCCCTTTTGGGAAAAAGAGAGGAGGAAAATTAAAAGTTTTGGATGGACAGTGATACAGAAAGCAACAGAACTTGAAGTTAATCAGTTAAATGTTAGTCCAACTGTACCGCTACCTGTAATAAAACCTTGGTTACTTTCAGATGCTACAGTAGATTTTTTACATTGTTAGAACAGAAAAATAAGGGTAAGCAATGTAATTTATATAACGTGCAGACATATATTAATGAGTACTACAGCTATGTTCAGATCTACACAGATGCATCAAAGAGTTTAGGCAATACGGTAGGAGTAGCGTTTACTGTTCAAGAATTGCATTTATCAGTAAGGAAAAGGATCAGTGATGAGCTATCAGTTTATACAGGGGAAATGATTGCATTATTATTAGCAATACAGTGGATAGAAGAGATAAGACCTTTGAAATCAATTATTTGTTCAGATTCATGTTCATCATTGGCTAGTTCACAGTACAGTCACTCGGAAAGTAGTCCAGACATTTTAATGGAAATAATGCAAACGTTATATAGAATTCAAATGATGGGGAGTACAGTGGTATTTGTATGGGTGCCGGTGTCCAAGGAAATGAAACTGCAGATAACGAAGCAAAAGAAGCAATTAAAAACAACGACATTAACTTAATTGTTAATCTAAGTAAGAATGAAATCAAGAGTATTATTAAGAAAAGACTGAAGGAAAGGTGGCAAAAACAATGGGATAAGGAGAAAAAAGGTCGGTGGTTTTACAGAAGTCAAAGGAAAGTGGGAGAGATGAGAAGTGCAGGGAAAAACAGGAGAGATGAGATAGTAATATCGAGGATGAGATTTGGACACACAAGATTCAATAGTACACTTTTTAAAATGGGTAAACATGATACGGGATGGTGTGAATTTTGTGGACAAGAAGAAACAGGGGAACATGTTATATTGTACTGTCAGAAATACGAGACTGAAAGAAGGATTCTAATGCAAAATTTAGAAAAAATAAAAATGCAATTTACACCGAGATATAGTTGACAAAATAACTCAAGGAATGAATGCTATAGTTTTATTTTTCAGTTCCTTAAAACTAATAACTAATTTGTGGGAGAGAATTAAAAAAAAGGGGGAAGAAGTAAGTCACTTTTTTGATCCACACTCCATACCAGTTGGTGGCTGAAATACACCATTTTGTTGTTTGTCAACCGCCAATAAAATTCCACGAAGAAGAAGAAGCTCAGAGTCGGAACCGCCTCACTGACCCAGCCAGCCCCAACAGAGCCGTCACTTTCCCCCGGACCACAACCAGAAGGTAATTAATTACATACATTTAGCGCTACGGACTGCTCAGATTTCTGTAATCACAAACATAAACACTTTTAGTAAATGAATTCGCGATGTAAACATCTGAACTTCTGCTGTCACAGTAACGTGATTAGCATTAGCTTCACGTAGGTGTGTTCTTGGTGCGCTAATAAGTGACATGAAACACATTTAAGCATTTAAATAATAACATACAGGTAATTAATGTTTATTTAAGTAATATTAGAAAGTTATTGACACTTACTTGTTACACTTAGGACATGCTGTAGTCTAAAAGAGCAACATAATGTCGTTTATAAAGAGAAAATATTAAGTATATTTTATATATTTACTTTTATATTGGTGCCACAGTAGTTTCTACTTATATATTCGTGATGTTGTTGTTTGTTTTTGTCTACCCACTGTTTTTGGCACTGTAGAGCTAACAGTAGCATGCTAGCTGTATCCAGCACATGTTTTTTAAACAATGTGTATGTAGCATGCAAATGTCATTTGTACGTATTCAGATGGATCTGGCTTTCCCATCCTCTGGAAGGAGATGATTTACATGAAGTCAGATCATATCAAGGACACTTCACTGCTGATCCCAGCATTTCAGCCACATATACTTGAAATCCTTTATAAGTGGTGTGTCATTCTTAAAAGTTACATATGTAAGTGTTTAATGAGTTGTGAAATTGGGCCGACTGTCCAGCTGGCTAACACTGACCTGTCGTCACGTGCAGCGTTTCAGTCTGTTATGTGTTATTGAAGAGTTTGAGTCTTATCAATCTGTCTTTGTTATGATGGCAGCAGATTATTTCATGACTCACTCACTCACTCCTCTATATGACCTTCAAAAGTCCCTATAATGTCTTCCCCGACCACCACATTTTTGGAGAGGTCTTGCACATTGGTTGTTAGTTACATTCACTCTACTACTAGATTACTGTGCATTAATTCCCATGGTTTTTAAAGGGGTCATAAAAATAACATTATTTGGTGTAATGAAATGTTTATGCGGTTTAAGGTTAAAAAAACACATTATTTTCCACATACTGTACATTATTGTTTCTCCACTATGCCCCACTTTTCTGAAACGTGTCTATTTTTACAAAGCTCATCGGTCTGAAAAGCAAGGTGTGCTGTGATTGGCCAGCTATCCAGTGCGTTATGATTGGCCGAATTCCTCAAGCGTGTGACGGAAATGTTAAGCCCCTCACATACTGTGATGCCCTGTCCGGCCGGAGCGATGATTCAAAAACATGAAAACTCATTATAAACGAGGCATTCGTTGCATCCAGTGGGGACATAATTATGGATTATAAAGACTTATACTGTCTTTTTACGCATTACATCGCGCCGCGTAAACATAAAACCATGTCTGCATTTGTGATCGGAGAAATGACAAACAACAAGCGATACTCTACACTGCCCAAAAAAACTCGCTTTAAATATAAAAAATATAAAAACTCTTTAAATATAAAAAACATACTTACAGTCTGTGAGTCAGAACAGCCGGCATTGTAGTTTACTCTCCCAGGATCAGGAAACGGTCATCCATAAAATGTGGTGCACACATCTGAATATTTGGGTTGCACCTGTTCTGGAACAGTGTGTAAATACAACTTAACCACTTATTTAGTCGTGTCCATTTTTGGAAGGCCAAAAAAAATAGTTTCGCTTTCAAAACGAACCACAGCGTCACACACGGAGGGTTAGAGTGAGCAGAGGCGGCGTGCTTGAGAACGGCGTGGCCGGCGATTTTGACGAAGGAGCGGCCGGAGGGCTTGCGGTAACCACATGTGATGACCCCGGGCTGGACTCCGCTTCGTCCATGGTGAAAGCCGATCCGGCGATCGACAGCGCGATTTCCTCAGCAACCAGCACGGATCAGCTCTCTAGGCATGACGAAGCAGATATCGTCCTCTTTTGGAAGACCAAACAAAGTAGTTTCGCTTTCACAACGAAACACACATCGTCTTCACGACATGGCGACGGCGGCAACAACAATACTACAGCGAGAATAAAAGTTACGCCTTCTTTCTTTGCGTGAACATTTGGGCGGCGTTATGCAAATCTTCCCAGATCGTGACGTGTTAGAACGAGCCGTTTTAGGTAGGTGTAGCTGACTCTTAACTTTTATAAAGAATATCTCTTTGGATTTGAGACTTTAGTCTTTGCAATTTTACAGATCTTCTTTATTCACCAAGAGCTTGTAACACTCCAAAAAGAAAGGAAAAATTGAAATCGCATCATGTGACCCCTTTAAACAGTGAAGGAATCATTGTCTTGATGTGAAATGTTATTATTCACCTTCATGTCATTTCAGATCTGTGTGACTTTCTTTCTTCCTGGAACACAGCAGGTGATGTTTAGTAACATGACACTGCTCTTTCATGTAAGGCAACAGCAAAAGCACACAGCAAACAGGAACTGTCAAAAAGCACAACAAAACACCTTATATGACTATATGTGCACTATATCTCAAGTCTCATGAAGTAGTTATATACGGAATTTAACATGCTCTCAAATCTTACTTGCTCTGTTGCATTTTTAAACTTGAGCAATTATGATGCATTTGACATCATTAACATGAAAGTCTGCACAACATATCTTGTGTCCATGTTAAATATATGCTCGCATCGAATAGAAAAGATCAGGGTGAACAGTATTCAAAACATCTTTCTTTGTGTTACACATGAAGTCACACAGATTTGGATTGACATGAGGGGGAGTAAATCATTTTGGTTAAAAAAAATGATCAAATAGATATCACCATACTTACTTGATTATTCACATTACATTAAGACAATTGTTTTGCATTACAGGTTTTCTGAATTGTTGTTAAATATGCAAACAAGGCATTATGTAATTAAATATGCAATAATTTGTATAAATTTCCAGAACAGAAATCTGAACATTGAATAAAGCCAGACTAAAAGTTCTTGTTTAAATTTGAAATGTGTTGACATATTAGAGTTAAAGGTTTTTACAGAAAGGGTTTTGGATTTCTCTTTTTATCACTCTTTTTAAAAAGATAGATAGATAGATAGATAGACTGTAAAGTATGGTCTATATAAGTGCTGATGAAGAAGAAAAAATTCATAAAAAAAAACCTTTAAAGCTATTACAGATATGTATTGTAGTAAATCTACAGAAATGTCCGGGGATGAAAGTGTAAATACAATCACACTTAAAGGGTTAGTTCACCCCAAAATGAAAAGTCTGTTATTAATTACTCATTAATTAACCCTTTCATGTGTATTTTGGATTTTTTTTCACTAGTCTGAGAACACGCATTATAACAGCAAAATTTACTTTAAAATTGACCAATGAATGAAAAAACATAGGTCTTAAGATAATAATGCACAGCATGTATCATAATTAAGATATAATAGATATATATATATATATATATATAGATTATATAACATTTTTTTTTTTTGTTCTTGCATATGACAAACAATATATGGTTAGGTTTTAGGTTGATATGGTTCAGTAGCCTGATGTCCTCCTGCCCTCTTTCTGTCTGGGTCACTTGATCTGTGGTTAGGCAATGTGTCTTATCTCAGCAGATAATGATTTTTTTGTTTTTTCTTTTTTTTTTATTTTTTTTTTTTTTTTTAGCAAAATGGTTTCAAAAGATTAGACTCTTACCTGAAACCACTGGCCAATAAAACACGTTTGGATTGAATCAACTCATAAAACTTATCAAGATACGTTTGACTGTTCTTATGCTTTATTTTCTCTTTCTTACAGCTTGAAATGCTGTTGATGGGTGTTTACCTGGATTGCTTCTGCTGATCAGTCCAATGCTTAGTTTCCTATGGGGGTGGTTACTACTATGGACCCAGATTCGGCCCAGCAACCGCAGGGCAAGTTGGGTAATGGTGGCCACGCGCTAATAGGGGCCAATCTGGGTGCTCGGGGAAAGCACTACGTGTGCGGCTCACTTGCTGCGTTCACCAACATCATCGTGACCTTTCCTATTCAGAAAGTGTTGTTCCGGCAACAGCTTCACGGGGTCCGAGTGACCGAAGCCGTCCGTCAGTTGCAGAGGGAAGGGTTGAGACATCTCTACCGAGGGCTCCTGCCTCCACTGCTGCAGAAAACCACCACCGTGGCCATCATGTTCGGCCTGTATGAGGATTTTTCCCGGTTGCTTTTGCATCATGCCCACAGAAGTGGTGCGCCTGAGCTTGTTACGCGGAGCGTTGCTGCCGCACTGGCCGGGACGGCTGAGGCTGCTCTTACGCCGTTCGAAAGGGTGCAAACACTGCTTCAGGATCACAGGCACAACGGGCGTTTCAATAACACTGCCCACACCTTCCGGACTCTCCTGCGGGACTATGGTGTGAGGGAGTGCTACCGCGGGCTGGTCCCGGTTTTGTTGCGAAATGGGCCTAGTAACATTCTGTTCTTTGGCTTGCGTGGGCCAATTAAGCAGCAGCTGCCTGATGCCCGAACCCGTATGGGTCACATGGCCAATGACTTTGTGTGCGGCGGGCTGCTGGGGGCAGCGCTGGGTATCATGTTCTACCCTCTGAATGTGGTCAAATCTCGAGCTCAGGCTCAAGTCGGGGGCAAGTTCGTTCCTTGCCATCAAGTGCTCATGACGGTGTGGCGGGAACGCGGCGGCAGCATCGTGCTGCTCTTCCGCGGAGCGACGCTCAACTACCACCGATCTCTTCTGTCGTGGGGGATCATCAATGCAACTTACGAGCTTCTCCTGAAAGTTTTCTGAAGACTAGGGTGGATGGCGGAGGGCACTTTTTCTGAACTAAGCCAAATTGAGTTGTTTTTTTTTGTACCTCTTTAAAAGAGGTCTGGACACTGCCAGCTCCCCTAGTGCACTTAACATCTGCACTTTAAGGGATAGTTCACCCAAAAATGAAATTCTGTCATCATTTATTCACCCTCATGTCATTTATAAAGCTTTCTTTTTTCTGTGGAACATGAAAGAAGATATTTTATTGTTTCTGGTCCCATTGACTACCTAGTAAGTCATACAGGTTTGAGGGTGAGTAAATGATGACAGAATTTCAATTTTTATGTGGACTGTTCCTTTAGCATCTGCACTTAATGATCTGTATGATTATGGATGGACACCATCCATGTGCTGATAACTACATATAAAGTCCACCCATATTACTTGGCTACAATAAGTGTTGCATATATCGCCACATGTCCTGGTTCTCATATCAGTTTTTTTAGTGGCTCTTTTACTCACTTTTTGGGGGTCTGTGGGACACGGATGGAGAAAGCACAGAGTTGCACTACTGACAGTACATTTCTACTTATTTTCTGTAGTTTAGTTTAAAATACCTGATGCACAAACTCTGAACTGGAGCATTACAAGCCATGTGTCATTGTAAGTGTTACGTGCAGTTTGATCGATGGTTCGTAAATGGGTGTGACTTGTGGACCACACAAAGCGAGAGACGTCTGTACAAGCCCATGATGCTAGTGTTTTTGCCAATCAGTAAAAGTCCTGATGAATTCAAAGATGTGTGATCATTTTCATGAAATGCTATTTTTATGTAACCAGTGTTTTGTGACATGAATGACATTTTCACATTGTTGTGGGTGGAAAGTAAACAAGTAATTCCACTTCCTGTGTTCTGGGTGTCATTACTGAACCGTTTGTGTGTAATTTTTTACCTAATATTTGGTCTTTTATATACCTAAATATTAGGTATATTATTGGTATAAATATTATGCTTATTAGAGTATCTGTCCTTAGCTTAGCAACATGCTAACACCATTCACTTGACATGAGGAGAGTTATTTGTCTATGGAGCTTATAATAGGACAAAACAAATTGAATTTGTATTGTGTAAATTTGAATTATTGACAAGTGTCATTTAGCAAAACGGAATATTATGTGGCATTTAACATAGTTCTGAATTTAATTTATGCAATACAAATTCAATTAGTTTTGTCATATTATAAGCTCCATATTTGTCAAGGCAGGTGTATTTGCATAATGCTTTTCACAATATACATATTTGAAAGCAGCTTTACAGACTATATTGTAATATGTATCGCTACCCTGATGCAAAATCTCATGGTACATGATTTTGTTAAAATCACCCATGCTATTGAATAATTCTTTATTTGTGTGTTACTTAAGTTGCATTCAAATCAGTCACTTAGAAGGTTGCATTTGAGTTAGGTTAGGATGCTGCTTTAAAAGTAGCTGTTTTGGAACAGCAATTTTTCTTTCTTTTCAAGCCTTTCATCATTCACACACTTTAAAGCCCTGTACTTAATTATGTGAAGCCGAAGCTGTGCACTTCCCTCCGCTCTTCTCAGACAATGTTAACCTCCGGGGGACAGAGAAAGACACGGAAACATCCCATCACACAGGGTCAAATGGCATTCAAGGACAGATGCTTTTAGAGCCGTTTGGCAGCACCATCTCAGGGCATCATGTGGGAGGCTTTTCCTTCTCTGAGCCGTGAGTAAATCCCAGGGATTGGTTTGGAAAAATATCCTAAACGATTATAGGTTGATGGAGGCAGTAGACCGGACATTTTATTTGAATTAAAAACATTTTGATTCTGTAGTGGCTCCTGCTTTCGTACAAGTACCTATGCGTTTCAGAATTGCGACGCAATTTAAAAACTTGAATAGATTTTTATGTTTTCTTTAATAAATTTGAGTAGTGCAAAATTGGCCACCATAACAGGGTAATGTTACATGGTTGCTTGGCTGTTCTGGGTTCAAATATAAAAAAGGTCAATGTCACATTTAACAAACTCACGTGGGAAAAAAAAAAAAAAAAACAACAAAAAATAATCAGACAAGAATGATATACATTTTGATTTCAAGATCAAATCATGTTTTTCTGACTGCTCCAGGTTGTATACATTCATAAATAAACAAAAATAATGATTGGTTCTATTAACTTTAAAGGGTTACTCCACCCCAAAATGAAAATTTTTGTCATTAATCACTTACCCCCATGTCGTTCCAAACCTGTAAAAGCTTTGTTCGTCTTCGGAACACAATTTAAGATATTTTGGATGAAAACCGGGAGGCTTGTGAATTACCCATTGACTGCCAAGTAAATTACACTGTCAAGGTCCAGAAAGTATGAAAGACATCGTCAGAATATAGTCCATCTGCCATCAGTGGTTCAATCTGAATTTTATGAAGTGACGAGAATACTTTTTGTACGCAAAGAAAACAAAAATAACTTTATTCAACAATCTGTCTTCTCCATTTTAGAGAATATCGACTGAACGTAAACTGCGTATACTGTTCTACTTGTCTGTCAGCCGCACCACACGGATACGTTTTCTACATGTATTTACGCTTCGATTTGAAAGAAAACAGCGCATCCGTGCAGCGCGGCTGACACAGAATAGCATACGCAGTTTGCGTTCAGTGGACACTCTCCAAAATGGGCGCTACGGTGGAGAAGTTCATCAAAAATGAAAATTCTGTTCCTCATTAATAACACTGACGTTTGTTCCAAAAACTGTATGACGTGCTTTGATGCAGAGCACAAAGGAATATATTGAAGAATGTTGGTAACCTAACTGTTGATGGTCCCCATTGACTTTATACGGACAAAAAAAATACAATGTAAGTCAATGGGAAAAATGAACGTTTGGTAACAACAAACGGACATGAGGGTAAGTAATTAATGACAGAATTTTGCTTTTTGGGTGAACTATCACTTACACTGAATGTTAAATACCTACACCAAAAGGTTCCTGATGACATGTCCCCAATTAAAATAGAAAAGGCGACACAAATGTTATTTCAGAGCAGAGGTTCCGTCGGTTCTGTTCTCTTATCAGAATCAGAAAGAGCTTTATTGTCAAGTATGCTTGCGCATACAAGGAATTTGTTTTAGTGGCATAAGCTTCCAGTACACAGAGACAACAATAACACACAGACAATAAAAATAAGATGGGAATAAAATCCACATGCATAATTATAAACCACAAAAAAAAAAGAATAAATTGTATGTAAAGGTGTGCTATAGATGGAATAGGAATAAAATAAAATAAGTTGTAGGGATGTACTGGGGTTTAGGGTGATAAATAAGTATAAGGTTATTGCACATACTGTACTTTAATTGCACAATGGGAGAACATTAACTGTTCATGAGGTAGATTGCCTGGGGAAAGAAACTGTTCTTGTGCCTGGCTGTCCTGGTATTCGGTGTTCTGTAACGCCGACCAGATGGCAAAAGTTCAAAAAGGAGATGGCTTGGATGTGATGGATCCAGAGTGATTTTCTGAGCCCGGTTCCTCAATCTGGATGTATGACAGGTCTTGGAGGGGTAGGCAGATGGCGTGGGCACCCAATAATCCTTTTCAGCTAATCACACAGGATGTGTCCGAACCGTTCTCGGTAGTCTTCTGATGTCTGATTTTGTAGCTGAATCAAACCAGACTGTTATTGAGTTACTACAGATTAAAACTTTTCTCTGTTGAAAAGGCAGATTATAGCGCAGCACAGATTACGTCTGCCAGTAAACAGCTCCAGCACAATCCCATCATTCCCTCAATTTGAACTGTGAAGGATTTCGGTTGAGTTTAATCCCAGGCCTAATCTGTAATCTCCTCCTGCAAACTCAAATACAGTCTGACAGACAATTTAGTGTTTTAGTAGGTGTGTTAAACTAGAAATCAGACTGTTAGAAAAGACAAAACATTGTAAAATAACACGTCACAGCTTTTGAGATTAAAGCCCAAAAATATATAAAAATCACTCACCAAAATCTCACAAAACCTGTCAAGAGCGTCCAGGTCATATTTCAACCCAAAATCAAAAGAAAGATGTAAGAAATTATATATTTGCCTAAAAGAAAATGAAAAAGCCACACAACACAAAAAAATGCATTAGATCCACAGTATTTGTCATTCAAAATCAAACCTTTATTATCATGAACACAGTAGAGGGAATGCAAACCAGATTCTCGATTGTCCCTTCTCATTTCATTCACATATTTGCCTTCATATTCATGTACAGCCATATTTAAGATTTTATTTTGTGCACTTTGAAACACAATCGTCTGCATACATCTCAATACAATGGCCCTTATAGTTTTTTTTGCTTCATATTTGCTTCAAATGCAAAGGCAGTTCCATTTAGTCTTCGTCATTCTTAGAACCTTCATATGACAGGAAGATTTAATACAGAAATAAGTTTGCTCTCCGATAGTTCGATATCAAAATGGTTCCTTTGAAAAGACTGAATAATAACAACATATTTGTCTCTTTCCTTCTCATGACATTTCTCTTCATGCAAACTAGCTTTCTGACTTGATAACCACAATCTGCCAGTCTGTGTGTTTATTGGGAGGGATGTGTCCAGTATGGGTGATATTCTTGCCATCTGGAAGCACTGCTCTAATGTCAAGTAATTGAACTGAACAAGGATGGTGTCATAATCCATCCACTGACCTCAAGTTTGGTCATGTGATCTGGGCAACTTAATTGTTTATGTATTGTAGGTGCGTGTTGCCTTTTGAAACCTGATCTAGAAATAGCCAGTGAGAATTTTCACCCTTTACCTTTCTACGACAAAATACTGGTCTGAGATCAGGAACAAAGGGCAACTGAATCACCAGGGCTCAAGTACTCAAAATTCCAAGCGTAGATCTTTTTTTTTAGTCTCCCCAATCATATTTTTTGTGAACATGACAGCCAAATCTAAAATCGTCATTCTTAGACCAGAAACATTCCATGCAAGTGCAGAAATGCAGATTTGAAGGCTTGAACGATGCATTGCAATTGTGCAGTTCTAAACAAACTCCGCACTCAAGGAGGCTTCAGATGGCTTCAGATGTCTTCAGATGTTAGATGTGTTTTTATTCAGGTAGCCAGCTTTTAAACATGCTCGGCAAGAGTTTCCTCTGCCATGATAGTACGTGAATGATAGTAGTGAATGCTCGCTACACCACCCACTGCAATATTGTAAAGAAGGCAACGCAACTTGCTCTGCATTATGTGCTACGCAATGAAATTGAGCTGGTTTCGCCAGAAGAATTTGCATTCACATACTTGCCTGAAGTATGTTTCTGGCCTTACTTAAAGATGATTTATACTAATGAGTAAAGTATTTAATGTATGCTAAATATGGTGCTGTTCACCACTTACAAAAGTGGAAGAAAGAACATTTCCAACTGAACCTTTTGTTTAAATAAACAGAAGGCAAAATAAATATATACACTGTATTTGCATAATGATGCAATCAAACAAGCTTTCACAACGATCTTCCAAGATAAATTATAAGGCCTAGGTTTGTCAGGGAAGTCCTCTAAAGCGAAATATTAGTGATTCATAACAAATGGAAAATTATGTATGTATTAATATGTATAAAATGTAAGAAAGTATAATATGTGGAAAAATGTGGATACAAATCGTGATGCTTGCATAGTCAAAAATGACAGACGAGTGAGAAATTGTGTGGTTTGGCTATCATTGGGATTGGTTTTACAGGGTGCTACAGTAATATAATGACACTGTTGTTGTGTAAATGCCCCAATTGTGCTATTATGTCTTTGGACCACAGTCTGCTGGTAGGCCAATATAAAAACTAACATCAAAAGCCAAACTTGACACACCGACATACAGGTAGAAAAATGCCAAACGGAATGCAAACTGGACTGACTGCCGCACTTCTATTGCCATCAACTCTCATTCTACAGCCAGAAAGGTATCATAGACAAAATGAAGTGAAAGTCCTTTGGATAGTCCTGTGAAACGTTACTGCATAAGTATTTGGGCTTCTTAGTGTTTGTCCCAGCATCTATTGTTAGGGGTTAGTGGAGTGTCCATTCACTTTCTTCCTTCAATCTGTAAAGAGCAGCATGACTAAACTAAACATGAAAACAAGTGAAGCTTCATAACACTGTTTATCTCAGTTATTAGAGCAAGAGGTAGGGATTCACATATACCCAACAAAAAAACAACAAACAAACAAAATGCAGGTATAGTCGGTTAGAAACCACGGTGCGCATATACTGTATGTAAAAAATAAATACCTACTACATACTGTACATACATCAGGAATTAAAGAACCATTAGAAAATAGCTATGTCTGAATGCATAATTCCACTACATTTATAGGGAGACTTGGCAAGACAAACAGGTTAACACATAACAGTTCTGACATGTTAGTTTGCTTACTGTGTGTGTACGTTCACGGCACTTACTATTATCCTTGTGTGCCAGCACACAAACAGTTTTTAGATGCCAGAAAGGCATCGCTACTTTAAGTACAATTCAATGCTCACACTCTACAGTCCCTTAAGAGGGTGCCGGAAGGTAAAATTTAAAAGTTCAGAGGTACATTTCCATTGTCTATGTCTGGTGTCCGTGTCCGAAATAGTTGTGTTAGTGAGAAGACGGTTGAAATAAGAACCGTACACTGCTTGGCTAAGAGCCTGACACCTTCGCCCTCTCTAGCCGTCTCTACAGCACCTACAAACTCTTTATACAGGTCCACAATCTCCTCGAGCTTCCTCAAGGCCTCATCTGCATCAATATCCCCATGACACCCTCCACAGTCCGAACAGGGAACTCGCATGCAGGTTGAGGTAAGATGCACTAGAGCTCCAAAACTGTTCCCGAGGGATAGAAGAGCATCGTCAGGTGCCCATCCTACCCGTGTGGCTCTCTGACATCCTGACGCCAATCTCCGTGCCTCTGCCTGAACCAGGCATCTTTCTGTCTCTGAAAGCAAATTCCCATTCACATTGCCATTTTCGCATTCCCCCTTGTGGGTTGGAGGGTATACTACAGAAGGTCCTTTCTTCAAAACCAAAAGAAGTTCATCAATATCTCGCTGCAAACAGGCATAGCCGTCTTTAAGCCCTATACCTTTCTGGCCGGTAGCATAATGGTGGCCTTGCAGAAAGTGGAGCGGATTATTTATTGGTCCACGGTCTAGAGGCAGAGATTCCAGAGGTCTGGGTGGGACCAGGAGTGGACTGAGTTCTGAGGATGAGGATAGGGGACGAGGGGAATCTCTGAGTAGGGAGAGAACATTTGGTGAGGGACCAGAGAGGGTTGCAGGGGAAGGAACCGGGGTGGGTTGAGGTGGTTTACTGATCCGGTTTCGACGGGAGAACTCGTAAACAGTCAGATCATCATCAAAGCTGCAGTTTTCCTCTGTATCTCCGCTGAAACAGTTGGCATAAACGGTATGGCAGCCACATGCCTCATGATGGGAAGGACTTGCGGAGGATAGAGAAGAATCATTGTCAAGTCGAATCTCTGAAGGGTTACCTTTGTGTGACTGAGGTTGTTCGGACCTGCAGGTCCCAAAATGCCTGTGCAACTCGTTAGCTTCTGTGGACAATTTCTGCCTCAGGTCAGGATGGCTTGATGATGTTGGAGGTTTCCTTTTGGTGTCTTTCACGGGAGTTGGGGTCACTTCCTCAGGCCCATCTTTGAGCTTCACAATGACTACTTCAGCATCTTTCTCTTTCCAGTCAATCAAAGATGGCACTGAAGTGGCTTTGGGAGATACCTTCTTGGATTCATGATTAACATCTGTTGCAATGGTTGTTTTATTGCCTGTTGATGAAATAGTGTTGCTGAGTGCTACTGTCCCCAAGATCTCTTGGGAACGGGTGAGGTACCAGGGCATATCCTGAATTTTTCCCCGCAAGGCTGTAGCAGACAGACGTCCGGACGAGCCTGTTCTGCTGGGGAAGCTAGTCCCAGTTTGAGCTGGATCTTCAGGAACAATATTTACAGACTGAACTGAAGGAGAAGGTAAGGGAGATGGAGATGGGGTAGGAGTGGTTGAAGCACTTGTCGGTTTGACTGTACAGCTTTCAGCCTTTAGTTCAGTTTTTAGGTTCTCATAACTTAGAGAAACACCCTTACTCAGTGTAGAGCGTGGGGAGGTACTGGTACCATTTCTCTGAGACCAGGGGTGTAGAGAAAGACCATTGGGGGGAACTTTTGTCTTTTCCTCAGGTTTTTGTGACTGGGCATTAACTGCCTTTGTGGATGGCTGTAAACCAATGAATGATGGCTTGGGAGGTATTGGGGGCTTTGTGTTCATCTGGGGCACTTTATTTTCTGATTTTATGGTTTCAAGAGAGTCTGATGATTGTTGTTGTAGAGGACTCTTGCTGTCTGCTGTTATTTTCTCAAATTCAGTTGTTCCTTTGGCATTTGTTGGCTCTTTCTGATTTGGCTTAATATCTTGACTGTCAATTCCTTCAAGATCCACATGATTTGGAGTAATCTCTTTTTCTAGACTGGCCGGGACCTGGTCAGATATTCCATTTTGTGGTCTGGGTCCATTTAGAACATTCTCTGGGTGTACTAAGATCTGTGGGGGAAAGGCAGATTGGCGTACTGCCGTAATTAATGAGGAAGACATTGGAGGTCCAGGCCCTGTGACTGGTTTAAACTCCATGGTGTCTGGCTCCATCTCTAGAAGCTGCGATGATAAGTGTGGATTTCGATCAGGGATGTCTCCATTGCAGTGCTGGGCTTTCTGCCCCGTGGAGTGGTTAGCAGATAAAGATTTAGGTTCCACAGGTGTAGGTTTAGGGAGAAAAATCAGTGAGTGCTGATGGACCTCCAGTTCAGGATTTTTAGACTCGGGGATTGCAGGGGTGAAATGGTTGGCAAGAGAAGGGTTTTCTTTGAGGTTCTCTGGTGTGGCACTGTCCTTCTTTTTTCTGTTTTTGGATTCCGGAGCTTTTGTCTTGTCCACACTAACCTTAAGGTCACTAAAAGAAGGATGTTTGTTCTCAGAATCTGAGCTTTTCTCTGCAAAAGAATAAGAAAGAGGTAAGAGAGACGTGTACATAAGTTGAAAAAAACATCAAAAACCTAGATATTGAACATTAAAGGAATATTCTGGGTTCAATAAATGTTAAGATTTATCAACAACATTTGTAACAATGTTGATTACCTTCAAAAACCTATTTTGACAAATTCCTCTTTACAATGCAAGTAAAAGACAGAGTAATGGATTTTATGCTATAAATGTTGTTGATATAGCTTAACTTGTATTGAACCTGAACATTCTTCTTCGGAATGCACAAATGTTTTGTGGTAAAAATAGATGGTTCACTGACCTGTGAGGCATTTCTCTGTGATGGGAGGGGTAAATCGATCTTGGGCATCAAAAAATTCATCCTCAGATTCTGAACAACTGTCTCTGGAGTCCTTTGATTTTTCAGGGACATTTGTGTTCACAGCTCTCATCAGCACATATTGTGCTGTTAATTTTGAAGATGGTACCTGTTGTTTAGCTTCATTTGTCTTTTTTTGTGGGAAGCTGTTTCTCTCTTGTCTACATGCTGGGTGGTTGTGAATCCTGGTGAAGAGTGCCTGAAAGTTCACTCCTGCTAATTTAGCATTTATGCTGTTAGGGGTACAAGAAGCTAACACAGCCTCAAATTCCGCTGATATGGCGGAAATGCGACCATCTTTTCCTTCATCATCCTCATCCTCCTCACTCAATGCATCATCGCTGGCCACAGGTGGGCTTGGCAAGCTGTCAGACATTTGTGAGAGCTCAGAGAAGCGCAGAACTGAGTAATCATTGTAGGTCAGGTCTGAAGGTCGTCTGAGTTTGTTTGAACTGCCCCTCTCATCCAAATGCTCTGGCACCTCCAGGAGGAAAGGGTGGTGGACATTCAGACTCGATGCACCAGAGACAAGACCAGAACTGGGTTTCTCTTCCAGAGACACATCCATATGACCAAGCCCACCAATGGCTGCCTTAATACTCTCCTCCAGAGCATTTAGCGAGTTACTAGACAAACTGGAGAAGCTGCTGTTGACTCGAGGGTCCGAGTACCAACCTGTCTCCAAAAGGGAATCCATTGTCATGGCATAATCCTCATCTCCAACAGACTTTCTCTTGCTCGCTTCATTTCCTTCGACCTCTAAAAAGGGATGCATTACAATCACTCTGACCTTTTCTGCACCTGCTTCACTTTTCCCCTCAGCTTCCTCTCCTTCCTCCGTGCCATCATTTGTATGAGTGGACATAGAGTCCTCTGACAGCTGAGTGTCCAGCAGTCCCTCCATGGCGTAGTCATCCTCTGAACTTTCTCCTGAATCGCTTCCACACCGATAAACATACCCTATGCATAACAAACACATTAAACATAACTTATATAGCATTTAGTATAATATATTGTAAAATGTAAAATATAATGTAACCAATAAATCCCATAGTAGTACAGTGGTGTTCTTGGAAGTACCATGTAAACACCAAGGTTCATAATTTTCAGTATGTTTCAAAGTACCATAATCTAATACCATCACTGAACAATGGTACCACCACAGTAATTTTTTGACTGATTGAATTTGAGTAAATATTTTGTCCTCATAAGTTGCAACCACTACATGCAGTGTGCAACACTTTGTCTCTTGCTTGGTTTTAATTTTTATGGCATTGTGCTGGGAAGCCAAGCCATCCGATCAGTGTTATTTTAGTATTATGTACTAATATTTATTATTTTGAATTAGCTGCTA
Source organism: Sinocyclocheilus anophthalmus (assembly GCA_018155175.1). Classification (NCBI taxonomy): domain Eukaryota; kingdom Metazoa; phylum Chordata; class Actinopteri; order Cypriniformes; family Cyprinidae; genus Sinocyclocheilus; species Sinocyclocheilus anophthalmus. The sequence goes on from JADLZN010010084.1 coordinate 60,139, forward strand.
TTTTTATATTTTCAACATTTAATTCAGTTAGTTGGCAAGGCTAAGGCAAGCCGTTTTGACTTTTATTTATTCACAGGGTATGAATTCTTGATATCAACAATTCAATTTTCACTAGTTAAAATGCTAATTCTTGATATCAGGAATTGGGTTTTTACTAGTAACAATGGCTATTTTTATTTTAGGAATTACATTTCCACAAGTAAAAACTGTAATTCGTTATATCTGTAATTGTATTTTCACTAGTTAACTGTCACCATAGGCTGCCATTCAAATTCAGTTGTTGATATCAAAAATTTTTCTGTACTAGTTGAAATTCCAATTTCACATATCAGAAATACAACTCTTACTAGTAAAACCCTTTATATTTTATATCAGTAATTGCATGGTTACTAGTGCAAATGTCTATACTTCATATCAGCAATTTAATTGCTACTAGTAAAAATTGTTTTTTTTAATATCAATAATTTGATTGTCACTAGTAACAATGTTATTTCTGAGTATCTTACCGTATTGTTATTGTAAGAGACATTTTAGATCTATTAAATTATATTGATATCGAAATATATTTCAGACTATCAGACGATAAAACAAATGTAACATGTTGAAATACATTTACAGATATCAAGAATGAACATTTCAACTAGTGACAACTGAATTCTTGATGTCAGGAATTCACATTTTTACTAGTAACAAAGTAATTATTGATATCAACAAAGGCAGTTGATGTCTGAAATTGCCCTTGCAACCAGTTAAAATAGAATTACTGATATATTAAATAATATCTACTTAGTTCTTTATCAAGAATTTGTATTTCTGTGAGTGATGATGTCATTGTTGATATCAAGAATTAGCATTTAAAGTTAACATTTTAAGTTTTCGAACTAATATTTATAGTTTATTTTATTTCAGCATTATTTAATTTAACAAACATTATTTTATTAGTTTTAGTTAACAATAACAACACTGGTCCCTACACAGAGCAACATCACTCACTTATAGTGTGGGCAGGGTGTTAGGAGAAAAAAGTTATGCGACATATTTAATGACACAACCTTCCCTAATCTCCTACCTTCTTCTGCTGGAATGCGTCGCATTTTAGGTCTGGGTCCCCAGCGGAACACATTGATATTGGGGTCCACCAGCAGTTTGCAGTATCCAGCCAGGAGGCAGGCCAGATCTTTAGCTGCTACGGATTCCATCAACAAGGCTATAGGCTGGAAGTTGCAGGATAAAAAGATGGTCAAGATAGAGAGAGAGAGAGAGAGAGGAAAAACATATTTCTGTGCCTGGGTGTTTATCCACACCTGGATGTCCCGAAGGTACAGTTTCAGCATTTTAACTGTGTTTATTTTAATCTGTTGGTAGAAATGTACACACCTGGATGTCCTGCAGGTAAATCTTGAGCATGCTGACTCTGTCGGACTCTGAGAGCACCTCTATTCGGGTGATGTAGTGGAAGTCTATGATGGTGGAGATCATGTTGAGCTGGTGGTTTAGTATTTGGCTGATCCCATATCTTGCTCCCACCAGCAAACTCACCAACGACTCCCTGTCCTGCAACTGTAACACACACATTTCCTCCAATCTGACTCAGTCTTACCAAGGAAATACATCAACATATAAAGGATATAAATAATATTAAGTGAGGATCATTATAATGGTCCAGTGTGAATCTTATGAGTCAGTTCTTTATAATGAATCAGTCATTGTTTATGTCATTGCAAGAGATGCTGCTATTTTATCCAAATCTCTTGCTCCCCAGAACAGCTTAAATTCATATCCTTAAAAATGGGAGAATGCTTGACAAGATTTTATCCAGCATAACATTATCTACAAAAAAACAAATGGTTGCCGCCAGACAAGAGAGGAAAATAAACGGAACATATCGGTGCTCTGCAGATTTTGTTATTTGTGATGAACGTGCCAGATGGACACTACTCTCTCACCAGCATGGTGGCGTTGTAGCTTCTCCCGCTGTATGAAATCAGCTCCGCCATCTGGGTCAGATAAGCCAAACGAGCCTGAGACACAGAAATCACCTGAAAGAGTGAGAGAGAGGTAAATGGAAAAGACAAACAAATATATTTTCATTATGACTGAAGTAAGAAAAACAAGGACAGGAAAAAGAAAAGTGGTCTTTCAACTGCTGCAGTACATAGTATGTATAATGTGCACAGTATGCAAATTTATGGTTGGCATAGAAAACCCAGTTGCCCACTACATTTGTTAAAATGTGCAGGATATAACCAGAGCACACTGCATAGAATACAGCATCCCACAATTCAATGCACTCACTTAAAGTGTGACAAAATGAACCAGGAGTAATAGAGTTGGGTTCCTGAAGAAAAAAGTGCAATAATTTTCTTCATAGGAAAACTGATTTTCAACATTAACTTATAAGCCTTTATAGACAGACTTTTAATGAGCTCCAAGGTTGTCATGATGTGCAAATTGTGCCAAAAAATATCGGCATGATGCACCGCAACTGAAGTTCTGAACTCGAGTTAGTCTCTATGCATATTTTGTTTAATATATATTGTTTCCATTGTTTAGTATATAGTTTCTAATCAATGAATAATTTTATATATCACCATTGTTTTTAATTTATGTCATTTGCAATGGGATTCGTGGGATTGTAGCTCTTTAATCGGTTAAGTACAAAAGTGTCTTTTTGTGTTTTTCCAAGTACTTTTTTGTTTCAAATCAAAGTTTGTAATGCTGTGATTCAGCTTGTAGCTGGCTGATTTGGTTTATGGCTTATATAACTTTCAACAAAGACGTTTTTAAAAAAAAATCCCTATGAGAAAACTAGATGGAAAATATACTTCCAGTAATCAACGTCGCTGAAAGACTGATTAGGCACTAATGCATTCTATATCAGCCATTATTTGTAACATGGCTGAATTAAATATGCAATGTAGTCAGGTCATGTGACAACAATGTAGCACACTATTGATGAAACATTTACGCTGCATACTATTTCACATACATTTTTAAAACCTTAGTAGGCAGTGTACAGTTTATACTGTGCGGTAGGCAGTATTTTAATCTACCATGTTTAGTTTGTCAAAGGGATCATCCATAAACTGCTATTAATTTAATTATTATTTTAAATATAAAAAGTGTAGATGTAAAGAAATCAAAAATCGGTTAAAAAATACACTATTTTCTGTTTATAGGAACATAGAATTCATAGTTTTCTGAAAAATACTTATTGTCCGAAAATGTAAAAGACATACACACACCTTCTGTCGTGGTTCTAGCAGCGACTGGATCTTCTTCATGTGGTAGTTGAGAGCTTTCCGCAGGTCTTTCTCTCTCATGTTCCTCAGCAGAGTGGGAGAGATGAAGCTCTCTAAACCAAACTCCTGCTAACACACACACACACACACACACACACACACACACATTCAATGACTGTTTTCTAATGTAGCATGAGTATTTTTGAGTGTATGTGTGCGCTCTTACACAATGCTCTTAACAGATGCTCTCATCATCTGTCCACAGCTCGCCAGTGTCTCGTGCATGTGCAAAGCGGCTAGTCTCAGCGCTGTGTTACATTTCATCTCTACAGCGTAGCGTTCCTGTAACACATCTCCCACACTCTACACACACATACACACCAGGGTTACGATAGTTAACTAAAACTAAAACCATATAAAACATTTTCCTTACTTGAAACGAAATAACATGAACTGAAAATTAATAAAATCTTTAAAAAAAAAAAAAAAAAAATATTTCAATATTATTCAGCTAGTTGCCAAGGCAACATTTTTTGACATTACTTGATGTACTAAAATAACTAAAACTGAATTGATTTATAAATTGTGAAAAATAGTTGCAAAAATGACAAAAACACCCCAAATTACTACAATAACTAAAATTAACATGAAAATATAAAAATAAAAACTAATTCATAATATTGATAAACTGTAATAATACCTTACTGAATGATACTTTATAACACTGATACACACAGTCTTAAAGCTTTGCTTTATTTCTACACCACTTTGTTTTTAGCGGTACATAATCACATTGTGTTACCTGCTGAAAGAGGTACTCAAAGGCTACAGGATCATCCTGCAGGAGGTCCATTGGGTCTCTGGGAATGAAACAGACTCTGAACAGACACCTGTAGTCATGAGAATCCTTCTTCTGTGCCACCTGAAAGAGCAGCGACATGATAGAGCACTTTATTACAAACTCCAGTCGAGGCTGTAGTGTGTATAAGTAGATATATTTTAGAATTTATAGTTATATAGGTGTAAGAAAGAAGAATTGCATCTTTCTGTATGCGTTGGCACGTGCCTAGCAAGTTGCAAGCTACTCACAACTGAACTACCGTATTTTCCGGAAAATAAGTCACATCTGACTGGCAAAATTGCATCATAAAAACCACAGATAATTTGCATCATATAAATCACATTTTGTTATTACATTCAGAAATATGACCCTTTAAGTTACTGACATCAGATAATTATGTTCAAGCTATTTACAACAGTCATATATTTTGTTTATACAATTACTAGAGCACATTATTTATATTCAAAATCACAGCACAATGAGAACAATGCATACATTTACACAACATACAACTAATAAAAAACACCTCATTTATATTAGGTGAAATTTCTAACATATAAAACTAAGTGATTAATAGTAGCAATTAAAAATAGAGTTCAATAAGTCAATACAACCGAAGGATGATGGAAAGAATCAGTGAATTGCTTTTTTAACTGGCTCACTGAAATTAACTTTCCACATTAACTAATACACAAATATGAATCACACTTCCCAATGCTACCCGAGAGAGAGAGAGAGGCATTTTAGGTGTGCAATGTGTCTGATTAATGCTTGCTTGTGCACAATATACTGTCATGCTACATTTAGCTATTTATCCTGCTATGTTTAATGTTGTAAAAGTTAGCTTTTTAACATGTAGCTTTATTTTGAATGTAGCCGAGCTACTGTTGTAACTCGAAAGAAAAATATATTCAGGTTAATAGCATTGCTACTTTTAGTTAGCTAGTGTGTTACCTTTTGTATGAGCTCCTCCTCGTGCAGCAGCAGTAGTTTGGTGATGTTATATTGCTGTTCTAGCACCAGTGCAAAATGCTCAATACATCGAATGGACAGCTTCTCTTTCAAAGTCAACACGATATCCTGCACACAGAGACAACTTCAATACTACACTGTCTACACACTAATACCTCACACTACACGCTCACAAAAATAAGGTTAACATTAAACAATAACTGATGGATTTCCTGTAGTATCGCCGGACCCCATAGTACTGAAGTTGAAGCTAAAGCTGATGTAGAGTGCAGAAGAGAAAAGAAAAACAGCAGTCTAAAACCTTGACAGTGGTGGTCTTGTGAAATTTGAAGGCTTTGGTCTGGCCGTTCTCCAGGTACACCTTCAAAACGTTGGGCAGGAAGAGAAGAGAGTTTCCCTGGAAACAATTAATGAAACATGGCTTAGGAAAGCAGCATGCCATCATGTTTTGATGAAAACAAATATACCAACAACAAATGTATTGTCATGCACCGCTGCTTATGGTCATGGCTGGTTAGTACAAAACTATTAACCAGGCTGCATCATACCCTTTTTGGTCCAAGTGTAATCCTGACCAGGGTTGGTGTGAGAGTTGAGTATGTGTGTGGCTTTACCTGAGTGTGTCCGTTGACGACCACCTCTTCTGCAAAGCTCACTTTAATGGGGTTTCTTCTCAGACGAGCTCTCTTCTCTGCTGTTATGAATGAAGACTTAGGATTCTGATAGCAAAAAAAACAACAAAAAACATTTCTTTAAATTCTGAGCTGGACAATGGCACTATGGTCTTCTGTAGAGTTTCTTTAAGGCTAAAATTTAAGTCATTCATAATTGAAGAATTTTTGTTTATCACTGTAAAGCTGATTTGAAACAATCTGTATTGTATAAACTGCTATATAAATAAATGTGACTAGAATCGACTTGAACTGGTGAAAGAATGCAGAAAATCCAGAACCATTAACAGAACAAACCCCACCCCCTCAGTTTCAACATTTTAAAGAAAACCGGATTTGAATAAGAACCGGTTCTTGATTCCCAACCCTACCACTATCTGACTCAACAACAACAAACTGGAAGAAGAATCTTAAGTACACACCGCCATATTTCTGAGGATCGTCATGGTTACAGAGTCCTGGCAATCCCTGAGGTCGGAACATAAAATATGAAAAAAATGACACTACCAAATCATGACATCATCATATTTATGAGTGGGGCAAGAAACAAGCAAGCAATATCAACTCAGCAAAGTTATTTTAGCTGTGTTCCTCTAATCTGATCAGTTACCTAATCATCTGCTCCGCGTTTTCAGGCGAAAGATCTTCTATGGCTTTATTGCTCACTTTTAGGATTTGATCTCCAGGAAAAAGCTGACCGTCTGCTGGGCCTCCTACAAATAAACACACACACATATGCAACTATTAAATTACAGCTCTAGTTTCATGCATGCTGAACAGTACCTTCAATGTAAGTCAATGTCTATTTTATATTCTTACAGGCAAAAAGTCTGATCACTGAATAAAGAACACACCTCTCACAGACCTGCCAACCTTGGAACTATTTTTTGAGTACCATCAGTGTGACGGCACATCAGAGTATTTTTGTGCAATTTGCAATTTAAAATGCTATTTAGGAAAAACTCCAGTACACTTTAATTATTACTCCAGTACACTTCTGTACACTGTAGAAAAACATGGATTATCATATGTCTATAAATTTGTTTTGAGAGAAGTATTATTTTTATGGATTGGCCATTTAGCGCTATAAACACATCTGTCTGTTTCATTCATGCTGATAGAAGCTCCTGATGTTCCAGGAAATCCCTAATATGGACAAAGACATCTGTCGCTGTAACTGAACAAAAAGAAGATATAAATGTTTTGAATGATAAAACATAAAGACCATAAACACTCGACTGTGACAATGTATTGTTTATCTGTGTTCTTCAAGCCATCTCAGGTATACACACAAACAGAGCCAGTTCGGAGAGAAATAAAACCGGCTGAAGTTGTTTAAATGCAAAACCGAAAAAAAATTGTCTATTGTACTGTCCTCGCTTAAGAAATCAGTCAGACAGCGGGAGTGGAAGGGGGATCGAGCGGGATTTGGTGTCAATTTGCAGTCTCTTTTTAATGATAGGCTTTACGCATTTGTCAATCCTCCATGCTTGCTATTTGGGGAATGAACCCAGCGCTCTGATTGGCCAAACTCTTCTTCTTTTGCTGTTGTTTGATTTGAGTGCTGTGCATGGACACAGGCGTAACCAGGTTTTTGCATAGTTTAGAGCGACATATCGTACCAGTGCACTTTGAGGTCAAAATGCATACCTGCTACACAAAATACATACAGGTTGGCAGGTCTGCTCTCATTAATAAGCCATGATTCAAGTTATGTGCCACAGTTGAATAATTTTTATAGGTTTGTTCAAATCACCAACCTTAACTGTAAGTAAAAGTTAAAGTGATGCAACTGAGATGAAAATTCTGGATTCGATTTTTAAATGTCTTTTTTTGAAAGAGACAACGTCTCTTATGTTCACCAAGGCTGCATTGATTTGATTAAAAAAACAGTAAAAACAGTAATATTGTGAAATATTACAATTTAAAATAACTGTTCTTTTTGAATATATTTTAAAGCTGAATTTTCAGCATCACTACTCCAGTCTTCAGTGTCACATGATCCTTCAGAAATCATTCCAATACACTGCTTTGCTGTTAAAGAAACATTTCAGTTATTATCAATGAATGTGCAATGGGTTTGTTTAAATCACTAACCCTAACTATGAGTAAAAGTCATAGTTACAACAATGTGATTGCGGAAGTTACATTGTTAATTCATTATTCATATCACGTCTGGTGCTTTGTTGGTGGAGTGTCTGGCTCGGAGTCTGTTTGTCTCTGCACTGCTCTGTTCTGCAATTTACACTCATTTGTCTTCAAGCCAAACTACACACACACACACAATCTGCCCTTCTGCCCTGCAACATCCCCTTAGTCCCTGATGGATCTCTGCCCTGCCAGAACCAACCACCAATACCTGGCAGATCTCTCTCTCTCCTTCTCCTTTCACATAATTATGTGCTGCAGGGCTGTGAGGTTCTCCCTCTGGGCTTTTATCAGCTGTTTCTGCTGCAAAAAGAGAGAAGTCAGCACTGCAGAATGACTGTGTGTGTGCAAGAATGCACACACAATAGCTTTGTTGTAAGATCCAGTGTGCTGCCATGCCGTCTAGTCTTTATACACAGCTGCCTTCTAAGGTGACTAAAATGGAACCTTATAAGTGGCTGATTTAGATTTGGAATACAAAAGGCGGGAAACATCCATTCAGGGATTTATCGCTTGAGATTCATGGGCAGACTTGCTAGAAGACATTAAAAAAGATGTCAGCTGAGTCTGTGTAACTATAGGCAATGATGTTGACATGCAATCTCACACTATCTTGCCTGCCATTCTCTGCCTATTTTCTTGTGAAATTGGTTTTATTCACTATTATGTTACTCTCCTAATGTGAAGACATATTAAACAATTTGTAAAAAAAAATTGGAATGAATGCCATTGATTCAATGAATTAGGGCTGCTCGATTATGTCAAAAATCATAATCACGATTATTTTGGCCAATATTGTAATTACGATTATTTAACATGATTATGAGGGGGCCATCTGACCAAAACTTTATATGAGTGATTTATTTAAAGATAGTCATACATATCAAATATGTATTTCCTGTAAATAAGGTTGCTATGACATCTACATGGTAGAGACCAGCGGAATTTCAAATAAACAAACAAACAAAAAGTCCTCAAAATTTATTGAAAATAATTAAACTGTCAGTAATAAAAAAGCAAAGGACAAATACAATAGAATAAAAAGATACAAATGAAACAAACTGTGCTTTAATGTTTTTTTTTTATGCAAGTCTCAAGAAGTTTACAGCCTACAGAAATTAATAATCAAATGTAAAATAAAACAGCATAGTATTCACTGTAAGAATTAAACTTTTTTTGTTTCTTATTAAAGCTACAAAAGTCCTTCACTCAAGAGCAGTGTGTGATTTTGAATTTGTCTTTTGTTGTTTGATTAATATTAAGCACACAGTCGCAGCAGGAAAATAGCCCGCTGTTACATTCTAGAGCGCGCCCGGATACCCCCCCCCCGACCCCCCCCCCCCCCCCCCCCCCCCCCCCCCCAATTTACTGTTACAAGTGTATTTTCACTCTCAACTGTTTACGTTCATTTATTACATGACCGACGAAGGTATACATGAATAATCACTAAGGGCTGCATTTTAACACATTTTTCATGTATTTTACCATTTAGGCGTGCACCTTGAGCTAAAAGATGACTTTACATGTCCGTGTTCTGCTCCGTCTCGACGCGCATATATCTTCCTGAGGAGCAGCGCAAGTTCTCTTTCACGCTTTTAAAAACATGAATACATATACTTATATAAATCAAGCACGCCCCAATTTCGCAAAAGTCACGTTACATGATTCTACTGATTTGCACGTGAAATTGGGCTTTTATGGAGGAACGAAAGCGCAGTGCTGGAACAGGGGGCGTACTTTCATAATCGTTGGAGGCCAAAAATCGAAACCATTTTTCGATTAATTGCACAGCCCTACAATGAATGACAGAATCAACTCATAATTTATTCAGATAGAATTTGATGTTAGCATGTTGCTAAGCTAAAAATGCTATACGGTATATACTAGTGTACAGGGTTGATGAAAATATGGTAATTATTTGCTACTAAAAACAGTTCAGGTCTTTGTCTTGAACTTGGAATCACAAGTTATAAACTGGAATTTTATGAAAGTTTAGATTTTTTTTGATTTTCATCTTGACTATTGTGACCTTATATTCAAACTAAAACAGTAGTGACTTCAGATAAGGAATTAAACTACATATTTCTGTTAAATATGGCTTTTTTTAGCTTTTGGTAACTGCTGCTCTTTATTTGTTCTTCAATATTTTGCACAAGAATACAGAAGTAGGAGGGAGACCAGGGGCATTTGTAACACTCAATTCCTCCAATCAGAAACAAGCTAGAGTGATGACACTGTATCTGCACATGCTCAGTAGGATTCTCTCTCTGCCTGTGAAAAAGGAACACAATCCTTTCACCTCAGAAGAGTGTTTCAACAAAATACTGATTTTGAGGTATGAAAGTAAATTTTTGGAAGTACAGTTTTTCTTCTGCTGTCTAAAGTTTAGATGACTGCGAATTTAACATGCATTTTATCTCTAGGTTATTGATGAAAAATGTACATGAATAACCTATGCTAATATATGTGTGGCTAGCTAGCATAGAAGATTTTATCATAGCTGCAACATTGTGCTACAATTGCCTCCGAGCCACACGGCCCAGTGTAAGCACCTTGTTTGTCTGTGTTGACAAACTTTTCTGTTAGAAAATGAACATATTTAAACGTAAAAACAATTATCAGTGTTACACATTAAACAATGTGTTGCTTTAAAAAAAAAAAATTAAAATACAATGAATATTATCTCCACATGATCGCTATTCTGTTAATATGTCTGTCTTGTACCATTTCACTAAAGTTTGGTTAAAGACTGTTCTTGACTCATCAGCTGCTTAATGTATTTGAGTAAAATATACTGTATATAAATAATTCAAATCTAGTTACCACTAGAATAGTTGCTTAGTCTTCAACTTTTTGAATGCATATGCCTGACATCGAAAAGAATTAGATCCATATTTAAGTAACATTATTAGATACTACAGCAGTAAAGTGATTACTCTGAGCAAGGCTTTTATTTGAGATACAGTGGGTTAATATGACTTATTCTTCAGTGTTACAGTTGTCCCCAAACACTGTTACAATTACCACCACCAAGGGGGCAAATGTAACACTCTGACTTCTTGCATTTAGTTTAATATTATAGTCTTGACCTTATTAGTGAAAATATATCAGTTGCATTATTAATTAGTGTACCTATATTTGTTTCTAGTATCAAAAGATGACTAGTGTATTTCAAGTAGTCTGTGAGTTATGAAAGAAAATGTAAACACAATATTACAATTGCCCCCGGTCTACTATATTTATGTAGTATTTTTGGTCAGTACAAATTTTTTTTCTTTAAATTAATATTAAAATTCAGCAAGGATGCATTATGGGGGTAGAATTGTTGCTTAATTCCAAAAAAATAGATTATGATCCACAAATAAATAAAATGAGATCCACAAATAAATCTTAAAGTTTCACAAACAAGAAATAAATTCACAAATAAAATGAGATTTGCAAATAAAAAACATTCACAAATATATATTTGTCAATCACAACTTTGCCTGGCATTTATTTGTGCATCGCGTCCTGTGCATTTGTAGATAGCTGCACGCATTTGTGAATCTCGTCCTGTGCGTTTGCGAATTGTGAAACTTATATGATCTATTTGAGCCAATGCAGATGAATGAAGTTATCTCAGGACGAGACCACCCTGATTGTAAAGCAAAACGTGATTGGCTATAGCGAGATCGTGCTACGATTGGTCAGCGAATGTGGCTGTTATCTGATTGGCTTGAGTAGACGGTGGGTGGAGTCCACGTATTTGTGGATTGTCACGTCTTGACGCAAGAAATGTTTTACAATTCCAAATGCACAGGACGCGATTCACAAATGCGTGCAGCTATCTACAAATGCACAGGACGCGATTCACAAATGCGTGCAGCTATCTACAAATGCACAGGACTCGATTCACAAATGAGTGCCGCTATCTACAAATGCACAGGACGCGATTCACAAACGCGTGCAGCTATCTACAAATGCACAGGACGCGATTCACAAATAAATGCCAGGCAAAGTTGTGGTTGTTACATAAATATATATTTGTGAATATGTTTTTTATTTGCAAATCTCATTTTATTTATTTGTGAATTTAATTCATGTTTGTGAAACTTTAAGATTTATTTGTGGATCTCATTCTATTTATTTGTGGATCATAATCTATTTATTTAGAATTAAGCAACAATTCTACCCCCATATGCACCTGTCGTCATCAAAAGTGATAGTACCAGACCTGTACATCAATTCACATTTTTAAAATAATGCTGTTTTTGTTGAATGTCTATAATTCCCCTATCTCACACTTTCTACTATTCCTTCAAAGAAGTCCTAAAAAAAATTTATCATGGTTCCCAAGAATATGAGCCGCACAACTGTTTCACACTGAATAAGAAATGTTTCTTGAGCACTAATTCAGCATGTTAGAATGATTTCTGAAGGATCATGTGACACTGAAGACTGGAGAAATGATACTGAAAATTCAGCTTTGCATCAAAGGAATATACTATATTTAAAAATATATTCACAATTATTTTAATCTGTACTAATAAATAATACAATATTATTGTTTTTACTGTATTTTTGATGAAATAAATGTAGCCTTAGTGAACATAAGAGACTTCTTTAAATGAGGATGAGGAACAGAATCTCAAGAGTTGCAGTAATTTCAACATGAACTCAGCATAATAATACATATGAAAATACATAGCAGACGCAAATATTGGATGAATAGTCCACCTTTAATTAGACTGAACTATTTTTATTGATATTTTTCAGAATTTAATAAACGTTTCTTTGGCTGTAGGCCATCTTTTTTTCACAGCGCTGACTGCAATGCATTCTGGGATTGACTTCTGTCAAGGATGCATGCAATATATGTTGCCTTAGATTTTAGTCAAAAAAGGACCTTTGAAACAACAGTAGTGCAACTATGTTGTCTTGAATGCTATCTAGTTAGGTTTTGTATTAGTTTTTATGTGTTGGTACTATGCGTGTGAGAGAATGTGTGTCAGTAACTGTCAGTTCAAAATGAGAATAAATGTAATCAGCTTGTGTCAGTGTGTGTTTGTGTATGAGAGAGCTTGTGCACCTGCATCGTAATGAATTAAATAAATGACAGAGGAGCAGGTGGCCACCTCACACACACCAGCTCAAGTGTCACATCCTTTCTCACAGTTTCACCATCTCTGTCAAAGCAGCATAGAGAGTGAAAATTCAATCTGATGCAGCAGTGAGACTTCACAAACATCCAGTGGAAGAGCTTATAAATGAGTTTTTTTTTCTCAGGATAAACATCTGAGAAGCAGGACAGAGCTCCATTTAATCTTATTGGGGTCTCAGAGAAATATAAGAGATCTTAACAGGATCATTGGTGTTGGTTTTTTCCTCTGGGTACATTTTCTCATGCACAGTCAGGAGGACAGTATCCAAACCTGGCTTCGCTTAGATCATAATCTGTGTTTAAAAACAACCTGCTGTAGCGCGTCCCATAAGCCAAATCTCACGTGAAGTGTGTGTGTGTACCTGGAGTGACGTCCCTGACCAGCAGGGGGTGCTGTGATGAGAGAGTGAATCCATGGGAGTCCAGGACAGCGTCTCTGATCACCTCCACTGTTACCTTCACAGGGAAGTTCTGCTGGCCCGAATCCCCAGAGCGCGACCTCCTGCCTCCTAAAATACGCTCCCTTTGAGAGACAGATAGAGCGCAGAATCAGACAGACATATGAAAACACACAGGCTGTGTTTAAAATGAAATACTAGTGTACTGCTTGATCTATTAGTGTACAGTACAGCACTATAAATTTACAACATGCATTTTTGTATTATTTTTTAAATACAAATTGATAATATATACATAAACATTACTGTTCAAAAGTTTGGGGTCAATAATATTTTTTATGTTTTTTTTTTAATTCTCACCAAGGCTACATTTATTTGATAAAAAATACAGTAAAATCAGTAATATTGTCGAATATTACTACAATTTTAAAAAGTTTTCTATGTGAATATATTGTAAAATGTAATTTATTCCTGTGATGAAAAGCTGTATTTTCAGTATCATTACTCCAGTCTTCAGTGTCACCTGATCCTTCAGAAATCATTCTAATATGCAGATTTGCTGCTCAAGAATTTTTTTTTCTTATTATCAATGTTGAAAACAGTTGTGCTGCTTGATATTTTTGTGGAAATCATGAAATATTTGTTTCTTTGTTGAATAGAAAGTTTAAAAGAACATCATAGAAATCTTTTGTAACATTATTTTCTTTACTGTCACTTTTGATCTATTTAATGCATGCTTGCTGAATAGAAGTATTAAAAACGTACTGAGCACGAACTTTTGAACAGCAGTGTACATTTTAAAATATTTTTATGTTCGCATTTTTTAACATTTGTGCTGTGCTAAAATCCTTTACCTAATTTGGTGTTCCTGGTCAAAAGCAAAATTTGACCATGTTTGAGCAAAGTAAGTAAGTTTTAGTCCAATGTGATAACATTAACTAGCATTTTCTGGAACAGAAAATCCTAAAATAGATAACTACAGTATTAATTCAATTACTGAGACTTTTCTCTGAAAATATCACCATCAAATCAGTGAAAAACCTCATGAACTGACGTCACTATATGCCGAGAGACTCTAAAACACATGGCGATGATAACTGCCTGATGAACGTGTGGTTGCGTGGCAGGAGACGACTGAACTACAAGCCCACAGCAGATGGAAGTATGAGAAGATCTCGAAAGTAGTTCTCATGAGCTTGTGTGTTTAAGTAAGAGAAAACAAGGAAATATTTGGCAGCTAAACATTTATGTAGATGTAGATATCAATTAAGTGAAGTATAGTTTAACATTATCTGAAGAAAAAGAGCCCACAGCGAAATCAACAAACACTGAATCTCGTCAGCTTCACAAAGCTGGAATTTATGGTAGGGCCCATCTGGAAACCAAGGCCAATAGCTTAAAACCTGTGACCCTAATTAATGGAAAATAGTGCTATGATCTGATTAGTGTTCTTTCCCTATATCTGGATGGGTTTGGAGAAAACCAAAAGATGGCTTCAACCCACACAGTCTGTTAAACACATGGCAGATCCGTCATGGTTCAGACTGACTGGTTTGGTGGTTGCTCTGTGTGTTGTCCACAGCCCATGCGACATTGCATCATCAAAGTGTGCACTACATCAAAAGATGACTACAAAGGCTAAGAGCACCAATTGGGACAGAGCCTAAGTCAACCGTCTTCCATGGCTACATCTAAACGTCATTAAAACTGCCTGTGATGTTCTGGAGCTCCAAATATGAAGGCCGTTTCACATTTATAGGCTTTTCTCTCCTACAAATGCCTTCAAGAAACGCATTTCTGCTCTGATTATAATATTATATGTCTGTGTGTGTGAGGTTACTCCACCTGCTGAGAGAGTCTCGAGAGCGGCGCAGCCATTTCCCCACCACCTGCTCCACCCGACCGACCCTGCCTGGAGATCGACTTCTGCTTCTTTCTCGCTCCTCCATCTAACTGAGAGATAGAAGGACAAAGTGATGAGTGAACAGAAAATAAGGATGAAGATCATACAGTGTAAAACACTATTTTTTAACTCAACATCAATATCAAAATTTACCATATATTAACTTTTTTAAAGACCCATGATGCCAAAACCAAAGTTTTATGGCATGTTGTCCATGTTAGTTAGCTTTTAGGTCATTATTTTAATGTACTCCTAAAAGCAGGTACTGTACACACTACCCTTCAAAAGTTTGGGGTCGATACGATTTTTTTAAATAAGTTTCTTATGCTCACCAAGGCTGCATTTATTTGATAAAAATATGGTAAAATCAGTAATACTGTAAAATATTATTATAATTTTAAAGAATGGGTCTCTACTGTAATATAATTTTAAATGTAATTTATTCCTGTGATCAAAGCTGAATTTTCAGCATCATTACTCCAGTTTTCAGTGTCACATGATCCTTCAGAAATCATTCTAATATGCTGATTTGCTGCTGAGGAATTATTATCAGTGTTAAAAACAGTTATGCTGCTTTAAATTCTTGTGGAAACTGTGATACTGTGATACTTTGATGTGATGATTTTTTGATGAATAGACAGTTCAAAAGTTCAAAAGAAGCATTTCTTTTTGAAATAGGAATCTTTTGTAACAATACAACTATCTTTACTGTCACTTTTGTTTAATTTAATACATCCTTGCTTAATAAAAGCATTAATCCTTAATTTTACTGAGCTCAAACTTTTGAACATCAGTGTATGCATTTTAAACTTGTTTAAAATTGCAGTCCTGTTACAACTTCCCGTTTCAAAAGGAAATCAACACAGGAAAAAAAACCTCAATGATTTCACAGAGCAAACAAGAAATGGCATTCATAATCCATTTTACATCGTTAGTGAGTCAAATCCATTTACTTCAATTACCGATGTATTTCAGATGCAGCTTATTTCATCCTCCTTCATTCATATTCTCATCTCAACACACTCTCTCTCGGTCCTGTCTGTGTGCTGGGTTTTATGTATGCTAATAGCAGTGGCACAGTCATGAGGTGACACCAGGCCTGGCATTTAGAGGACAATCTACGTCACAACAAACAAGATATCACATGCATAATAACATCAGCCATCTACAGATGATAGTACTGCACACTGCACCTATGCAACACGCACACATTCAGTCTGTCTAATTACCTGAACAGCTTTTCTCCCTCCTCTGGACATCTGCTGCTACAAACACACATGCATCTCTCTCTTTCAGCCACACACTGTTGTAAGTGTGTGTTATCTCTGCAGTCAGACACAAGGGAGCTCTTACACACTCACTCAATCACTCACAAACCACAACTGCTCTAAACCGCACTGTGTGTGTTTGTATCTGTGCTTACAAACACATTCTGAATGTCTGATCAATATGCACAGTTTTCTTCTTCTGTGTTTCGTCATGCTCAGAATAATCTGCCTGATTATGCACTGATTTGCTGGTTGCATTGCATGCTGGAGAGGGTCATGTGACCTTTTACCTTTGCTCTATGAGTCAACCATTGCGTATGGATTCAGTCAAAACCTGATGTCTATGAGGTTTTGGGACTATATGTGACCCTGGACCACAAAACCAGTCTTAAGTCGCTGGGGTATATTTTTAGCAATAGCCAAAAAAAACATTGTGCCAAAAATCATTAGGATATTAAGTAAAGATCATGTTCCATGAAGATATTTTGTAAATTTCCTACTGTAAATATATTAAAACTTAATTTTTGATTAGTAATATGCATTGCTAAGAACTTCATTTGGACAACTTTAAAGGCGATTTTCTCAATATTCAGATTCCAGATTTTCAAATAGTTGTATCTCGGCCAAATATTGTCTTATCTTAACAAAGCATACACCAATGGAACGTTTATTTATTCAGCTTTCAGATGATGTATAAATCTCAATTTAGAAAAATTGACCCTTAAAACTGGTTTTGTGGTCCAGGGTCACATATAATAATTTACAAGAATGCTATGAAATACTTGTCATTTGCAAGCAACGCTAAGAGTATTAATCAACAAAACCCGACACATAGTCTAATGCAAAAAAAAAAACAGATGAAAACTCATGCCCTAGCATCCTTCAAATAGATATATGTTGACAATTAACAAACTTAAACTAACTTGCTCAGCAAGATTCACTTTAAACAAATTGTTTTATTATTACCAGAGAAAAATGACCGTAAAAGAAAACAATTAGTGAAAATAGGTATGTTGCTTTATGGATTGTCTTCTAACACTTTTCATAATGCATCAATGTGTAAAATCAATCTTGTGTAACTAGACAGCATTGTCGATGTTAAGTAAATCAATTAAAAATAATTTTCATTAATTTGAATAAGAATTAATTTCTAGTAAAATTAGAAATGTTGCCTCGGCAACCAATTGAAATAAAATCATTTGAAGTACTAATATATTAAGTAGTAATAACAAAATTACCAAAACGAACTAAACTATTAAATATTAAATTGAACTATTAAGTGAAAACTATAGCAGTACATAAATAATGCTGAAACAACACTGTGGCTAGAAGGGTTTATATTCACATTCTTACATATTCACAAACAGACAGAATAAGAGATACAGAAACAAAATAGGTAGAGACAAGTATGTGTAAGCGCGACCTCCTTCAAAAATGCCTGAAGCAGGGAAAGAAAGAGCTCATTCATATGACTGACAAAAGACCAGATCAGACCCGTTTTATGTTTGGTCTGTGTTACAGAACAATGATCATAAACCAGTGCTTTTGGCCTGTGAATAAAGACTGCTTTGACTGACACATGCATGGCGCTGCCTGAATACTAGAATTAAATAGATGAAATCAACATTTCCAATTCACTTTCTTTCTAAATTTCCCTGGTTTTTAGTATGCCTCATTCACATTACTCTAAACAAAACGTTTTGCAGTGTCTAATGTTTTGGAGCGTTTTTAGTGGGCTGTTATGCAGTTGCTACTAGGTTTCTCTGTTTGATTTGTTGTGCCCCAGTTTAAAACTATGATCACTTAGTAAAGTAGCAGCACACCTTTCCTCACACATGACTTGAGGAATACGTCTAGAGCAGAAATGTATGAGTTACACACATAAGTTTAATAGTTAGGATTAAAGGACATATGATATATATGAGCCACAATATTAGTGAAGCTCCACTCATAATATCATAGCCTAACATCCAAGATCTGATGGATAAAATTAAGTTCTGACCTACATTACTTCATACTAAATATTCAAAAAATATTCACACTGAATATTCAAATGCTGCTTCATGTCGTCTGTAAATTGAAAACGCATGTAAACCCAGTTTAGATGACCTCTTGACCCCCAAGGCTCCTCGAGCGCAGCTATAGAGGCTCTCATGGTACTGTGACAAACGTGATTAATCCAGCGTGCAATCAGAGCGCTGAACATGTGCATGTGTGTGAGGTATTACTGGATTAGTACGCCCACCTAGTAAGGGTGTCATTTAGTCACTCGTGCTGATCCGGATTGATCCGGATCTACAGATCTGAGTCGGGCAGCTGCACTGCGCTTATGCATTAAGTGGGAGATGCTAATGATATCTCATAGCTGCACAGTAAAAAGTAAAAGTCAATTGGATGCAAGTAAAGTGAGTGACTGCAGATAATAAAACAATAGGGTTTTGTTTTGAGAATTTCTGCACTGTATACGGCACACCTGTGTGTGTGTGTGTGTGTGTGCTGACTCAGGTAAGAGCCACTGCCCTTGTGGAGTCATGAAGATGTCTGCTGTGACCGTTTCAACTCCTGTTCAGCCTAAAATCATGAGGCCTTCTCTCTACACCTGTAGTTCTGCATCTGCTGCAAGACTCAAATCAAAGCCATTAACACCGCCTCAATGTCCTGTCCAAGTCAATGTGTAACTCACATTGTATGATTTTTAGAAAGTCATATTGCAAAAGGTTTTTTTTAAAGCACATACACACTGGAGAAAGCTCTCAAAGCAAAAAAGCTAACCAAGTTGGCTAGGCTCATGGAATTGAATCTATTAAATTATATTATTAAGTTTTGTTTTAGGCACTTAGTACAAGAGTGTTGACTGCCTTCAGTACTGTTGTCGTAAAACAAGTTCCGTTTATGAAGAAATGTTGGAAATTGATAGCACATTATTTTCTCCATAAGCCTCCATTGCTTAAAATGAAAGATTAAATCCATTTTGATATTAATAGTACTTAGGATGTTTGCAGTACAAACTATAACAATGTTAACAATGTACTGTAATATTAGCTAAAACTGACATCTTAAACTAACTTGATACTTATTAATTTATTCAGGAAGAGTTTGCCATCTTTACTTTAGCTAATTACTTACTTTAACTTAGTTTCCCTTCAAGTTTGCTTTGCAAAATAAAGCAATAGTAAACTGAAATGGTTATTATTATGGTGTAGGTTAAGATCCCACACGTTTTTCACAGTATAAAACAGGAAAATAACAGTGTTAATTTAGTAAAACTAATCAATGATGAAACAACTTCAATTTCAGAGCAGCTCTACAGAAGACAATAGTGTCATTATTCATCTCAATTTAGTTCAGTGTTGTTTAAAATAGTTTCAAGATTAGCATAACTTGAAAAATGCATGTTCACTATTGAAATGTAAACAACATTTTTTAAGATTTTATTCATTTCAGTGACATATCCAGGCCTGGAAAACATATTCAGGTTTATACATGGCTGTACAGAAACACACACATGTGTGTACACGTGTTTAAAATTTCTATCCAAAGTTCTCTCATTATTTCACACACATAACTTGAGATCTAGTTTACGTGCCACTAAAATCCTCACTCAAAACTTAAGAGTATCTGGCAAACATCTAATGGACAAACCTTGCAGATTCAGTAACTGTTTGGAACTGGTAGTTTCAACACGTTCTTGCCACTTTTGTGATAATATGCATCAGCAAATGGGCTTTGAGTAGTTCATCTCAAGCTGAGACTAGACAGTTCTTGGCCAAAATAAGATGCAGTGTGGACCAGACTTTATGCTGATAGAAGTCAGGCTCTGTGAGACTACATCCAGCCTCAGTATTTCATTCAGGTCCTTTGAGAGTGTCTGTAATGACATTGCAGCCTCCAGTGGTACAGAGTAAGTGCTCAGATTTAGACACTCACACTCAGCTGCTCCCGCTCACAATCACTCAGCACTCCTGTTAAGCTAAGTGATTTCTGTCATTTTCTGACAATCTCACTCCACTAACACTGCACAATTCAGTCAAAATCATTGACTGCAATCATTCTGTCACACTCAAACTCAACTAATAATGCCTTAATGCAGCATTACTACCGTCTCTAGAACTCATGCTCTAATAACTTGCATACTACTAGTGTGTACTGCTCTTTGTATATAACGGTTTTAAATGTATGTACATGTTGTTTACTGACATATAGGGCCAGTTGTCTTGATATTTTGTTACACGCTGGGCCATGGTTCAGTAAGATCAATATTTCATTCTCTTACACTTGGCCTGTAATGAAGCGAATGGCAATAAACCTAACTTGACTTTTATACAGTCTGGCCCCATGACTGCAGTTTCAGCAGCGTCGGTTTCCAGGTTTCTGTAAGGTCTCTTTTCTTCAATATATCACCAAAAAGGGCCGAGATGTCTCTTTTGAGACAAAAGAGATGATGTTTCATTTTTGTAAGCGATAACTGCTGGGCACAAATGAAAGCTGCTGAAAGAAGCCTACATTCATCTTTTGATCCATTAAAGGAATATTCCAGGTACAATATAATTTAAGCTCTATTGCTAGCATTTATGACAGAAAATCATCCACCAAGAACTTACAGTAATATATTTAGAGATTTTAGGGTTCTGGTTCCTTAATGATTTGTTAAAGATTATTTGAGGAAGAAAAAACATGAAGCCTCATGTTTCCTCATGAGCCTAATCCCAAATCATTTCAACCAAACAATACCAACAAAGTAAATCTAAATTGCATTAAAAAACTATTATTTTCAGGTGCCCTTCATGGAGCCAAAATGTCATGAAAAATAAAAAAATATTTCTTGATATGGAAACAACTCTATAGAACCACCAATTATCAGTAGTAAATGGGAGAAACAAAGCTTTTTGAGACTCTGAATAAACTGCTTCGCAAAAAAACAAACTCTTTTTCAAAGAGGCAAACTAGCTCTTTTAGAAGCAATCAAATATTCTTTTTTTTTGCATTATATACAAGCATTAAAATTCATAACATTAATCAAAAATGAACCTACATTATAAAAATGATCTGAGATCACTTAAAAACCATTAGACACTCGTTCATGGGTTCACCAGATCAATACCATCTAGAACACTCAAAATTTTTTATGTTTCTAAACCACTGTTCAACACATATGAAACCTCATTTGCTGAAATTACATGATTCACGGGTTTGAAATAAGCTCTGAACCACTGATTCGAAACAAACGATTCATAAATGTTTTAAAGCTTCATGTAGCAGTGTTTTCGAAACCCCATCACTAGTAATCATTATAGTTATTGTTACAGTTTTTGTTCTTGGTGTGCATAAACCTTTAGCCTTGTTATTCCTCCCTAATATAGCTTCATAGCTGGACCGAAAGTGACAGGCATGAATGATGCTAAATCAAAGTCTTGGAATTACTGTAGTGCTGTCAATCAAAGCACTTGGCACATCGTGATGCTCACAATAAGCAACATCTTACTGTTATTCATCTATAATCAGAGCTATAAGTCATTCTAACAGCTAGCTACTAGGCATACAGCCACAGATTCTCCACCGCCTCTGACCATGTGGTCCAGATCACACCGGAAATCTGCTCTCAGCTCTAAAACCACCTCAAAGCATCTATTAATGCTGCCTACAGTAACTCTACACCCTCCCTCCCATGTCTGTCCCAACCCCCATCTCCTCCTGCACTAAAGCAGACGCCTAAAATAAGCGCCATGCATGCGGTTAAGGAAGACTGCTTGATGTCTTGCTCATAATTCCTCTCCATCCTCTTCAGGATCCATTACAGAAAGAATCATTTTTAATATGTAATCATAACCCGTGCACTCTGTCACTGGGTCAAATGTTCGAGAGGCTCTTCACCAATGCAGGAATGACTCTAGATGTTAATCTGCTAGAGGACACTCTCCATTAGTATTTATTATACTTGCTTGAGTGCTTCACATTGCTGGTTGACTGCACTGGTCGTCAGCAGTCATGCAATGTGACTCTGACCCACTGCACTGTGAAGCTGACCTAAATGTAAGTTGACACAATAGCTTTTTTGACACTTTTTTTTCAATGTCAAAATAATTTCTCATATCACATCCAGTGCTATTTTAGTGTTATTTATATACTATTACATTATTTATTCATATTGAATTTGATTATTTCTATTTTTAGTTTTCATCTTAATTTTAATTTTGTTTTGTGCTTGTAATTTTTTACATTTCTAATTTTGATAATTTATTTATTTAATTTTAATTAATTTAATTTGATGAATTTAACAAACTAATTTATTTTAGTCAGATTCATTTCATTTAAACTTTATTTCAATTACTGAAAATTATTTTATTTATTTATTTATTTCCCCCCAGTTTTAACACTGATTCCATCTCACTGTCAGATTGGCAACTATAAGGGAACCATTTATAGGTTGATTATCGGCTAACTTAAATTTCAGCCAGTTCCTCACACAAAGCCAACATATAGCACACTAGTCATATGAACTACTTTTATGGTACATTTATGTCCTTCTAGGATGAAAAGTGACCGCTTGCTTGCTTTCAACGAGTGGAAAAGAGCATATGAACGTCATGAGCAAATAAGCAAATGATACCAAACTTTTCCATTTTTGGATGAACTAGACTATTCCTTTAACATTAACCACCTGTTTTCACACTGCACGGAAAAATCTAACAGGTACGGGTTTCATTCATTCAAATTCAAAATCAAAGCCACAAACAGCATGAATCCCTGAGGGAATGAAAGCTCAGCATCTTCAGAAAGATAAGGATGTTTCTAATTGAAAATATGCTTTCTGTCACAAGTGGATGCATCCATTTGTTACACCTGCATCTAATATATATCTTTTCAGCAGAGTAGTTTAATGAAATGTAGCTCACCTGGGTGTGGCTTGTGCCCAAACAGCTCCAGAATGCAGAAATCTCAGCGTGTGATTGGCTGTCACATCTCTCTTGTGCGGACTGGTTGAGAGGTGACGGAGGCGGGCCCTCACAACCATCAGGACCAATGAGAACTGATCTGCTAGAGATAAAAGCATAATATAAATAGACTCTGAAATATATATGCTATGACATCATGTAGATTACTGACTATATTTGATTACACGTTCATAAACACGTTCACACTCACAATGATTCTGTCGCTGAAAATGTATCACGGCAATGATTTTGATGCATTTTTTAAATGGCCAAATGTGTTTCCTAAGAATTGTTTTCAGATTAGTTTGGCTGTTTTTTTTTACCCTATTTTACTGTACTTCTTGTATTAATTTGAATCTACTTTGCAGCGATGACCACTTCATTGAAATGACTGTTTTTAAAGTAATTTCAGAGCAAATACTTGTTCAATTTAAATCATTTCTAAGAATCAGTTCAAACTTTTCAATTCAATCTTAATTGAACAATCAATTCGCATCATCGCTCAAAAATGTTAAAGGAGACATATTACGCCCCTTTTTACAATATGTAATATAAGTCTCTGGTGTCCCCAGAATACTCCACAGATCATTTATTATAAAATTTAGAAAATGCCTATTTTGAGTGGAATCAGAAACAAGCTGTTTTTCGGGCCTGTCTCTTTAAATGCAAATGAGCTGCTGCTCCTCGCCCCCTCTTCCAGAATAGAGCTGCGCCATTACAGCTCATACCTGTTAAAAACATCTGTTTTGGTTCAGATTATCATGTTTATCGTACTGAAATCATGCGTTTATACCATATTAATTTAAACTTATGATATACGGTTTTCTGAGTGCACACATCCGAAGCACACGGACAGAAAGTGGCTATCACAGCATGTGAAGTAATAAAAACTAAGACTCTCATTCACAACTAAGTTTAAGTTAAAAACACACGAGTTACAAAAAACAATCAGTTATGTCTGTGAAGGTAAACAGCTAGGAAATAAATCGCATGTTTATTTTAGAGCTGTGTGGCAGCAGCAATATACAGTAAGGGTCATTAGATGCTTGTTTAAAGCTCATTATTTTGTGTATTTGGTGTAATGGAATATGTTGACATGCTTTAATGTTAAAAAAAACATTATTTTTCAAATACTCTACATTATTGTAGTTTTTCTATGCCCCGCCTCTCTCAAACGCTGTGTTCTACAAAGTCCCTCCTTCGACAAGGCAGTCTGCTCTGATTGGCCAGCTGATCCAGTGCATTGTGATTGACCGAACACTGCAAGCACTCGTCGGAAATGTACGCTCCTTACCATAATCGCGAGCTTTATTTTTCAAAATAAATGTAAAGACAGAGCCTGAAAGGGGAACAGATTCACGTGACAGACACAGTGATGAAGCTGGTCTCTCTCTCTCTCTCTCGCGTACACACACACACACACACGATGCACACACACACACACACACACACACACACGATGCGCAAAAACTCCGCATTTGAACAGTCAATAAAAAATACTTAAACTAATAACAAAACAGTAGCTGATTCAGAAGTGCCAGATTGTCATAGCAAAGTCAGATTTACCTCCTCTCCTAGGTTCACGAAAACGGTCGTCCATAAAATGCATTGCAGTTCTGTTGTAAGTAATCTTAAAGATTCTTAAATGCATCTACTTCTGGAAGGCCAAATAAGTGCTTTTGCTTTCGCCTAGAAAACACACAGCGTTTCCCTGACATGGCTGCATCAACACTAAACCTGTTCCTGAAACCACGCCGCCTTCCTTTGCGTGCACATTTAAGCGGCATTATGCAAATCTTCCCACACAGTGAAGTAGACATGTGGGGGCGTGTTAGAACGAGCCGTTTTAGGAGGGCTTGGTTGACTCTTAACTTTTATAAAGATTATTTCTTTGGATTTGAGACTTTAGTTTTTGAAACTTTACAGATCTTCTTTATGGACCAATAGCTTGTAACATTTCAAAGAGAAAGGAAAATTTGAAATCGAATCATATGGACCCTTTACATAAATCCCTAAATCCATGCTCTGGGAATGTTAATAGTGTTCTGTGCTCGTCTGGGCAGCAAAAGACAGAACAGTTAGATGTTTGCTCAAACTGCGCCATGGATTAGAACTGGTCACCATTGCGCTGCGAAATCACAATGATGGAACATGGGGGAGCCAGATGGGGGAGTGTAAATTTACGAAAGGGCTCGGTTAATATATAATGAGATCCCTTTGCCACGTCACTAGGGGAGCAAAATCAGACGTGCTCGTTTTTTCAGACACTTGCAGAAAAAGGCTTACCAAAACAAAGTTACTGGGTTAATCTTTTCCACGTTTCCTTGGATGCACCGGGGACCTGATTATAGCACTTAAAACTGGAAAAATTCAGATTTTCATGATATGTCACATGTAAGGGATGTTTCCATGTGGCATTTTCCATATGTTAAAATGTTTTTAGTTAAAATATATATGTAAATAATATAATAATATGCAATGCTGTTTATTATCATATATTGTAATATTGGTACATTTAAATAAAAATTATTCACGTGTGGTATTCACACAATGGTATTCTTCATGTTGTTATTTTAGTGAAAATCAGTGTAGGAAACATAATCATGGTGACTGTTTGGATTAAATTATAGCTCTTGATAGGAAAACACACACACACACACAACACACACAGTCGGCTCAGCTATCATTGTGGGGACTCTCCATAGGCATAATGGTTTTTATACTGTACAGACCGTATATTCTATTGCCCTACACCAACCCTACCCCTAAACCTACCCCTCACAGGAAACTTTCTGCATTTTTAGATTTTCAAAAAACTTCATTCTGTACGATTTATAAGCTTTTGTACCCGTGGGGACCACAATTTAGGTCCCCACCGTGACACGAGTCCCCATGAGTCTGTGTGTAGTCAGGTTTAAGTTCCCACCAGGATATATAAACCAGTACACACACACACACACACACACACCTTTTTTTCAGTATCATTTCAGTGCAATTACATAAATATTGAGACAAAGACTGAAAAACATTGAGATATTACAGTCTTAATTGACAGAGCCATAGCTCCTATATCATCTGAAATACAAAGGACAGACTTTTTGGCTTTGTGTGTAACTGAACACTTGGCCTGCATCAGAATCAGCAAATAAATCTGCATTTCTGCACTAATCCTGATAGATTAATCTATTTCCTGTGCTGAGCCTCCAGTGCAATGCTTGTCCATCGAGCGCACTTTATTAACATTTCAGAGTGTGTAGTTCTGTGACTTTCACTCCAGTGCACATGAAATCATGCGATGGCGGCACTCATGCAACAGTCACGAGAGCTATCCTCAGTCTCCCTGCTTTTGCGTCGCATACGTCTGAGGCTCTTTAGGCCTCAAAGCATCTGCAGGGCTTGTGATGTCAGCAAACATACATCTCGACCCCCTGGGTGTGATTTCAGTTTCCCAGTGCCGGGTATATAGCTCATGCCAACTGGAAGACTCATGAATAATGAATTCCAATAGTGCAGCTACTGTACTTGAGCAAGACTACTGTGAGAGGAAGGTGTGATAAAGACAGAGATGGAAGAAACAGAACAATAGATGAAGTGTTCCCATACTGAAGAAATATCACAATGAAATCTCTTTAATATCTCAATACAGCAATGAGATTCAATGGAGAACAAATGGAGACATTTTCTGCTTCTTAGAAGAATGAATCTTAGAACAAGAGTTTAAGGAGTGATCTCAACAATGTCAATGCTGAAAAAATTGCTTCGAAACTGCTAGTAAATCTCACAAATATTTATAAAGAAATGTAAAGTATGTTATATTTACAGCTTCGAAGAGGAATTTTTTACAGTGAAGACAATAACAAATTATTTAATATAATTAATATTAGCTATAATACCTGCATTAAATTTAATAGTTCCATATTCAAAATTATTAACGGTTTTTTGCATTTAGTTTTTATTTTAAATTCAAATTTACTTCAAAATTAAACCACTATTTTTTTTGTTTTGTTACAGTTTTTAGTTCATTTGTGTTCATTATTTTCTTTCAATATATAAAATAGTAACAATAATAACTCTTACTCTATGTTTTTATTTCTCTCAAAGCAACATAAATTGCCATTTGCAACCCCTTTTCTGAAACTGGAAACATTGTAGGGATTTGATTTATGGAGAAATGGAGTCAGACCAAATAAGAATTTGCTGAAATAATTCCTCTGATGATGTCTGCATAAATGAAAAGCCTTTTTGGAAGAGGACAAATTATTACATTTAAAATTATGAAGACATTTTCCTTTTTTGGAATAATAAATCATTAACAGGAAGACCAGGAACAATCTTGATTTCATATTGACCTTTAAGAGAAACAGATGCTTCTGTGAAACATACATGAGACCATCTACTTCTGCAGTTTTCTTCTGGGTGGACAAAAGAAAAGGTAAAGAAGGAGGAAACAGACATAAAAAGCAAGAGATAAAACAATGAAAAAAGGGACGAGGATGATTTGGAAAAGGTTTAAATGCATGTGAAAGGTGTGAAAACTAGAGAACTTAAACAGAAGGACTACGAGAAACAGCTGAGCGGTGCGGCACAGCACCTTGCCGCAATACAGCAGAATTCCTGCTCAGCAACAAATTTGTCAAGAAGCAGTCAATGAGGAATGGGCAAATAAACAGGCCAGGTGTGAGACTGTGAACCTGTGCTGCTCGACCCGTGTCGCAAGAGTTGCATCAACAGTCTGGCTCTCCAAAAATATGCTATTTTTATGCCTATTGAACAGCGTGACACTGTAATGTTCAATCACCCCATAGAAACAGCATCTCTTTGCCCTCCGAGAATAAACTGGTGGAAATGTGGAAACCATATCAGTGTCTTCGTGATCACTGGACTACACAGACACAATCAGTCCCCAGGGAATCAATAGTGATCGTGTCTGCGAAACGGAGAGTTTATCTCCTATCCTATCTGACTGGGACAGAAATGGATGTTTGCTTGTGACTCTGACATTTACAGCTCTCATTAAACTGCTCCTAAAGCAG
The DNA here is from genome assembly GCA_018155175.1 of Sinocyclocheilus anophthalmus. Classification (NCBI taxonomy): domain Eukaryota; kingdom Metazoa; phylum Chordata; class Actinopteri; order Cypriniformes; family Cyprinidae; genus Sinocyclocheilus; species Sinocyclocheilus anophthalmus. The sequence continues at coordinate 88,687 of JADLZN010010084.1, forward strand.
TCGAAGGAAAAGGGCTACAAACGTCCAGACCCAGAAACGAACAAAATGAGGTGCAGCCTTTTCACACACGAAACCAAACACCATTACAATTCGGCATATATTTTTTTGTCCCGCACAGATTTTGAACAGTAGTCTGTATATGTTGGTAGGGTTTGATATAATTAGTTGTCAGTTGAAGTTAATCATTTGTTTTGTGGTGATATTGAGGATTATGAATTTGGTTTTGGTTTTAGTTTTAGCTATGTTAGCACACATGCTCATTGGTCAAAACACCTAGAGCTGTGGTGCTCATGTGGAAAGCACAGTTCCAATCCAGCTTGTGATATTTTTCTGATCCCATTCCCTCTATCTCTAATTTTCTGTCCTATCTCTGTAATCTTTTTATTAAACGTACAGATCAAGTTTTATTTGAGATGTTTTATACATAGTCTAGTTGACTATGCAATAGAGCGCTGCGGTGATTATGTATTTTTGTGAGCCAACCCCCGATGCTAGCATCATCCTGGATCCCTTGACAAAAAACCCAAATCGTATTCACCATTGGTTGGATATTGCAGAAAATAAGCTGTGAGCAACAAAAATGTATGATTCTTACATGTTTTGTTCATGATAATCTTCACAAATGAACAACTTTTATGAATTTTGAAGCTAAACATTGGCTATGAATTAAATACACCACATTGACTTCAATGTCACAATCATTGAGCAGTTTCGGTCTTTATTCAAAAATAATTTCCCTTGAAAGTTTAAGTTAGAATAGTTTAGAGTGCAATTATAAACACAATGAGGCTGTGAAAGTGACTAGTGAGCAGAACAGTGTTTATCTGTTCGGTTTGATGACGTTTAATGTCCCGACAACCTCTGTAGTCCCATTTAGCACTTGTATGAAAAACCGCCTTTTTCACAAAACAAAGCTTAATAAAATATAAAATAAATACACAGGGGGGTTTGTTTACTCATGTTATTTGGTGGTTAAATGAAGAAATGTGTTGAAAAATTTATCACGTTGTGCTCACACTGACTCTTATTCACATGGTAAACGTTATAATCTGTAAAATACACATTTCATAAAGACCAGTGTTTTGGGGATGATATGGAACCAGTGAATGAGTTGTCTATAAAGTTTTCCGGAAGTGTTGGGTCTATAAAAATACATTATCCCTGCAGCTCTCTATTGGATTTTTAATTGATTATGGGAAAAACACACAAAATTCAAGAAAGAGTACTGCATTAGAAACTACCTAGCAACCCCTAAGCAGTAAGCAACCACCCCAAACACCATTGCAAGTCGCAACTGCATTAAACTGCATCAGAATGCTGAAAACTCTGTCCATCTGGACACTCTTTCATTGCATTTGTCCTTATTTTCACCCTTTTTCCCCTCAGCTGACACAGTCCCATCTCTCCCCTCCCCCAACCATCTCGCTCTCTTTCAGCAGGATTGAGGGATTGCATGGAATCAGGAAGATGATTCTGTGGGCTCTGACACTGAATGTTCAAATCCAATTTGAACTGAGAACAAGATGGGCCGCACCACAGCAGCCAACAATGGGTGGGACTTAGCAAGAGCTAAACTTGCGTCTGCAAATATCATTGCTATTGTGTCTGGGTTTAATATTACAGTATTCAATGAAAATTCAAATTCTGTTTTCATTTACTTAGCCTCATCTTAGGATGAAAAATTCTGAAGAATGTCTAACCGCTGTTTATCATACAAAGAACCCGGATGACATTTCAATATTTATTCACAGGTGAATCAATGTCATGGTAAATGTTCAAAGCATTTCGTTTTGTGTAAATATACAGCTTATATTTAATTGTATTTAGATTCTACAAATTGAATCAATGTTGATGTCACACAGATTCAATGTCTTTTATATGTCTTGTATTTTGTTAACCTTCACAAACATTTAGTATTAATGTTTTTTTTTTCAACATTTTCAGCATTGAAACAGAAACTGACATTATTCCAGCCACTTTTCAATGGTGAAGTGCCGACTGGGAAAGCATACTGTCAAACTCCAAATAAATAAATAAAACTTTTGAAAAGTATTTTTTTTCTCGATGAAAATCTTCTCTACCACATTGACTGCCAAGTAAATTGCACTGTCAAAGTCCAGAAAAGTATGAAAAGCATCGTCAGAATAGTCCATCTGCCATCAGTGGTTCAATCTGAATTGTTGGATGACGCAGACGGGGAATCCTTTTGCTAACGCGTAGACAACAAAAATAACGATTATTCAAACAATCGTTTTGGAGCCCTCCCCACTGACCACAAGCAGCGTAGCTCTTCTGGTCCAGCCGCAACGCCACGGCTCCGTTATTCAGCCGTGTTCTTGTGCTTTGTCTGCCTCAGCCCCCCCGCATCGGCAGTGCCCCGCGCCGGGCTGCACACCCACGACGAGCGTACAGCAAGGATTGCGTTAGCAGGAATATCTCCACAAGACGCTACGGTAGACTGGGCGAGCCACCAGAGGAGCTGGATTAGACACCTCACAGTGTTCTTTGTGTAATGACTCTCGGTACACCCCCGTCTTCTCCCGTCGACTTCATAAAAATTCAGATTCAAAACAACGGATTGGCCGATGGATATTCTGACACGCTGCGTTCATACTTTTCTGGACTTTGACAGTGCAATTTACTTGGCAGTCAATGTAACAGTCACAAGCCTCCCGGTTTTCATCCAAGATATCTTAAATTGTTTTCCGAAGACGAACGAAGCTTTTACATGTGGGTAAGTGATTAATGACAACATTTTTTATTTTGGGGTGGAGTAACCCTTTAACATCTATTCAACCTTGGAGTGTGAAAACAAATGCATGCAAGACTTTTAGTAAATGATATCTTGAAATCCATTTTGATAACTTAAACTTCAGACTTTTATGGTTTATTTATTTATTTTTCTGGAGCTTGTCAAAATACGGTAACAAAATTCTTTCCAAGTATATAAACAGCAGTTCAGAGATTCTTAAAAAAACTCCTAACATTTAACCCTATTATTTAATTTAAATTTAAGTTCTTATTTAGAAAATGAAAAAGAATTTAAGAAGGACATATTCATGTAATACTTGACTGCTTTTCAATAGTAGGTTTGCATAAGCAGTTCTACACAGTGAGAGACTCAAAGAAAGAAGCTATTAACCATATGCCCTCCAGGTCTAAATGCCAATGAATTTTAGAGATTCCACTGAGATTTCTAACATTTCACATTGAGCAAATGAACATCAAATGTAACGCATCGTGTCCAGTTCTATTGGCTGTTCTCTGCTGCATCACATTCCTGAATAACGCAATAAGATGTGGCATATGCTCTTAAAACGAGGGTTCAGTCCCGCTTGGTACTGCACCAACTGAGGACTAAAGAAATGCAGCAGACGTGTTGCGGTTCACAGCTTCAGTCTGTAAACTAGGTCAGATTTGTTTCATCCTATACCCATTAACTAACAGCCAAATAAATGGTCCTAGAATAATGGCATTTCCTTTGCTTTGTCTGTGCCAGTCAGCAGTTTGTTGTGTGTTGAAAATGATTCCACGTTTCCTCTTTAGCACTAATTAAATCGCCCTTCTCTTCCCCGTTCTGACTGTCAGAGCCGTCCATTAGCATAATAAAAGAAAGAACCTTTTGTGTAACCTCTCAATTCAATTCCATCGGCGACAGCGGCCGAGGGCTTTCAGTTCCCAGAATGCTGGTAAATCTAGCCACCATTTGGAGATTAATATTCGGAATTTGCACTTATTAATGACTTGCATCTGGCTTTTAGTCTGTTTTTCTTAGCTTGTGCTAAATATACACAAAATGAACTTTTAGCAGGAAACAAAAACTTGTTTGACAGGATGTACACAAATTTTCATTCAATAAAATTATCTTTAGAATGAAAAGGCCACTCCCTCTAAATTTTAAACACCACCTGATAGCAAGTAGAAAATCATAATTTCGCCAGGCTGTGACGTGAACTAAAGCAGGGTTAACTAAAATTAAAACCATAAAAAAACTTGCTACTTAAAATAAAACAAGATTTTTAAACTCACACTTGTATAGTAAAATCTATAGCTTTTATTCAATACAGTGTGGGATTCGCTGTTCAGTTAAGCAAAGTGGTTCATTAGAGAGACAAAATATGAAGACCAAGAGCACAGGAAAGAGACATAATACATAAGGTTGAATTAAAAAAACCGGTGATATGTGGTGGAGTGGGTGGAGATGTGTGTGAATGAAGTAGAAGTCAAGTTGGGTTCATGGAAGCTACCTGTAGTTTACCTGATTGGTGTAAGTATAGCAGTGACGTATATTATGCATGGAAAAGAACCCTCATATGTATCTCCAATTCCACTATTCTGCGTCGATCAGTCAGAGACCTGAAGGCTGAGAATACACGTAAACTACGACACACACACAACTAACACACGACACACATCATGCACAGAGAGTAAGAAGACTTCCCTAATCCAAACACACGTGAACACACACACTTCCCACATGCTAATTCTTGAGATGTGAGACAATATCTCGTAATAAAATACCAAAGTCAGGTTCAGGAAGCAAAAATCCCAATTCAGGTCTCCGTATGGTGACGGTTTCCCCCCCCCAAAAGAACCTGCTAGAGATCGTGAGGAGTAACACACGCATAGTATCTTCAAGCTATTATTAGTCCGCTGTAAAAAAAAATCTATGTTTAATTGCCAAACTTCGATTTATTTCGTTATTTATTGTACATTCTTTAGTTTTGCTTACTTGACTTCTTGCTTCAATTTATTGTCCCTTGTCTTTTTAGTCTTGATTTTCCAAAATACCTGTTTTTTCTATGAAAATCAGAAAATCTAGTCACAGGTCATACTAATACTCTCATTTGTATATCACAGCTGGTTAAAAAAAACAATAGTTTAATTGCAAAGAATTTTTGATTTCTGAAGTGTTTCATATATGCGGACATTTTGACGCAATATTGTATTTTTTATTAATTTTAAAGAAGCCAAAGAATTTGGAAAATATTTGAACGGAAAAAGTTAAACAAAAACAAAAATTAACATAAAAAGCTGTATTATATTGTTATATTACTAGCCATGAAAATAGCACCAGATTGTTCTTAAGATAAATGTATAATGTTATTTGATTTACTATTCATTTTAAATAGATAAAATAAATAGATTTAAATAATGGCAATATCATTCACCACCCCTCAAACCATGACTCAATACTTCATATAGAGTAAAATATTGATTTAAAATAGAATTGAAATTCACATTAATAATAAAACGTACATGTTTAACAAAGATTCACAGTTGTGTCCCTACACTGTTTTATAAGAAAGCTTGCTGTTCAACCCCAGTAAAATAAAACCATAATAAAATAAATATGTAGGCTATGATAAAGTTTAAAAGATTAATATAAATAATTTCTTGGTATTAAGTTCTGTAGCCTGTTTCACTTCTGTAGCCTGTTTTGTCTCTAGATTCAGCATGTACAGAATATCACACACACCCCACTAAATAATCATGTTCCTTATTCTCCACACTTCCTCCTGATATGTAAACGTAAAGCAGGAATAGAGCATAAAGTCTAGTGCAGTGTACTTGATGTGCCAAAGCGCCCGAGAAACAGAGAAGGCGAGGAGAGAAAGAGGGTGCATATGCCACACCTCACTCATTCATAACGCAGCAGTTCTCCCACTGTCATAATCACATGGTCTACGACAGGGATCCTCAAATCTGGCCCATGAGATCCACTTTTCTGCAGAGTTTAGCTCTAACCCTAATCAAACACACTTGAGCATGCTAATCAATGTCTTCAGGATCATTAGAAAATCACAGGTAGCTGAGTTTGATCAGGGTTGGAGCTAAACTCTGCAGCGCATTGGACCTCCAGGGTAAGATTTGAGGAACCCTGGTCTACGAGATTTACAACTCCAGAGTAAATCTTAGTAACATATGTGCCGTCTGAACCATATATAGTCCAAACGCAACGCAAAAGCCACAGTGCGTGCAAGAGCAGCGCCGCGTCAAGAGCGCGTCTCCAAAATAACCAGCGCTCACTGAACAATAGTAAACACGCGAGTGCTGGGCATGTCCGAGTCACTAAAGCGAATCGATTCCGTTCAACTGTTCATTCATTTAAAACGATTCAGTGATTGGTTTTAAAATAGGGTTATAATAAGTGTACCAGACTTGCTTGCGTTTTGACGTTTATCACAAGTGCTGTTTTAAGATCAAGTCTGATCGTTAAAAATACAGATGTGACAATGTTCTTTGTATAATAGCCACTGCAGTTTTCAACTAAAGTCTCCCATACAAACAAGGAAATACGCATTTTACATAGTATCTTGTGCAAATCAGCGTTTAAAAAAAAATCATGATGAGACTACTATGACAATCAGACTTAAAAAATATATTCTGAACAAATGACAAAATCCTATTGACGTCCGACGCGAAACCCAAAATGACCTACATATAGGCTACTCGCTCACACTGTCTGTATGTCCTCGATCCAATGCGTTGAACAGATCTGTCCAAATCCACACGTGTCATCTCATTTCAGATTGAAGAAGTCATGCGTGTTAATCTAGTAAACAAAGAAAAAATGGCCAATCTTTTGTTGGTTCTCCCGTTTAATCTTAATCCGATTTGAATCTCGCTCTCCGTCCGTCCGAACAGCAGTGAGCGCACAATAGACATGCATCTAAACACTCAAAATAACAACCCTTGATCCTCTAAAAATGCTCCTTGTTGGCACACAAACACATGTCCAGTGAATGAACATGCAGAAGAACAACAGAGCCAGCTGCACCCACCTCGTGGTTTGAAAGGACACCGGTGCGGTCCAGCGATGGAGAGCCAGCACGGGATGAAGGGAGCAGGTGGATCCGGCTGATTCAGACGGGACGGACAGGTGCGGTATGATGTTTGGGATGCGTGACGGTGCTGGATGCTATCAGGATAGGCACCAGCTTAATCCTCCATCTGAACGCAGACAGCCTCTCCTCGGCCACTCCACCCCTCCCTCATCCCTTGCCAGTGAAGTCCGATTCGCAAATGAATCGTTGTTTTGAAACGGCTCTTTGTATTGATTCGGTTGAACCGATTCGCAACTCGTTTGTAAATCACTCCTCTTCTACTGTTTTGGGAGAACATCTGACAATTTGTGTGACTTAGTCGAAAACACAATTAAAACAGCAGTATTTAACTCGAAAACTAGAACAATGTATTAATAAACTAGAACATTTGCACTCGGAAAAGAAATAAAGAAATAAAATAATTTCCACACACAGAGAACAGCACTTTCAAGTAGCCTATGCCTATTATTATTATTATTATTATTATTAGTTCATTTTAAGTTCAGGGACCGCCAACAATAAGCAAAAATTAGAATTTCCACTATATGGATGTAGGCTATGTATTAACATTGAGACGCAGAAAAACAAACAAAAATATAAACACATTTTTTTTTGTTAATCACTAGCTTGCCAATAGGTGTCAATATGAAGACTGGTAATGGGAGGAATAAGAGCCAGCTAAACGTTAACAAACACTTACTGAGTTCACGTTTACGTTTAAAATAGACTTAAGCCATATGCTACAATCTGGATACTTGAATCTTTCTGAAGATTTCAGGTTATATGTGTTGTTTGAATGCAGCACAACATATAGGTCAATACGGCTTATGAATTCATGCTCGTTTGTTAAGTTGTTTTAAATCTGGCTATGTAGCCGCTACACGGTTGCTAATGTGTATTAGTGGTTGTTAGGGTTTTCTGACAGGTTTATATGTAGTCACTTGACAAACTGTGACAAATTTGGTGGATGTAGCTTTAAAACTCTCGTTTTTTGGTCCTGTCAATGTGTTAGTGGTTTATTCTATAATTCTGTCACGCCATCATAACTAATTATTTACTTAATCACATAAAAAGAAAAACGTTCAGTTGCAGTTTCCATCATGTGGCGTCAAACGAACCGAACGTTTTTTGAACCGCTTGAAACGAACTGTTCGAACGAGCCGATTCGCTAAAATGAATCAGACGTCTGCACGCTATCGTCCCTCAATCCGACGCCTTCTGTTCCTCCCTCTCTCTCTCTCTCTCTCTCTCTCTCTCTCTCTCTCTCTCTCTCTCTCTCTCTCTCTCTCAGCCGTCTGCCTCCCTGGGGTCCTCCAGCAAGGTCAGGCATAGTAGAAAAGAAAGAAATTAAACGACTTGAGTGAACATTGGACAAAATTATAATTGCGCTACGCACAACATATAATTAACATAGATAGATAGATATTTGCACTATTGTTATTACCTATACAGTTTGTAAAGTCGCCTCTATCAAACAACTGTGTCAGTACGATATGAAATACTAATATTTCTTAATTCACGTATTTCAAATTTAAACGATATCCTACATGCTTAATATCATTTCATTCATACTGCACATTGCTTATTTCATATTCGGTCTCCATCATAGGCTGTATAAAATCCGTACATGGGCAGTTGCTACAAGCCGGAAGTGCGTCGTCAACGCACATGACCGGAACTCCGTCACATGATCAGTGTTTTCAAAGAAAACTTGTATCCATTCACCCGGACGTGGCTGAGATCCTGCGCTTTATTACTGTAAGTAAAAGATTTTATTACCCATTATATATCCATAACCATTATTCGACAACTTAAAAACGCAGCTGGTTGTAAATAAAGCAATAGAGGATTTTATATCATTAATATAAGTTCAAAAGCAAACATATGCAGTGTTATGAGTATATATTGCCATACTGATTATATACTGTACATGCTATTCGATCATATTGATTAAATCAAATGTGCATCTTGGTTGTTTTGCTCCTCACTGGACTGGGCTTTGCTTGATCATCTGAATTGGTCAGTGTTGGTCAATAATGTATTGATCTGTCTTTATCTTTAGAGTCTTAAGGATTGCAGCGACCTGTTCTCAGTGAGAAGTCATGAGACTTGTGATTCTGGACGACTATGATCTGTCCAGCGAATGGGCTGCAAAGTACATCCGCAACCGGATCATCCAGTTCAAACCCAGTGCTGACCGCTACTTCACTTTAGGACTCCCAACAGGTAAACTAAAAGTTACCAATCAGATGCCAATGCATAAAATCCAGTCATGCCCTATGCATGATTTTATCTTTTGAATAAAATTGAATATCTTCTTTTTCTCAGAATTATCTGGAAATTCAATACATCAGGAAGATTATGATTATTATATACAGGTGCATCTCAATAAATTATAATGTCGTGGAAAAGTTCATTTATTTCAGTAATTCAACTCAAATTGTGAAACTCGTGTATTAAATAAATTCAATGCACACAGACTGAAGTAGTTTAAGTCTTTGGTTCTTTTAATTGTGATGATTTTTGGCTCACATTTAACAAAAACACACCAATTAACTATCTCAACAAATTAGAATACTTCATGACATGCCAATCAGCTAATCAACTCAAAACACCTGCAAAGGTTTCCTGAGCCTTCAAAATGGTCTCTCAGTTTGGTTCACTAGGCTACACAATCATGGGGAAGACTGCTGATCTGACAGTTGTCCAGAAGACAATCATTGACACCCTTCACAAGGAGGGTAAGCCACAAACATTAATTGCCAAAGAAGCTGGCTGTTCACAGAGTGCTGTATCCAAGCATGTTAACAGAAAGTTGAGCGGAAGGAAAAAGTGAGGAAGAAAAAGATGCACAACCAACCGAGAGAACCGCAGCCTTATGAGGATTGTCAAGCAAAATCGATTCACGAATTTGAGTGAACTTCACAAGGAATGGCCTGAGGCTGGGGTCAAGGCATCAAGAGCCACCACACACAGACGTGTCAAGGAATTTGGCTACAGTTGTCGTATTCCTCTTGTTAAGCTACTCCTGAACCACAGACAACGTCAGAGGTGTCTTACCTGGGCTAAGGAGAAGAAGAACTGGACTGTTGCCCAGTAGTCCAAAGTCCTCTTTTCAGATGAGAGCAAGTTTTGTATTTCATTGGGAAACCAAGGTCCTAGAGTCTAGGAGGAAGGGTGGAGAAGCTCATAAACCAAGTTGCTTGAAGTCCAGTGTTAAATTTCCAAAGTCTGTGATGATTTGGGGTGCAATGAAATCTGCTGGTGTTGGTCCATTGTGTTTTCTGAAAACAAAAGTCACTGCACCCGTTTACTAAGAAATTTTGGAGCATTTCATGCTTCCTTCTGCTGACAAGCTTTGTGGAGATGCTGATTTCATTTTCCAGTAGGATTTGGCGCCTGCCCACACTGCCAAAAGCACCAAAAGGTGGTTAAATGACCATGGTGTGGTGTGCAAACACCAGACCTGAGATTCACCTATGGGGTATTGTCAAAAGGGAAAATGAGAAACAAGAGACCAAAAAGTGCAGATGACCTGAAGGCCACTGTCAAAGACTAAAACCTGGGACATGTATATTTACCACTAATTGCAGCAGTGCCACAGACTGAACACCTCCATGCCACGCCGAATTGAGGTAGTAATTAAAGCAAAAGGAGTCCCTACCAAGTATTGCGTACATGTACAGTAAATGAACATACTTTCCCAGAAGGCCAACAATTCACTAAAAAATTTGTTTGTTTATTGGTCTTATGAAGTATTCTAAATTGATGAGATAGTGAATTGGTGGATTTTTGATAAATGTGAGCCAAAATCATCACAAAAAAAGAACCGATAATGTAATAATTTATAAGTGATCATATCAGGTCTGTGTGATTGAATTATTAATACACGAGTTTTCACAATATGAGTAGAATTCTCGAAATATATGAATGACTATTTTATCCACGATAGTACTAATTTATATTGAGAATGCAAACTGTCAGGGCATAAGGGCATCATTAAAATAATAATATGAATTATTTGCGGATTCACAACCTCGGATGTCTATAAGATGAATGATGTGAATCTGTACTTTGGATATAATCAACAAGAATGGATGTAGCCATGGTCGTGATTGCATAATTTCGGTGAAGACCACTTATAACATGGATGAGTATGGGGCCGTGAGGTGAACTGCAACAGATAACTTATCACTAGAAGTGCTGGGTATGCAAGATTATCTCCACCAACTCTCAAATTACGATATAACGAGAGCGCGACGCAGCAATGCAGAAAGAAATAACGCTATTAATATTAGATGTGTTGGGATGAACGAATAAAAACATGTTAAAAGCGCCTATACGCAGGCACCCTCCGTCACCTCAGACCAAATTCCCTTTTGGACATTTAAGCATGATTTCCAGACAAACATTGATTAATACATAAGATAGTTGCATTTGACCACGACTGATGGAGACTCCCTACTAAACCAAGCATGTTTTCCATCAAAATCATAATGAATCTCGTTGGTGTACTTTTATTCATAGAATATTAACACATATTTCACATGGTAGATTTATTGCAATATTGAATGACGTATCTAGACGTAGATCAGTCGAAAATAAATGCGCATAATTCTACATGGCACCTCATAAATTAATGTCTACATTTCTCTGCATCTCAGGTCTGCCCAGGGAGTTCATCCCGAGAGCGAAATCAACTCACTAGAGTCGTAGAAATTATCTTCAGGTAAAAAACATAGTGAATAAGTCAAACCAGTAGAATAACACCCATATAATGAATGGCAAAGCAGAGAAGCTGCAAGTCTCGATTGTGTGGAAGCCTTAATAATTGAGCACCAAGCATAAATACTGCTGATGGTGGCATTGAAATGTTTGTGGGAGGGCATGCAATAAATCAGTCCCACTGAATTGATGTTGACAAGATCGACGGATTAATCAGAGAGACCCCACCATAGTAACAGTGTGTTATTGTGTATTGCATATCTAATATCTGTACAACACAAAATAACTGCGTCTCCTGAGTTCCCGGTTAACTTCAGTAAATGCATAGGTTGGTAGATGCACAGTCAGCTCCACAAAATCAAAGGTCTGTGTCATGAGCCACAGGATATGCATTGCTTAATGCTTGTGTAGGTAATTAATGGTTTTTTATTGAGTATTATTTATTATATACTTGTTTGTAGTATATAATACATTTTGAATTAGATATTTTTATTACTAATTGAGTCAGGGTTATCTTGTGTTTAAATAATATTTCTCATTCGCTACTTTAGTATTTTATTTAGTTATTAAACTTGTAGTATGTATTTGTTTAATCTGTTTAATATTTATATTTTATGATGATGTCAGGACAAGATTTATTTATAAATGAATAAAAATCAATTTTTTGATATTTAAACAATAACACAAATACAGACTCACCCAACTAGTATATAGGCTTTTGGCTGTTAGTTATATGACGACAACATACAGAGCAGAATGGTAATAACTTATTTGAATTTATTGGGGTAAAAAAAAAAAAAGAGGAATCAGAAAAAAAAAATGAATTATCTCAGTCAAAAAATATTTTTTGTTTACAGATTGAGTTTTTATAATATTAAGAACATTTCAGATGCTGACGGTTTTTCAGTGATTTGCATTACTTACTTTCATAACCAACTACTACTATATTCAGAATCATCGCATATTATCATCCATTAATTTGTTATTTCTCCTTTTTGTAACGCTTGATTTTTTTTGTCAGGCTTGGTGCGTGGGTCACAGCGCCTTTAATGAGCACATGGAGCCAGTTTGTGTCAGGGACAAGAGTGAAGGAACCACTGGCGGAACACGAGATAGCCACAATGCTAGTTGTGGTTACGGGCCACGATCTTTCCAAAGTGCCCACCATGACGCTCACCGTGGAGTTATGTTGATTTTATTGCAGTGATGGATGCACAGAGAGGTAATTCAAAAAATATCAGATATTCGGCATACATAAACAGGAGACCATTCAGCTGGAGTAAGATGAGAGATATTCCACGGTAAGACTAAGTCATCTGGCATATAAGCCATAAAAGACACAGATATATTAATGAGGCACAGAATGAATAACAAACTGATTGTTTGTCAAACTGATCATCTGCAAAGTGTAAAGCACCTCAAAAAAAAAGGAAGTATATTTTGAGTGATTAAAATGGTAATGTTTTAGTCATCAATTTATCGCAATACAAACATTTTTCTTACCACATCAACATAAAATCTTAATACTTCCAAATATAAGACGCCACATGAATCTGAGTGTACCTGAAGGTGGGTGTTTGTGGTTGAAACTGAATGTAGAATGAACACAATATCTTTTGTCCTTATCTTCAATAGCATCCTTTGTGATATCAGTGTCTTCCTTTTGTCCCAGTCAGACACACTTTTGTTTGGAGTATTTGTCATCTGCAATTGATTAAATATAATTATCTTTTATATAGTAACAAATGTTCTCATTGTTATAGCACTAAACTAAACATGTGTCTGGTTCTCAATGTGAGACTGATTGTGCTGGAAATACAAACAATTACATAAACATACCTGAATACTTTAACAGACAGGATGCTGGGTAAAATGTTCTTCGGGTCACATGATTTTGTTGATGTGGATGCCAGACATCACCTGATCGTCATCATATCATTAGACAGTGTGCATCTCCTAAAACATTTCCAAGTTGTATTGTACCAAGTTGTAAAGCATAATTTTAAAAAAAAATAAAATTATTATTATTGTAGTAATGAGAATTTTTTTTTTTCTTTTGGTTTGAGAGAATTTCTTTATTAGACATAAGAAATGTAGGTGACTGACTCTACAGTTAAACTCGTTTTTGACATATGTTTACCTTCAGAACTACATGTGAAAGCCACCACCCTGAATTTGATCATTGTAAGACAATGCTGAACATTTTGTCCTTGATTTGCAGGTCATGATTCTGATCACAGGGGCTCATAAGGCCTTTGCCCTGTATAAAGCCATTGAGGAGGGTGTGAACCACATGTGGACGATATCTGCCTTCCAGCAGCATCCACAAACCATTTTTGTTTGCGATGAAGATGCAACGCTGGAACTCAGGGTCAAAACTGTGAAGTATTTTAAAGGTACGTGACTGAGCACTCTGCTGCCTGAGGGGCAAATCTTTGACCCCCGTAGATGGAAAGTTGCTTGAAGATCAAAGGACTGGCAAATTGACTAAATAGTTAGTTATTATAACAAGCGTCGAAAGGTAATCAAGTAACATGTTCATTCAGATTTACCAGTTTGCTCTTAAAATATAAAATTGTTAATTTGATAAAGGTGTTTACTGTGTGACTTCATGATAATCATTTATATCCTCGTGGCCTCGCAGAATTCACTCGTAACATATAGTATATATATATAGCGTGTATAGGATATGAAGGGTAATATGATAGGTAATATATATATACTACTGTTCAAAGCATGACTAGTGAAATTTTATTGAGTAAAGTAATACTTTTATTCAGCAGGATGCATTAGGCGAGCACAACACACACCATGTTTCCACGAAGGCGATTTACCTAGTTTGAAAAATATCTGCTCTTCTGTGGTGAGCATTCGGTTTATCAAAAAATGTGACATAAACAGCATTTCACAAAAGAAGATTATAAGGTGGGTCGAGCACTGGTTTTGTTAGGATTGATTGTGTCTATAGGGGGGTGCAGAGCTAAGGATGTTCAAGTCGCTTCGTTTTTGTCTTTTTTGTAAAAAACCAGTGTCTTTTGTAGACACCTAATTTACCTTTATTATGCGCTTGCACCGCTCTGGTCCCTTCTCTGGATTAAAAGTGACGGCTGTGTTCCTGTTTTATTGCATTGTGATTGAAAGGGACCCCAGCATCGCACTTAGAAAATTTTATGAGGTGGGACTTGAGGTATGGGAGTTACGCACGTAGTGCAGTGTGTTGTGATTGGCTACGAGGACGCCAGACCTAGTGCACGTCAATCGGCGTATCTGTATATCTGTGTGTAGATAACGGTTTTATCCTGATTAAGAAGGCATTGCTTTAAGACAGTAAGAGAGAAAAACTGGCAAGGCGGGTCCATAGTTTACGGCTTGTCGATAGCTATGTTGATAAAGGAAGTGTATTAAATGGCATACGAGCTGAGCTGATGATCTGAATGGACGAGAAGAGAGGAGTCGAGCAGGCGACGCGAGGAACAGTATAAGAAACCAATGCTTTGAACATTATTGTTGAATGACTTGTGAATCATGTAGGAATAGTTAGAAGCCAGAATCGTGATCATATATGAACGATTTGACGTGCAGGATGTTAGTTTTCTCTTGCTCTTCTCTACCGCAGCGAGCATGGGCAATCACAAACCCAGATAAACCCGCCCTTGGGAACATGCAACAAAGAGGGCGGGGTTTATCTGGGTTTGTCACGTCACGAATACGGGAAGTAACTTGTTGTAGTCCCTAACAGCCATTTTTGTAGGCATTAAACTGCAGCACAGAATTTCAAACCTACGAGTATCTCACGATGAGCCATGAACTTTAGCTTGTAACGTGTTCTAGAATTGTTGAGCTCAAACCAGCAGATGTATTACACACCTAACTAACTTTAAAAGAAGTGAAGATGTGCAATAACCTACCACTGTATGAAACAGCGACAACGTTTTAACATGATAAGAGATCAGAAACGTTTCGTTGAGCAGCAGAGGTATCAAGAATAGAGAGTATAGAAATGTTGTGATCGCGGATCAGAGACGTCTGAAGCATGAGCTGGAGTAATGATGCTGAAAATTCAGTTCAGTTTTGAAAAAAAAAAGAAAAGTTTTGCATCACAGGAATAAAATGTAGACATTTTAAAGTGCATTGCAATAGAAAATATGGTATTTAAAATTGTGTAGAATAATTCTAGGTTCTGAATCGATTAATCGCGATCCAGAAATAAAAGTTATGTGTTTACATAGTCTCTGTGTGTGTGTACGAGTGATATTGATGGTGTAGGATATCAATATCAGAAAACACATAATTTCGGTAGTTAAGAAATATATATTTAATTTAAATATAATATAAAAGCGCACAGCTATTATATGGGTTCGTAGTAGATATTATTATATATATGATATTATGATATATATATATAGTTAATATATATAGGGTGATATATATATTATATATGAGCACCCCATTGCACACACACACTATATTTGATGAAAGACAAACTTTTATTGGATGCTAATCAATCGATTTTGCCTGAGCAACTAAAATATTTCACGCGCGCAAATTAATGTTGCTGGTATGTTTTGTGTGCATTAAAAAAAAATGCACGCCTTGTTGAGCATAAGAGACTTTTCAAAAACATGTAAAAAAATAAAAATCTTACCAACCCCACAATTTTCGCCATCCTTTTTTCCCTCGTAGCAAACCCAATAGAGCAGCTGTTTGTTTGCTTTTCATCTTTTTTCATCGTTTTTACTGATCTCATCTCGGTTTTAGTGGTTGGCTCGTCTCAAGGTCAATATCTGTCTAAAGACGGCAGGTTCAAGATCTAAACCCATCTGGAATGTCCATCACAATCGCTTTTCTCAGAAACACGATCTGTCCCGTCTTAAGGGCTTTGGTCTCTCCTGGGGGTTTAATATCTTTGGCTGGGCTGGATTTCCTAAACATACTGATGAATCTTCTCTCCTACAGGGCTGATGCACGTCCACAATCAGCTAGTTGAGCCGATGCTCAGCGTGAAGGACTACATGGACTGAACGGAAAAACGGCAGAAAAATTTAAAGGACGTCAGTGTGAATGAGTGGAAACTGGCCTCAGGGACCACAGCAGTTTTGAATGGTCATAAAGTGTTTAGAGGTCTACATCAGCATAAAAAGTAGATGTTATACAAAACGCCTCTGCTTTCCATGGTGCCATGTTCACGTACTCCAACTGGACCTCTGTATTAGCCTTTATAATTCACTTCTAAACTACTTCAAGGCCAGTATTAACAGGAAAAGACCATGTTTTATGGAAATTGTACTAAGAAACATTCTTTATTAACACTTTCAGCTGTTTACTGTTTTATATAACACTATCACACTCCTTCACATCACTAATGAAAAAAAATCTTCTGTTACAGTGTACATATCAGTTGTATTGTACTGTAGTTTATTCAGGAAATAATGAAGGCCTGCATTTAAAGCTGAGCATGTGTTTTCACTGATGATGGAGTTTTTTTTAATAACACGCTGTAACACACAGCTACTTAAAGTTAACTTGAATGTGGAATTGTACTCCAAGGCAACTTATTGAACGTGTTTTTTGGGAATAGTTTTTTTTAGATGTTACATAATTACACTTTAAAGTCTTTTCCTTAAATTCTCCAAATTTAGAATCTCTCCCTAAACATATGAAACCTTGAGGATTTCTGATACCCACAATCATTTGTAGCGTCTTATATCCTGATAAATATGAGTTAATAGGCAGTGGAAGCTGAACTGCGATCAGAATTTCCTACTAAGTACATTTATATATCATCTTAAATTTATACATTTCATAATCTTGCCTTTGAATGAATCCAGGTTACTTGCAGCATGTAAAAGCCAGTGGAAAATGCTGGAAAAGTGTATTTCGTGTTTGCTTGTTCATATATTAAAAAGGTTTTTATTGGCACATGAGTAGAGAAGTGTGTGAATGCTTTTGAAGTTGACTAATTTCTCACGATGTGCAGTACTCATGTATTCTCTTTAGTTTCTGTTCTTTGTGATATACAGGCTATTTCGTTTCTCAAAAATATAAGGCACGAGTCTGACATTTAACTTTCATTTCATCGCTTTCGGAGTTTGTGCTGAGTTTTTGTTTTTGGTGTTTCTAAACCCTCATGTACTGTACTTTAGTGAATGTTTTTGGAAGGAGAGTATACATTTTTATGGATTTACACATTTCTTTCCATTAAATTGTTAAAAGATTGTGAACTGACTGTTAACAGTTTTTGCACTCCAAAAACCAAATCATCCTCTTGTGTCTTTCTGTACTCATGAATGGATAAATAAAAAAGTTGTGCCTCACACAGACAGAATGAACCTTACAAAAAGATGTCCAGGTCATATTTTGAGTACCACATGTTGCACTTAGTTCACAAGTCATTTCCACATTCAAAATTGGTTATAAAGAAAACAATATAACCATATATACCTGAGGAAAATACTATTTTTTGAGTACGTTCGAATAATATGGCTGAAATACATACATTCACCTCTTCAGTTCACTAGCAAGCAATTCAAACATTGCTCTCCCAGTAGATTGATTCACAAATCTTGAGCAACATCATAACTACCCTCCCAAAACTGGCATCAAAAATCCTAACCCCAATGGGGTACAATTTAATGTTCTCCATATCTGTAATAATCGAATAAAGAACAATTTATTGAAGCGTAATGCATTCAAATGGTTTTCAAATAATATATTTATTTTAGCAGTCTAAATGACTGTCCTAACCACAAGCTCGAAACACACTCGAGTCAAAGCCATTCCAATATGAATAACGTTTTTTTCAATTAAAAAGGGCGAAATTTGACTAGTTTCCAACCCTGGATATTTCTCTCGATTGCCAAATAACAGTAAAGCACACCTTTCTTTGATTTGACTTGTCATCTAAATTATTTTGACATTGACGAATGCTGACAAATGTCACGGACCCCTGAGGCAGCTTGCTAGCCTGACAGTAATCTTGTCGTACAATATTTTTGCAGCATATTTTTGAAGATTTTTTCTTCTTTTACTTTTTAGCAGGCCACCAATTAGAAAGGTGGTATGCTCAATTGCAACTGTCTTAAAAGTATTGTCAAAGTATTAAAAAACATTTATTGCCCTAAAACAGGGTTAATTTTCTATATGCACTATAAAATACTTATATGTTTTTGATTATGGGGTGAAATATGACATGGACATGTTCTAGTCTTTTCAGAATCACCTGATTTTTTCTTAGAGTTGCAAAAGCTCAAACACAGAAATGTTTGAGAAAATGTCCTAGACTGGACTATTTTCAGCCTTACATCCACAACCACTGCAACTCCCTCTGCAGCTTGATGGAAATGAAATGTGTTCAAAGGAAAACAGCTCTGCCAAATACTTCTGCATCCACACAGTCTAAACGTTTCCAATGAAAACCCTTAGCTTGCAGTCTCTGAATCCGCTCCTGGGAGAACAATGCTGTTGTTTCAACATGATTAAGATGAATCTGTCAAACCTGCTTTATGTTCCCAGATCAACATCACTTAGTTATATGAACTTTAATAGCATTTCTAAATCAATCATCATACTGAACATTGGCATGTTCATATTCACAAATCAACCCCCGGCTTTGATGTCTGTTATGATTATGTTACTGAAGGAACTACTTCCGTTTAAGAACGTTGATGAACGCGTCTTTTGGGACGTCAATGTTTCCAATGCGGCGCAATTTCTTCTTTCCCTCAGCCTGCTTCTTTAGCAGTTTCATTTTTCGTGTAACGTCACCGCCGTACTAAGAAAGACAGATGTGACCAAGAATCAGCAGCTAATCAAAAAAGTAGAAGAACATTTTTTTCTGTATGAGAAGAGGTACTCACACATTTTGCTAGAACATTCTTTCGATATGCTTTTATCCTAAAAGTGGGAAACGAAGATAAGGAATATTAAAGGAGTAGTTCACCCAAAAAGAAAGTTTTGCTTCTAATTTATCTCACCCTCAGGCCATCCATGATGTGCTGTAGATGAGTTTGTTTCTTCATCAGAAAAGATCTGGAGACATTTAGCGTTACATCACTTGCACTGCAGTGAATGGGTGCCGTCAGAATGAAAGTCTAAACCGCTGATAAAAACATCACAATAAATCAAAAGTAATCCACATGACTCCAATCTATCAATTAACGTCTTATGAAGTAAAAAAGCTGCAATGCGGTAAGAAACAAAGCTCAATGAGGCGTAATGACTTTAAACTGTCACTTCGGGCCAAAATACAGAAGTGCATACTAGTCCATAATCCATAATAACGCTTCCTCCAGTGAAAAAGTCCATCCCGTTGTCCTCTCACATCAAAATCCACCCACGTATTTGTTTACAACTGTTTTTACATGTAAATGGTGCTTGATCTGTGCATATTTATCTCCTGATTCAGACAAGACAACTTTTTCACTTGAGAAAGAAATATTACGGATTATGGACTCATATTTTCGATGGAAGCAAAGGTTTAAAGTTAAGAACGGCTTAATAATGGATTTGTTTTTTTTTTACAAACACGCCACTCCACAAGATGTTAATTAATGCACTAGAGTTGTCAATTATTTCTGGATGATTGTGATGTTTTTATCAGCTGTTTGGACTCTCATTCTGACGGCACCCATTCACTGCAGAGAATCCATTGGTGAGCAAGTGATGTAATGCTACATTTCTCCAAATCTGTTCTGATGAAGAAACAAACTCACTTACATCTTGGATGACCTGAGGGTGACATAATTAAGCACATTTTCATTTTTTAACTATTCCTTTAAGTTATTTCGGAAACACACACAATACAATACGTCCACACTTACGTTTCTCGGGCGATGATCTTGCTGCCGATGGCTGCTTGCACTGCAATCTCAAACATCTGTCTGGGGATGGACTCCTTTAGTCTCTCACATATAGCTTTACCCGCACTGTACGCTTTGTCTCTGAACACAAGGACAAATCAGAGCTTGTGTCATTTTTTTTTTAGCAATCACATCACAAACATGGAAGATGAAATCGAGATGCCACCAATTTCCAGCTCAAATCATACACAAAATGGTAGCTGTAGTTGTGTTTTTCAGAAAAAAACTAAACACAGCTGTTGATCTTAATAGCCATATTCACATTTTTAAGGGGTTTGGGTAATTAATTACCTCTAAATGATCAAATAACTTAGAAATACCTCTTGAAATATAAATAAAACTGTAATTGTATCATGAAAGGTCAAGACTTGCTTATGAACGATAGTGGCAAGTTCCTCCACTGGCCGCCCGTTGAGGAGGAAGTCCATCTTAATCAGGTCAGCAGCCTCATAACCAGCATCTTCGTAATCAAAACTATGGAAAACAGGAAAACAAATTTAAAGAAGTGACATCCAGCTCATCCAGAAATTTAAAGTGACATATCTATCCAGATATCAAAATTCGATGTTTTCTAACATTAGTCTTTTTCTAATGTTTCATAAGGGGCCGTTCACATATCTCGTCTTTTGCGGATCAGAATGAAGCGACCTGAGCGCTCAAGTTTACAGGTGCGCCCGCGCCGCATCGGGATAAAAACATTTCAACTTTTCAGAATGACCCAAGGGCACCGCGAATCATGTGACAAGAACCAACAAATCAGCTTCATCCTTTCCTGTAACAACATTGAAAGCTCAGCCAAGATGAAGGAGCAGCTGATCATAGCTGTACAGGGATAGCCATTTTTAAATAAGTTTAGTAGCAGAGCTACTGCAAGCGATTTTTAGTGCTGCAAATAAATTTATCCTTTGCTGAAACTTCCCCGTCCCTACTCTGTCGTATCTCACTTTTATTCGTCTCTGTTTACTTTTGCCTGTGTAATGTTCCCTGATAGCGCACGTACATCACGGAGACGTCTACAAGACATATTTTTTAGTGTTTGCTCATCTGCATTACAGCTAAAGGAAGTTTAGATCAGATGTCAAATAGACGTTTAGAAAAAGTCTTTAAGATGTTTATGATTTAGAATGTATGCAAAACTGACGTCTATCAGGTGTTTGTACACAGCAGATGCTTTCCAGATGAAGCGATCTTTAACAGACATCTTGCAGACGTACGTGTGCTACCTGGGTTTGTTCTGCTTGGATTATGTATTTGTTTCATGTATTATGTATTTGTAAAGCGACCTCGAGTTTCTGAAATGTGCTATATAAAAGTATTATTATTAATATAAGCACTAATTCACTCTTTTACAACGAGCTCACCTGGCGTATCCTGATGACATGGATTTGAGCTGGTCGTAAAAGTCCACCACGATTTCGTTTAGAGGGAAGATATACTTTATCATCACCCGATGTTCATCGATGTAGAACATGTTCTTCTGAACGGCCCTGCGGCTCTTTAAAAAGGCAGAGAATCGCATTGTGGGTCACTACAAATGCAAGACTCAGAATATGCTTTCACAGAAACTGGGAGGCAAATTAAGTAGATTTAGTCGCTTTGGACTTTTTCTTTGAATTAGGAGAGACCAAGATTGTTATTTTGTGAGTTACTTAGAGTAAACCACGCTAAACTGCAGTCAACCTGAAAGGTGACTGACCTAATCTCACCTGACACAAGGTCATGATCTTCCCAGTGAAGTCATCTGGAGCGATGATGGTTCCCATCACCATGGGTTCCAGATACTTCACGACCTCTGACTTATCAGGGAACTGAGCAGGGTTGATGATGGTGATCACTTCTTCACCGTGTTCCTACAAAGAAGAAAAAGGAGGTTGCATGTGCAAAACTCACCAACACAATGCCAGGGCATTGCTATATTGCTGCTAAGGTAATCTGGCTAGTTTTTAACACGTTCCTGTGCAATTGCTAAGGTATTCCGGACAGTTTTTAACATGTTGCTATCCAGTTCCTAAGGTGGTCAGAGTAGTTTTTAGCATGTTTCTATGCAGTTGTTATGATGTATAGTATATAGCAAGTTGCTGTACAGTTGCTAAGGTTTTCTGGGTGGTTTTTAGCATATTGCGACAATGAGTCTCACCTTTATGAGTTTGGCAGATGCTAGCACAGCCTTGTACGGTACAGTCGGAGCCGTTACTATGACAGATGCATTATACTCCTGTTCTAAACGCTGATTAAACACCTCCATATGCAGCAAACCCAGAAATCCCAGCCTGAGAGAGAGCGACAGAGAGAAAGTCACCTCTTTAAATATTTAAAAAGTGAAACAATACCTGCTCGACTGAGCGATGAACTTAAAACAATGGTTTACACTCACACTGATTCGTCTGTGTGTGTGTGTGTGTATACCTCCATCCAGCCCCCAGAGCTAAACTGCTGTCCTTTTGAACCGTCACGCTGGAGTCATTCAGCATCAGTTTCTCCACAGCACTGCGCAGGGCTGTGTATTCTGACTGGTCCATGGGATACATGCCTGAAGGTGTCACACAATTCCAGATTTACAACACTGTAATCCTAACCTTTAAATTTTGGCATACGCAGTTTAGCACAAACATCAGGACGGTTTTGGAAACACACCTGCAAAGACCATGGATTTAGCCGGTTTGAACCCTGGCAGCGCCTCCACAGGCTGTTTATGGAGGTAAAGTGTGTCTCCAATCTGAGCCTCCTTCACTTCCTTCATCCCTGCGATCACGTAACCCACCTGCCCTGCATACCTGAGCGAAAAAAGGTAAAAATGCAAAAGGTCAAATGTTAAGTTAGTGCAACCGACAGACTGTCTGAAACCTGAAAAATGCTTCCTTCTTACAGTTTCTTACACATGTTATTCATAATCTTAAAATGTCCTTTTTTTTTCTTTTTCAAAATGGCAAAATCTTTATTTTTAGGTTTAATATAAAATTTTTAATCCTACATTTCAGAGCAATCTCAGAGTTTTGGACCCCTCAAAACAATGTTCTTAAATTTAAAAACAATAATTAATTAGGGATTTATGAATCTTTAATTTTTTTTATTTTAATTCTCATTTATAATTTTCAATGTTATTTTTTATTCCAAAATCATGAAACTCACTATTTTGTATAGGTTTAAAATGTAATTTTAAATTCTAAATTTCAGTGCACTCTCAGAGTTTTGGAATTAGAACAATTTTCTTAAATTAATTGTATCCAACCAATATAACCAATACATAATTACAAAACTGTACTGTATTCATTTAAAATAAAAATATATATATAAAAATGCAGAAAGGAAACTGAAAGGTTACTAATAAAAAAAATAAATATAGCTTTTATTACACTGGAGTCTCTGGGTTGGCTGGGACTGTAAAGGTCGAAAACTCATGTTTTAAGATTACTTGATTTTGTTCTACATCTTTAGATGTGGCATACTTTTGCCTTTGAAACTCGTATCTTCATACAAAACTGTTCAGGACTGACAGATTTTTATTTTATATCTTGTGAGATTTGTTAGTGCGGTCAGTGAACGTGAGATTCTCACAGTGTCTCTGTTGGGTGTTCGTCGGGTCTCAAAAGGCCCAGCTCATTGACCTCATATGACTTCCCCAGATGGGCAGAGACGATCTTGTCTCCTCTGGACACACGTCCACCAAACAGAGCGATGTTGGCCACTACTCCTCTGTAATGATCGAAGGTGGAGTCAAAGACAAGGGCTTTAAACAGATCGTCCACTCTCGCTGTCGGACTGAAACAGGAAAAACTGATCAATCACATGTACAGAAATGTATGAAAACAAATTCATTTCTCATGGCACTTCCTTGTAAAGAATGAAATGTATTTATACATTTGAAAATTGTCCTTCAGGTGCAATGCCAACAATGTACTTGAAAAGGAAGAAGTTATGAAAGAAGTTATAAAAAAAAAAAAAAACACATAATGGAGGAAATGTGAGATGATGGAGAATGTAGCCGAGCAGGTTTTAGGAAAGCACATGATGACACACGAGGACGTAGATTTACCAAAATAAAACTTCCTGATTCATTCCTATCCTCATGATCACAGCTACTTTGTAAATATTCACACGGAATTAATACATATGTGAATGTAAGGAAAAGTTATTTTAACATTACAGTAGCAAATACTTAATTTGAATGGTTACTATATTAATTAAAGAATCCTGAAAATAAAATGTATTACGGTTTCCACAAAAATATTAAGCAGCACAAATGTTTGCGACATTAATAATAATAAGAAATGTTTCCTGAGCAGCAAATCAGCATATTAGAATGATTTCTGAAGGATCATGTGACACTGAAGACTGAAGTAATGATGCTGAAAATGTAGCCTTGCATCACAGGAATAAATTACATTCACATAAAAAACATTTATTTTTAATTATTTCACAATATTACTGAGCATGAGTAATATTTTTTATTACTGACCCAAAGCCTTTGAATGTATATTGTGCATTACTGTTTGGGGGGGATGTATGTGCTTAACTGTTTTGCAAATAATTTCACAATGCAATTTTATATTTTACAAATTTATAAGCTCTCTATATTACAAAAACAGGCACCATTTCTTCAAATATATAAATGACCAACTATAAAACAAAAAAAGCTTATCTTTGTCTTTTGTAGTGAATTGTTGACAGGTTTTGTGAGATGCAGAAGCCCGGTGTCTGTAACTAATTCTGTTCTTGCTCTGATAACAGCTGTATCATGGAACCTTCTGTTCTTCCTGACATCACACATCAGTTGATTCAAAATATTCTCTCTATTGTGTGATGATTCACACTTTTGTCTGATACAATCTCATGAATTCAAAGATGGTCAAATACAATCAATAAATCCCTCCCACATAGTATGTGCTGCTCTTACACTCTCACAGTGAACTCTTGTGGAGAAAAGTGAATCAGTTTATAACACTCACGGAGGAATGCGTTTCACCACCTCTTGGAGAACTTGGTCCACATTTGTGCCCAGTTTTGCAGAGATCTACAGAAAACAATCACAAGCCAAAGTAAAATATAAATGGCATAATATTTGTATACATAAACAAAAACATGACTGGTTATTTTAAGAGATATTTACATAGAGCTCACCCTGATACATTCTTCCTTTGGAATATCAAAGACTTTTTCAATCTGTTTTTCCACTCGCTCTGGATCAGCATTTTTCAAATCAATCTGACCATTAAAAAAACACATTAAAATGCCACATGTTTGGATTTGGAATGAGTCGACAGCTAAAAAGTCGATGTGAAAATATACAAAACACGCAGTATCTATTAAAATAACTATTAGCTCATTACTAGGCCAAATGTCATGATGAATAATAATAATAAATGTAATTATATATCATAATAAGTAATGCAACAATTTCAAAACATACTAGAGAACTGTCACAAAGCATTTGGATGAATGCAAAATAATAAATGTCCACACATGATCTGATAAACATCAAAAGATCAAAACGCTTTAGGTATTTGAATACAAATTTTAAGTTTTCCAAAACCTTCTGCACTGTGTCCTGCCTCTGTACTCAACTTGAGTTGGACAAAGACATTTCTATAATTTATCCAAAGGACTAGGATGAAACTTTGTGTTTTTTACTTGCATACTCTATATAAAATGTTGACTGCATTTAAAGGAAAGATCAGAAATTCTCTTTATAATATCTACCTTGTTTATCACAGGGATGATGGTCAGTTGAGCCTCAAATGCCAGGTAGAAATTGGCGACTGTTTGCGCTTGAATTCCCTTTGAATGAAAGAAACAATGTATAGATTAATTTACTTTTAAGGTAATTAAGAAAGGCTGAAGTTTTTTAATAATAATAGTGTATTTATGCTAATATATGTACAATGTGCTTGTGCTGTTTTGTTTTTTAAGTAAAACCATTAGAAATTATTTTCTTTATTGAAATAAAGCTGAAATAAAAGCAAATGTAAATATTAGATGAAACCTAAAATATAAACTTAAGCTATACACTTAAAAATTAGAAGTGTTATCATGGCAACTGAAACTGAAATAAAACAAGTTTAAGCTGAAGCAGAGAGGCACTAAAAGACCAAAACTGAAATAATAATAAAATAAATAAACAAGAAAAAGTTAAAAGTTTTCAATCCAAATAACTAATAAAAATACAAAAACAACAAATTACTAAACTAAACTTAAAAAAAAAAAATGTATTATATATTATATATATATAAACATTCAAATATTAATTATTATTTAATATTATATAAAATAATACTAAAATAACACTGCTAAAAGTGCATATGTTCACTGATTACATCTTTTGAAAAACAGGCTCAGAAATAAAAAACTGAAGAAACTTTACTACTCTGTTTAACTCTGTTTAACCGTTTGTTTTACCTGATTTGCATCTACAATAAGCAGAACTCCTTGGCAAGCGGATATGGACCGTGAAACTTCATAGCTGAAGTCAACATGACCCTAAAAATAAAATCACTCAAATTATAGTAAATGGTAAAAGATGAGTTCATTAACAGTGCTGTTCAAATCATTGTCCTCACAGGTGTGTCGATGAGATTGAGCAGATACGTCTGTCCGTCATGCTGGTAAAAGAGAGATGCAGTCTGAGCTTTAACAGTGATTCCTCTTTCTCTCTCCACCTGCAGTTTATCCAGTACCTGCTTGTTACTCGCTGTCTTTGCAATGGCACCTGCCCATGCAACAAATCCAAAGAAACGGAGATTTCATAAATAGTAATGTTTTCAAAACTTATAAAGAAACTCCTGTAATAGTCGTTTGACAGAAAATCACCTGTGATCTCCAAAAGTCTGTCAGCTAAAGTGCTCTTGCCATGATCTATATGAGCAATAATGCTGAAATTACGAATTCTCTCCACTGGGAACTTTGACATGTCAAGATTCTCCTGAAAATACAAAACAAGTCAAATTCATCATCCAGTTGCAATGAAGCCCATCAGTTTAGAAATCCGCGTTCTATAACTGTACAGGAAAATACCATAGTTACTACTGTAAAATCATATTAGATCAATATTGGCTATATATGATTTTGCTTACTGCAAAGCGACACAATTTACCTTCTCAGAAGCATTAGAGCTGAATTCTCTGACAGGACTGATGCTCCAGCAAGATCTTTTCATCCATCTGTGTCTGATCACTGTACATGTGGTCATGCAGCCCTGAGATCTGCGTTTAACACGGCACATTTTAATATCAGGGAAAGCGTTTTATCAAGGGCAGAAAGAGCCCGTGGGATCTAAACAGAGACATCATCTCTATCAGCTCACTAACATGTTATTCCTGAATAAAGAAACAATATTGTGGCTTCAAACTGCTTATCACATCTTCCCATCGAACAAAGATCTGAGGATTAAACTCCGTATTGAACGCATATATTCAGCTTTCAGAAACACAGTCAGGTCTCCACTAGGATGTGTACTCTAGTGTGACAGAAACTGTAAGCCGCCATGTTGGCAAAAGCGTCATCAAGCGTTGTAATCGGAGCAAGAACTTGGAATCATGGGAAATGTAGTTTATAACTTTCAATGCATTTTATAGTAAAATATCTGCGCTCAAATGTTTCAGGAACTTATTTATTTTTGCTTCAAGCTCGGTTTCAGTTCAGTATTTTCATCAACTGATGTGGCAGTGATTAGTGGTTTACATGGATGTCCAGTCTGTCCTTTTTTCAAGTAAATTTACTCACCCAAGGAACACATTTCGGTTATAAAAACGTTGTGGGAACATCGTTTTAAGATGTTTCTAAAATTTAGACATGTCCTATTTTCTGGTCGTGATTATAACGCTATTTAAAGGTTACAAAAACTTCTTACAGCATTCGACTTTGGCTATTTCACCCAATATAAAACTTTATTTGAATGTTTATTTTAAATGTTCTAAGAATGTTAAAATGTCGTTTTCTTGCCATGATTAGAACATTATTTAAAGGTGTCGAAAACCTTGCTGCGTTCAACTAATTTTATTTTTACCCAAAGTAGCATACGTTATTTGAAAGTTTTTTTTTTTTCATATTCTAAGAATGTTTTCTCTTAACATAAATACATCAAGTACAAATAACATCATAAAGACTTTCCGGGAATGTTGAAATCAGAATGTTTACTCTCATAAGAACATGTATCAAATATTAATAAAGTTATTAGAACGTTTCATAAACATTTAGGAATGTTTTGTCCTGATATTTATGTCATTTTTATAAATCGTTATTGAAAGTTGTGAGCACATTTCCTGTTAGCTGGGTGGATTGTTTGTCACATACAACACATATGTTTTAAGATCAAACCAAATGTTTGTCTAATTAAAAAAAAAGAGTCATTCATTCTGATCCAGTGATACATTAGTTACTTATAGCCCTCAGTCATATACAGTGGGGCAAAAAAGTTTTTAGTCAGCCACCAATTGTGCAAGTCTCCCACTTAAAAGATAGAGAGGCCTGTAATTTTCATCATAGGTATACCTCCACTATGAGAGACAAATGAGAAAAAGAAATCCAGAAAATCACATTGTAGGCTTTTTAAATAATTAATTGGTAAATTCCTCTGTAAAATAAGTATTTGGTCAATAACAAAATTTCATCTCAATACTTTGTTATATATCCTTTGTTGGCAATGACAGAGGTCAACGTTTTCTGTAAGTCTTCACAAGGTTTTCACACACTGTTGCTGGTATTTTTGCCCATTCCTCCATGCAGATCTCCTCTAGAGCAGTAATGTTTTTGGGCTGTCGCTGGGCAACATGGATTTTCAACTTCCTCCAAAGATTTTCTATGGGGTTGATATCTGGAGACTGGCTAGGCCACTCCAGGACCTTGAAATGCTTTTTACGAAGCCACTCCTTCGTTGCCCGGGCGGTTTGTTTGGGATCATTGTCATGCTGAAAGACCCAGCCATGTTTCATCTTCAATGCCTTTGCTGATGGAAGGAGGTTTTCACTCACAATCTCACGATACATGGCCCCATTCAATCTTTCGTTTACACGGATCAGTCGTCATGGTCCCTTTGCAGAAAAACAGCCCCAAAAACATGATGTTTCCACCCCCATGCTTCACAGTTGTATGGTGTTCTTTGGATTCAACTCAGCATTCTTTCTCCTCCAAAAGCGACAAGTTGAGTTTTTTACCAAAAAGTTCTATTTTGGTTTTTATCTGACCATATGACATTCTCCTAATCCTCTTCTGGATCATCCCAATGCTCTCTAGCAAACTTCAGACGGGCCTGGACATTTACTGGCTTAAGCAGGGGGACACGTCTTGCACTGCAGGATTTGAGTCCCTGGCGTTGCAGTGTGTTACTGATGGTAGCCTTTTTTACTTTGGTCCCAGCTCTCTGCAGGTCTTTCACTAGGTCCCCCCGTGTGGTTCTTGGATTTTTGCTCACAGTTCTTGTGATAATTTTGACCCCATGGGGTGAGATCTTGTGTGGAGCCCCAGATCGAGGGAGATTATCAGTGGTCTTTTATGTCTTCCATTTTCTAATAATTGCTTCTACAGTTGATTTCTTCACACCAAGCTGTTTACCTATTGCAGATTCAGTCTTCCCAGCCTGGTGCAGGGCTACAATTTTGTTTCTGGTGTCCTTTTACAGCTCTTTTGTCTTGGCCATGGTGGAGTTTGTAGTGTGACTGTTTGAGGTTTTGGACAGGTGTCTTTTATACTGATAACCAGTTCAAACAGATGCCATTAATACAGGTAACCAGTGTAGGACAGAGGAGCCTCTTAAAGAAGTTACAGGTCTGTGAGAGCCAGAAATCTTGCTTTTTTGTAGGTGACCAAATACTTATTTTACGAGGAATTTACCAATTAATTCTTTAAATCCTACATGTATTTTCTGGATTTTTTTTTCATCATTTGTCTCTCATAGTTTGAGGTAGTCCTAGGATGAAATACAGGTAGGCCTCTCTCATCTTTTTATAAGTGGGGGAGAACGTTGCACATTGGTGGCTGACTAATTACTTTTTTGTCCCACTGTATTTGAATAATACTAATAATGATAAACAAGAAAATAAAATTTGTTTAAAAGAATGTAGTTTGAAAAGTACACACGTGTGCAAAATACTTAAATATGATGAATAATCTCAATGATAATTATAGCTCTTTTAGCATTCCAATCATCCCGCCATTGCAAAATTCTCACTAATACTATCCGAGAAATAAATTTAATTCAGTATTCTTCTCTTGAATGAAAGACATGTATTTACACATATGATCTTTTAATTAGTTTTATTATGTTCAGTTTTATTTCATTTGATTTATGGCAGAACGGAAACGGTTAATACAAATAGGCCTCTAATGGAAGGAAATTTGAGATGTTTTGTCATGGTTAAAAAGTTTGTTGACTAAGATTTATAACTGTTCATTTGTGAATAAAAAGGAATTTTCAAAAGTTCAAATGAAACTACACACCCGCATCTTGAACTCTTTAGAATAGAATAGAACAGAATAGACTTTGATTACACCATATTGAATTGACTTAGTACAACTCATTGACTGCACTTCTATCCCTCACAGTCTTGTTGTAATTCCTGTTAAAAACACAATGACTAAGGTCTATAGAATAGAATAGAATATATACTGTAAAACAAAACTTTCAACTGAGTGCAGTTGCTCTTGGTTCCCACAAGGTGTCACCCTAAACACAATATATTAAGCAGCAGAAAATAAGTGGGAAGAAAATCATTACCATGGCAACATAACAGCCCACTCATAGTGAGTAGGTCCCTCTGAATATTGCTTCAGTAAGAAATCAAATGAGAGATGCTTTCCTGGTTCTGATGGCTGACGGCCGCTGGTTGATATTTATCATTGTCATGCCTTTCTGCAGCAGCTTTGTGTTTGCACCTGTCAGTTTCTCAACATCAATGCTGAGGACCAAACCCTATTTTACTTCATGATCAGATGCCTTTAAGAAGGATATTTATAGAACACTACTCATGTTTGAAAAGTGTTTGCAGCTGTGAGAGTAGTTATGTTAAATTGCAGTTTGGAGAGTTTATGTACATATGCATGTGTAAATTAATCATGGAAAGTTTGATGTATGTATATATGAATTTAGAAGTATGCATTAAGCATTTTGTATGTTTATTTTGTGCGAGAGAGAGTCTGGGAAGCAATAAATTAATCTACATTTTAGATGTATTCAAAAAAGTGAAAGTGCCGAGTGCCGAGACCATTAGGCCACAGCTTGTTTTATACATATTGTCTTTTGTCAAGTAAAGAAAATGAGGCATAAAATATTTCAGCACTGAATTGAATCAAATTTGGGAATATGTTTTAATAACATTTTTCTAACGTTTCCAAAAATGTTAGATGAACATCCAACAGAACATCTACCTTTTCATGAAAAAACGTTCCATGAATGATGTATAAAAATGTTTTTGTGCTAATGTTTTGAAAACATTATTAAAAACCAGAGAACTTTTAACAAACATTCTATTAATGGAAGAACGTTTGTTCATAACTTTGTGAGAACCTTGCCAGAACGTTCCAAATTCTAAAAACGTTCCCTGTATAGGCTGCATTAGTTGATTTTATTTTCCTGATATCTGAGCACTTTATTTATCATGCGTGATTTATTTCCCTTCACTCTCAGGAAAAAAGGTACAAAAAGCTTTCAAGTTTGTTTATCTTTTAACCTAAAAGATGCATATCTTAAAGGCACATTGTAGTACCTTTTGAGATGTAAAGGTACAAAAGGAAAAGCTGGAAGCAAACAGACTGTAATGGAACCACAGCACAGGTTTAGTCACCATTATTAGTACGTTTCCTCTTCCCGTTGACCTTTCACACTGCCTGATGGATATTTGCTGTAGGCCTCAGCCCCATAATAATGATGTATGATTGTGTTCACCATGACTTTGATAGGCTGTGTGATAATGTGTCCCTCTGTAATGGCAGTTAGTAAAGTATTACTCATTAAAATCGTGCTCCTCTGCCTTGCTGATCAGATCCTGGAATAAGCCCTGGACCCACGCATTCTCCTTAGTGTGATTGTGCCACCCACGTCCAGCTCAGCACTTGCTCACTCCTCCGAGAAATCAGTCTGTTCTGCTGAGGCTGGTCCACAGAGAGCTGAGCATTTAAATATCACACAACATTTGATTCAAAGATCAAACAGCAGGGGCGCTCATATACATGTCACATGACGGTCATTGCCCACAAATTTCAGATGAAAACAATATGCTGCGACTTCAAAATGCGCCATTAAAGGGGTCATATCATGCGATTTCAAGTTTCCCTTTCTCTTTGGAGTGTTACAAGCTCTTGGTGCATAAAGAAGATCTGTAAAGTTGCAAAAACTAAAGTCTCAAATTTCCAAAGATTTCCAAAAATCCAAAGAGATCTTCTTTATAAAAGTTAAGAGTCAACCATGCCTACCTAAAATGGCTTGTTCTAACACGCCCACACATGTCTACATCACGATGTGGGAAGATTTGCATAACACCGCCCAAATATTCATGCAAAGAAAGGTTAACTTGATTCTCGCCTCTAGTATGTGTGCCGCTGTGTTTTTCGTTGTGAAACCGAAACTACTTTGTTTGATCTTCCAAAAAAGGACCATATCCACTTCCTTCATGCTGGACTGATCCGTGCGATCACGAGGAAATAAGTCAATTCACGCTGTGGATCGCCGGCTCGCTTCACCATGGATAAGAGGATTCCAGCCGGTCCTCACATGTGTTTCCGGCATACCCGCCGTCCTCCGCTCACTCTCGCCCCCGGCCTCCGCTCACGCTAGCCTGCCTGCCACACCAGCTCACGCTCTAGCCCCCGCCTCCGCTCACTCTTAGCCTGGCCTCCGCTCACTCTATCCTGCCTGCCCTGCTCACGTCTAGGCCCCCGGCCATCCGCTCACTCCTAGCTTGCCTGCCACCCTCACTCCTACCCCCGGCCTCCGCTCCACTCTATCCTGCCTCCACCACTCACTCTAAGCCCCCGGCTCCGCTCACTTCTAGCCCCTGGCTCCGCTCACCTCCTAGCCTGTCTGCCATGCCACTCTACCCCCGGCCTCCGCCACTCTACCGCCTGCCCTGCTCACTCTAGCCCCGCCTCCGCCCGCTAGCTTGCCTGCACCTCAGCTCACGCTAGCCCCGGCCTCAGCTCACTCTAGCCCTGTCCTCAGCTCAGTCTAGCCCGTCCTCAGCTCACTCTAGCCCCGGCCTCCGCTCCCTCTAGCCCCCGGCCTCCGCTACTCAGCCTGCCTGCCACCACTCACTCTAGCCCCCGGCCTCCGCTCACTCTAGCCCCTGGCCTCCGCTCACTCTAGCCTGTCTGCCATTGCTCACTCTAGCCCCCGGCCTCCGCCCACTCTAGCCCCCGGCCTCCGCTCACCCTAACCCCCGGCCTCCGCTCACTCTAGCCCTCCTGCCAATGCTCACTCTAGGCCCCTGGCCTCCGCTCACTCTAGCCCGCCACCTTCCGCTCATAGGCCTCTGGCCTCCGCTCACTCTAGCCTGCCTGCCACCACTCACTCTAGCCCCCGGTCTCCGCTCACTCTAGCCCCCAGCCTCCGCTCACTCTAGGCCGCCGCCCTCCGCTCACTCTAGCCCCCGGCCTCCGCTCACCTCAAGCCGCCGGCCTCCGCTCACTCTAGGCCACTGGCCTCTGCTCACTCAAGCCGCCGGCTCTTTTGGAAAGACACGACTAGAAATCAGTGGTTAATTTGTATTTACAACACTGTTCCAGAGCAGTTCATCCCAAATATTCAGATGTGTGCAACATTTTATGGAGGACTGTTTCCTGGTAGAGTAGACAACAATGCCGGCTGTTCTGACGCACAGACTGTAAGTACGTTTTTTTATTTAAAGGATTTGCCACTGACGATTCAAACACAGTTTTGAGCAGTGTAGAGTAGCGCTTGTTGTTTGTCATTTTTCTGATCACAAATGCAGACATGGTTTTTTGTTTACGCGGCGCGATGCGATGCGCAATGCGTAAAAAGACAGTATAAAGTCATTATAATCCGTAATTATGTCCCCACTGGGAGCAACAATGCCTCTTTTGTAATGGGTTTTTATTGGTTTTGTCTGGTCGTGCCGGGAGATGGCATCACAGTATGGTGAGGGGCGTAACATTTCCATCACACGCTTGAGGTATCCGGCCAATCACAACGCACTGGATAGCTGGCCAATTAGAGCACACCTCGTTTTTCAGACTGATGAGCTTTGTAAAAATCCACGCGTTTCAGAAAGGTGGGGCATAGAGGAGAAACAATAATGTACAGTATGTGGAAAATGTGTTTTTTGAACTTTTAAACTGCATAAACATATTTCATTACACAAAATAATGTTCTTTTTTAGCAACATCATATGACCCCTTTAAAATAAAAGCATGAAAAATGTTTTAAAGGGTTCATGAACCATTTTAATAGCTTTTTTCTGCATAGACCTGCTTCTTTTTCTTCTTGTTTAATGCTTTTACTCCTTAAAAGCATTATCGCCACTTGCACTGGATGTCAAATGCATTAACCTGCGTTTGCCTCTCTGGTTATTTACAATACATGTGTGAATCGGTGG
This sequence comes from Sinocyclocheilus anophthalmus, assembly GCA_018155175.1. Classification (NCBI taxonomy): domain Eukaryota; kingdom Metazoa; phylum Chordata; class Actinopteri; order Cypriniformes; family Cyprinidae; genus Sinocyclocheilus; species Sinocyclocheilus anophthalmus. The sequence goes on from JADLZN010010084.1 coordinate 123,634, forward strand.
GAGGGGGTAAACAGGCAGTGATGTAAAAGCAGGCATTGATCTTCTGCAAGGTTTAGCCACACTATTATGTCATAAAGTGGCACATTCCACAAGCTGTCGTTTTGGCAGATTGGCTTCAGTATAAGCCGTTTTTAGATTAACGAGAAAGTTTTGAGTTCTGAAACTTACAGGATGTTTTTATAGTACAATGACCTCTAATATGTCAAAAGATCAAGGGAATTTTGATTTCTCAGTTCATGACCCCTTTAAAGAAGTTTCACATCCTATCCGGCAAACCAAATCTGGTGTTAAATTAGTGAATAAACTCTGAGATTTTTTTTGAACACTTTCATTGAGATTTTGATCTGTGTATGATACACTGATTTAACAGAATAATAATAAGTTTAAAAAATAGACATGCTTTGAGAAGTAATTAGGCTGTTTGACTATTAGCTTCATCATGTTAACACTAGCATCTAGCTTAATTAATGACTTTAAATTTACCACTTAATTTTTCTAGGCCCGTACTTGGGATGTACACTTCAAAAACTCACCATAAATACTGTCGTTTTTTTTTCTGGACACCTTATGCATTTAGTAGACGCTTTTGTCCAAAGCGACTTATACCCTGTATTCAAGGTACACATTTACATTTTACAATGGCATGCTATTTTCAAGGTAGTATGATTTGGGATGCAATAATTCTTCTCTTGCATAGGAAAATACACACCTTAGGATGCAGAGGACATCTCTGTTCATCTGAAAAGATGGTGCTCAGGGAACCAATGAGCGATATCATTATAATCATTGTGTAAATCTACATGAGTGTTGCACAAAGCAGTGTATCAACATATCCATGCAGAAACATACAATACCTGCAGTAGCTCACAGATAATAAAAGAAAGTCTATGCCAAAGTGGAGATTATTTTGGGACCATAATGTCAGGCTATGAAACATAAGCTACAAAAGAAACCTTTCTACAAAGTCAATTTTGCAGGAAAAAACAATTTGTCCTGATCCAAGTGTCCAAACACTTTGAAAAAAACCCATGTATTTTATTTTCGGTGTTATTTCAAGTCATTTTGTTGCGATTGTTTTTCTCGGGGTGCCAAATAGCCTCATTTTTTTAAATCAACTCTTAATTTCTCACTTCATTTATGCATTCTCTGAATACAGACCAGCTTCAAGTTTCCACCTGAACGTGCCACACAAAGGTTAAAGAGGAAAAGTGGGATTGTGGTGGACTGGCGGTGGAAAGTAATTGTGAAGAAAAAGAGATCCTGAAAATCCTTGCCTCTGCATTTGGCATGGAGCCTGGGGTATGGCTGAAAGGAATGAGTGGGTGGACGGGAGGCAAAAGCTTTGGAATTACACCACATTTGGCATCTGTAGAGGCCAACATGTGAAAGCTGAACACCCTTCAACCGATTGTGTAATTGTTTTGTAGTGCACAATGAAATCCTTTCACATTTTGCTTGTGACGTTATCAATGAAGCATATGAAATGCATCAGCCAATGAGCTCCTTGTGCTGTTTTTACATGCTATTCACAATATACAACAAAGCCTCTTCTTTTATATAAAAATTAATGCATTTCAATAATTTCCATTAAAATCATATTTTCTTAAGTTCATTACATAACATCCTTACACTAGATCTATTGTAAACCGTTGTCTTTTTTAAGGCCACATACACTGTCCCAGTTAACAGGAAACATTCTCAGAACTTTGGCTAACGATCTATTAATGTTCTCTCAAAGTTATGAACAAACTTTCTTCTAGTAACATTGATAAACTGTTTGTTCAAAGTTATCTGGTCTTTAATAATATTCTTAAAAACATTAGCACTAAAACTTTATTTATACATCGTTCGTGAAGTTCTAAAGAGGTTTTGTTGGATGTTCATCTAACATTTTTTAAAAAGTTAAGTAATCTGAGAAAGCTGGCAGATGTTTGTTTGTTACTACATTATGCATTTTAGTAAGGCTGGAATGCTGTACTGACCCATCAGTCTGGCAGAAATCAAAATCAAGTCACACACTCAGTGGGCATGAAAATGACCCTTAGGCCATTTACAAAAACACTACAAAACCCTGGACCAATTAAAGCACTTAGAAATTTGCTATGAGCAACATCCATTTGTATGAATCACTGACCGCTAATCATAAAAAAATAAAATCTATTTTTATGATTCATTTAGATATCTGACCTTGAAAAATCACTTGCAAGACCGATTTATTTGTATTTAAAATCACATTTAATTTGTGGCAATGTTTGGCAAGAGTTTGCTGAAACACTGTACTTCTGTAGGGGCTACACTGGCACTGTTCATCATTCTTGCAAAAACTATTAATTTGCAGAAAAAATGCTCTTCATTTGTGGTGCATTTGTGACAGTGTATGCCAAAAGTTTGCTGTATTATTGGATTCTTGTAATAGTATACCATTGTAAACAGTGCCAATGCATCCCTTGAAAATGCAGCGTTACTGCAAATCCTATGGCTAATGCCTGGCTAGGAATAGGAATTGTAAAGAATTATTATTTTTTTTGATTCCTTTTAATGATTCAGGTTCCTTATTAGTCTCAATTAAAAAAGAAAAATGAGAAGAGTTCAGATGCAAAAGCCTCTAAATGCCGTTTGAAATTTTCTTCTAAAATGAGCATTTGAGAATGAGATGCAAATGCTCATTTTAGAAGAAAATTTCAAACGGCATTTAGAGGCTTTTGCATCTGAACTCTTCATTACACACACACACACACACACACACACACACATAGTGGGTATAGAAAAGAATCACGCCCCTTTAAAATAATCACATTTTGTTGCTTTGCAGCCTGAAATGAAGACAGAATTTTTTTTTGTTTTATCCAGCTGTATTTACTCAGTGCAACTTATAACATCCAAGTGAAAGATATAACACCAACATGTTAGGAAAAAAACAAAAAAAAACAGAATCACTGAGTTGGAAAAAGGATCACCCCTTGTGTCAGTATTTTGTTGAACTTCCTTTTGCTTTAATTACAGCCTTTAGCCTGTTGTGATTTGTCTCTACTAACTTTGCACATTTAGATTTTGCAATATTTGCCCACTCTTCTTTGCAGAACTGCTCAAGTTCAGTTAAATTTGATGGTGAGCGTTTGTGGACTGCAGTCTTCAAGTCATTCCACAGATTTTCAGTGGGGTTTAAGTCAGGGCTCTGACTAGGCCATGCAAGGACATTCACCTTTTTCTCCTTCAACCACTGTGAGCTCCGTTTGGCTGTTTGTTGTGTCTCCCCATTGACATCTTTCTGGCAGAGGGCAGCAGATTCTCCTCAAGATTTTGATGATATTTTGCCCCATCCCTTATTCCTTCTAACCTGACAATTGCTCCAGTCCCTGCTGCAGAGAAACAACCCATAACAGGATATGACCACCTCCATGCTTTACTGTAAATGCTGTTATTTGGATGCTGGACTGTACTGATTTCACCAGCTATTGGTGGCCCTAGTCCAAATAATTCAATATTAGTGTCATCTGTCTCAGAATCTTTAAGGTGCATTTTGGCAAAGCTCAGTTGTGACTGCATTTGGCCTTTCTTGAGGAGTGGCTTTTTTTCTTGCAACCCTCCCGTACAAGCCACATTTGTGGAGATTTTGTGATATTGTTGTCACATGCACATAATGACCACTCTTTGTCATAAATTCCTGCAACTGCTTCATTGTTGCTGTAGGCCTCTAGGTCGCCTCTCTGACCCGTTTCCTCCTGGCTCTTTCATCCAGTCTGGAGTGACATCCTGATCCAGGGAGGGTCTGTGTTGTACCTAATAACCTTCCACTTCTTAATAATAGACTTCACTGAGCATTAGGCATTGATAAAGTCTTTGAATTTTTTTTTTGTATCCATCTCCTTACTTGTCCCTGTCCACAACTTAATCCCGGAGATCTTTTGACAGTGCCTAGTCACCCATAGTTGATTGTTTGCTTCAGATGCACTACCAAGGACTGAAATGCTCCAGGAAAGCTCATTTCATGCTGAGCTAATCAAAATGACCACAGCTGCTCACACAGTAAAATAAAAAAAATTCAAAAAAATCATGGCACACAAATGGCTTTGTGTGCCGTTGAGAAGGTGATTAGCTAAACCTGACTGAGTTTACAAGTCATTTTTAGAAGGGGTGATCCTTTCCCTTGTTTTTTTCTGACATGTTGGTGTTATAATCTTTCACTTGGATGTTATAATTTGCACTGCGTAAATACATCTGGATAAAAACTGTGTCCGTCCTTCATTTCAGCTGCAAAGCAAAAAAATGTGATTATTTTAAAGGGGGTGATTCTTTTCTATACCCACTATTTATATCTGTCTAATATATATACTGTATATATATATTATATATATATAATATATATATATAATATGTTATTCCTAACTATTACCAATAAACTAAACAAACAGAAAAAATATGGTACAATTTCATTAGTTTTTATAAAATAGCCTACAACTGACAAAATGCATGATATGTATCTTTAACTACATTAACAAGCAGTCAACTCCATTTACTGTATGCAAGTCTCATTAGCAAAGCTTTAGTCTTTGATTCACTAAAGATAACTCATTGAATCAACTGTTTGTGAGTCAGACTACACTGGTTGTGCTATAGATTTTTGATTTGGTAAATAAATACATAAATAGGTACGAATATGAACTGTTTCTTGAGTCCTAATCCTACTGCCTAACATTTCCATGCATTAACAGCAAGGTTTGCCTGACCCAGCATTCAACACATGGTTTGGAGAATGGATTGAATGGGCTTGTCTAAACAGGTTTTTGCTTGTTTTGAGTCTTTATACACCTGTTTAGAGGATTTTAACATAACTAAGCGATTTATCTAGTAAATGGTTTTGTAAGTAAAACCATGCATCTGCCAAGAGTTTAATTGTAAACGTAAATTAATTTGCCGTGATAAAGCAACCCTCTTGCACAACATTTGCCAACTAATTATCTAAAAACCGTTTGACAATTATTCTTTTTCGAATTTTCACAATGTGCTTTGTTACTGGCATGATACAGCAGAGTGTTCCCTGCCAATATGCATCTTTTGCCTTGTTCATTTGAGAAAGTAAAGCTAAAGGTTGGTTCATTTCTGTTGCCTCTTCTCCCTCTTTCTGGAGCAGTTCCCTGCGGGTGATTACAAAACAAGCCAGCAAAGTGGGGCTTTGTCATTTTGAATTTGCAATCAAATCAGTCAATTTAAAAAGGTGCTCGTTGTCTTAAAAAGGCTTTGCTTTTTTCTCTGCTTTTACTCCCAATTACCTGAGCAGCATTCCACAGCATGAGTAATGGGATGCAAAGAGGTCTGTCTGCCTCGGCCACATCTCTGCAAAGCACTTACATCCTCATGCACACGCACACACAAAAATAAGGCATGCATGAAAGGACACACATGCACACATAAATAAACAGTACATCAAAACATGCAGTGACACATGCTTTTCCTCTGTTTTTTTAAGAGAATTTCCATGTCTTGATGTAATCAGCCGGAGTTGCACAAACAATGCTCTTTAATTACTGCAGTACATTTTGTTTTAGCTGACTGATTAAATGTCGGTATATACTAACTTCACTCCACAGCCTCAGGCAGTTTTTCTGGATTACAAGGGAAGCATCTTTAAAACTTTGTAAATTAAAATTCATGTGTTGTTGTTTTTAAATGAATAGTTCACTCAAAAATGTAAATTTGCTGTAAATTTGGGGGAAGTCGTGGCCTAATGGGGGGAAGTCGTGGCCTAATGGGGGGAAGTCGTGGCCTAATGGTTAGAGAATCGGACTCGTAACCCAAAGGTTTTGCGGGTTTGAGTCTCGTACCGGCAAGGATTGTAGGTGGGGGAAGTGAATGTACAGCGCTCTCTTCCACCTTCAATACCATGACTGAGATGCCCTTGAGCAAGACACTGAACCCCCAACTGCTCCCCGGGTGCCGCAGCATAAATGGCTGCCCACTGCTCCAGGTGTGTGTGTGTGTGTGTGTGTGGTGTGGTGTGTGTGTGTGTGTGTGTGTGTGTGGATGTTTTTGTGTGTGTGTGTGTGTGTGTTTATGTTTGTCGTGACTCGTGTGTGTGTGTGTGTGTGTATGTGTGTGGTGTGTGTGTGTGTGTGTGTGGTGTGTGTGTGTGTGTGTTTTTGTGTGTGTGTTGTGTGTGTGCACGTTTGGATGGTTAAATGCAGAGCACTAATTCCTAGTACGGGTCACCATACTTGGCCACGTGTCACGTCCCGTATTTTATTTTTTCCTATAATGTACTCACCACCCTGCCATCCAAGGATGTAATGCTTTTGTTCCTTCAACAAACAGTTTGGAGAAATGTAGCATGACTCACTTGCTCACCAAGGATCCTCTGCAGTGGATGGGTTGCCGTCAGGGGGAATGATAGTTTTCAACCGCTGATAAAACCATCACAAATATCTACAATTCAGGTCCACCAATGAACATCTTGTGAAACAAAACCTATTAAATTACTAGTCCTCTATCATAATATTGCTTTCTCCAGTCGTCTCGTCTTAATCAGGAGAGGAATATGCACAGATCAAACACTGTTTACAATAGAAAATAGTCCAAAGCAGTTCTAAACAAATATGGTGGTGGATTTTGATATGAGAGGACAATAGAAGATGACCTTTTCATTGAAGGAAGCGTTAATATGAATTATGGACTTGTATTTTGGCCAGAAGCGACAGTTTAAAGTTAGACTGGAGTCACATGGATTACTTGTGGATTATTGTAAAGTTTTTATCAGCTGTTTGGACACTCATTCTGACGGCACCCATTCACTGCAGAGGATCCATTAGTGAGCAAGTGACGTAATGCTACATTTCTCCAAATATGTTCCGATGAAGGAAAAAAGTAATCTTTATCTTGGAAGGCCTTAGTACATTTTCAGCAAATGTTTATTTTTGGGTGAACTATACCTTCAAGGATATATACATACAGTAGTATCTGCTCATGCTCAGATATTTGATCTTATTATGACTTGATTGATTTAATTTATCATACATTAGTAATCATGCATTTAAATGTTATCTCATCTAATGACTATTCCCTGCTAATGTCTATAATGCCAGATGAAAACCTCAGGAAGAAAATATGGATACGGATGCGGAGGTGGATGTGACCCCCTGGTGGCAAACCCTCTCATATCAGACCACTGAGGGTATACGAAAGAACATTCATCATACCTTGCTCCTGAATGACATCCACCCCCACCTCATCATAACGCTTATCAGCCCGGTGCCACCCGGAATGCAATATCCTGCTCTGACGACTATAGACAATATCCAGCTCAGCGCTGCGGATGTGCATTAATTTCAGGAGAGTTATGCTGTCTCTATGATGGGAACAAGCCATGTGAGGTTTTAATAACAGGACAGTGTGCATGTAAGAACATATGGACTCATTATCATTTTTTTTTCTTTGGATGAAATATCTATTTTCATCTTGGCCAGAAATATAACTGAATTTGCACTGTCATATATGTTTCACCCAATCAAATCAAAACTTTTTTTCTTTCTTTTTTTTTTCTAACATGATTATCCCGTGGGCGTTCACTGTCTTTCCAAACACTGCTGGATATAAATATTCATGCTTTGCCAGATTTATGCTAGTTCTCCAGTCATTTGGTCCACCAGTTAATTGTCTCCATGTCTCAGATCTTACCTGCTATAATTAAACAGCCATAAGCACACATCCACATCTTGCACACTGTCACTTGATCTCAGATCGAGGAACGTCAGACTTGTGAAACGCTAACTACACTGAGTCCTTTGATGCCTGCAGTAATTTGGCTCATGCCTGCATGTGAAGATCTAGCTTCATTCTGTGGTGTCTGTATACTGGACACAAGCAAATCCTTTACCATAACCATGTGTGCTGTTTATAACCACTAGGGCCACTAGACATGTTAAACAACAGTTGTATCTGTATAGTGTTGTCCTTGAAAAAATCGGCCTAACAAACTCTTGTCAGGTATTGTTGCTTTAAATGCAACAGTTTATTTTACACGTAATGTCACAAACTGATGGAACCCCCCCCCCCCCCCCCCCCCCGTTTCCAAAGGATTGTTTCAAATAACTTTTTTTTTGTGTGTTGAACTACTACATTTAGCTTTCCTCCACTAATTTTCACGGACGAGATCCAGTCGTTCAGTTTCGCCACGGCACTGACGGCAGCAGGTAATATTTCTTTTACAAATTTAATATTGGGTGACTTACATTTTAAACACTGCAGGACATTGCAAGTTACTTTGTTTTGCTCCACCATCAAAAACAGTTCCAAACAAAGCAGAAACTGAAAGCCTGCGTTGTTTTGAACAAATCGGTTGAGTGAATGAATGATTCATTCACAAAGACAGTCACTCGTCGTTTCGGTGCTGACGAGTCCTCGATTTTTAAACAAATCCTTGAATGAATGTTAGAAAGCACTCTCTGTCTTTCTGTTGATTCCAGACAGGTCTTACCCCTCCTTTTTCTCCCTCTCTCATTCTTATATATACAACGCATTCTCTCTGAATTCCTCCTTCTGTATCCATCTCTCTCTCTTGATATTATGTTTTAAATATGTCTTACTTATATGCGAAGTATGCATGCTTAAATGTATACATTAGCTTCTCTTGATTTAAAGGCCCAATTAATGACATGAATGTTAGGACTACAAGGGTAAAGGAGTTCGTGATGAAACCATGAAGACAGTTCAGCATTCTTCGCAAAAGTCTATTCCTAATATGTCCATGTTTTTCTGTACATGTGGCTATTTTATATAAACACATGTTCTTGGCCAAAGATCCTACGTGTATGTTATTCATATCCTCATTGGTTAAGAGGATGAAACTCCCCTCGACATATGCCTATATAATATATTTTTACCTATGAATAAATTGAAGTATTGAGAATACATTTGACTGTGTGTTTTCTTACTTCCCGGCCGTCTATCTACACTTTAAAGTAACTGAGAATTCTTCAAGGTGGCAAAGAGAATAAACTGAGGGACCAAATTGTTATTCTTTATTAACAATGAACGATTCAATGACTCACTCAAAGACAGTCACTTGAATCATTACTCAATTAATTCCTGAATTTTACATTTCACTGCAATTTGTGTATGTGTCAAATAAAAATCTTGAATCTTGAATGAAACCTCGGTTTTGAACGAATCGATTGAATGATCAATGATTCAATCATAAACACGGTCTCTTGCCGCCGCCAACTAGTGGCGTAAAGCTGTAGAAAGTCTCAATAAGAAATTACATTTTGCATAAAGAAAATGAAGGCTATTTTAAGACCACTACAAATTTTGCATCATGATATTGTTTATGAAACTTAATAGACATAATCTCATCCTATTTTTTGTTATACACATTAATAATATTGCCATAATGTGAAAATATCTCATCTGAAAATTATCATCTGTCTGTCTGCTGGTCTATCCAAATATTTATCTCCCATTTAACGATGTATGACAAAAATGTTGACATATTGTACTGCACGAACCAAGAAATACCGCACAAGGTCAGTGTTTTGTGAATTAAAACTGGATTTATTACACTCCTTTATGAACCGTTCTCTAATGACCAGAGCAGCGTGACATTATCTGCTGGTCTGAAAGGCCACAGGAATACTAAATGTCCTGCTCACCTGCATGGCTCTCTAAAAGTTGCATGTGGGTTCGATTTGATTCCTGCCAACTGAACCATGAACTAATCTAACCCTTTCTGACAGGTGCAGTAAGGGCATACACAATCTCACCCAGTTAGTAAACTGTGTGTGTGTGTGTGCACACATGAATGCTTGCATGCATGAATATTTCCAGGGGTGTTGGATCTATGTTTGTCAAAAGGCACAATGAAAAAAAAGTTACACTTTATGTGTCTATTGAATTTTGTTGCCCAGATATTGCCCTTCCAGGTTAGTATGTTTCAGATTTTTCTGCTACAATTCAGTGAAACAACAATTTGTTGACATACCGTAAGTGACATTTCAGTGAAATTTCACAGACAAAAAAGGTCCATTGTCAATAGAGTAGCGATGTATGAAGTACAGCTCACACAGAAGTCACTTTCAAACCAATCAGCTTTTTGTTGATCAGCTTGGTGAATTCGCCCGAACAAATCTGTGTAAGCAAATCCAATTGAAATGTCTGGATCTCACCTGCAAAATTGTGCAGAGTGACGGTAAATGTGACCAGACTTAATAAATAAAAATAAACGTGGCTTGCAGCTCATATCATTTGGTCTTGGCAGCAAGACTACAAACCAAAGTCTCAGGTATCCATTTACTCATATTCCCAGCTAACAAAAATAACATTGCCAATTAGTTATGAAGATGTTATTTTTAAAATAAAAACATTCTTGGTAGTGTGAACATTACAGAAAATATTAAGAGGATAGTTCAATTTTATAATTTTTCAAACATTATAGGAAGATTACTTTTGAATGTTCTTTGAACCATCTGAAACAAGTAGTAGTAATGTTTAAAAAACACTAACATGTTTCAGGAAAAAACGTTTTACATGTATTAATAAATTACATTATGCAAGTACAGCTTGTTAAGGTTATAAGGTGGATACAATTAATGTCATTTTATTCCCAGTTTGAAATATTTAAATTGTGCTTCTTTGGAATCAATCAATCAATCAATCAATCAATCAATCAATCAATCAATCAATCAATCTTAACAGTCACCTGTTTCAATGCTGAATAAATCCTAAACATTTGATTCAGTGGCTGTCACCTTTTTTTTTGTTCCTCATTCCTAGCAAGTAAAAAAACAAACAACAACAACAAAAAAACCCGAAATGTTTCAGAAAAAAAAATGCTTAAATGATATGTAAATGTTTTTGTGCTAACGTTTTGTTAACATTATTAAAAACCAGATAACATTAAACAAACATTCTATTAACATTACTGGAAGACGTTTGATTATAACTTTGAAAGAACCTTGCCAGAACATTCTGAGAATGTTCCCTGTTAGATGGGAGAGATAAAGATTTCATTTGTGATTTTTATTATTATTATTTTTTTCAAAGGAGCACACATATTCTCACACACACAGAAACAGGGAAATATTTCTGTCAGGTACGAGCTGTCTGTACGTCTGTGTATCGGTGGTTAATCAGTTTCGGCATGAGTGCACCAAACAGCAGTTGGTCCCCAGGTTTATTTTTACTCAATCAAAACTAATCAGCTTTCACGTTATTACCTTCAGTTTCATATTCCTCTGCTTTGACAGTTGGGTGATAACTTCCAGTAGGTTATGCCTGGTGTGTGGGTGTGTTAATCTATTTTGTTTATTTGGATTCCCCAATAGCTGTCAGAGCTGTGAAAGCTTGACTTGTGTCTGTCTCTTATCATTTTGTATTTTTGCTCATGGGATTCCTTCCGCCATCTTGTCTGGCTCTCGCTGATAGTTCTGAAGAGAGAGAGGCAGGATTCCCTCATCCATGATTTTAACATCTGTTCCTGATTCTGTGCCACCCAGTACAGGTTACACTCAAATCTGCTTTTCCAGGCTGCGAGGCATCTCCAGTTCCTTCTCAGTTTTACAGCTGACTGTCTCATTAAACAGAAAAATGGTTTGGTTTGAGGTTTTGGTTATTAATTATTTTAATTTGGAATAGTAAATTAAAGCTATAAACCACAAGAGGCTATGAGTTACAGTGACTTCACTGCGGTTGAAATCCAAATTGGGTGCATTTACTTTCTTAATGCATGTTCTTGTGCATGAATAATCCACGCACATTATTCAAAATAACTAAAATGTATGTTTGTAATCTTTCATAAAAATATATAACTAGCTTTGCTTCTAAAATGACTTATCTTTTGGCTGTCATCACCAATTATTATTTTAAACTCCTCCCCTCTGCTATTTTCACAATACAATCAATTATCATTGGTTTAAATCAGTCCACATCTTTCTTTTTTTTTCTTTGACTTAAGGTATTATGTTGTTAAACGCAATGCAAAGCTTTAAATAAAACAGCAGCATAAGCAAATTAAACGAACACATTATGTTAGAACATATATTATTCTTATACTTATTATATAAAACTTTATGCAAGTACAGCTCTACCGTACAGTTACGTACTGGCATTACAGGTTATAAAGTGGATACCATTACTTAATTTTCTTCCCAGTTTGAAAGGCTCATGTGTGCTCAGTCGATTAAATAATAAAAAATAACAAGTAAATAAAAAACTAAACAAACCAATAAATAAATGAGTAAATAAATAAATAATATAGCAGCAGAAAAATAAAAAAGACAAATGATACAATTTTTATTACATTTATTACTTTAGTAATGTAATACTATGCAAGCACAGCTTGTAAGGTTATAAGTGAACACAAAAAACAAACAAACAAACAAACAATAACTACATAAATATTTTCGTTTAGTAATTTTCATCCCCGTATAAATATAAATTAATACATTAGATAATATTAAATTATGTTCTTTGGAATAAATAATAAATAATAAATAAATCTTAATACTTTGTGTTAGTACTAGGCACCACTAAACAAATCTTCTACCAAATAATACAGACCATTATTCCAACTATAGACTGTTTACAGTTGCCTGGTTATTATCTGGCTTGTGCTTTCAGATACTTCTATTTTTAGAAGATATGAATATAGTTCAAATCATATGTATGGATGCAATCCCATTTTTTCTTCACTAATTAGATGATATGAGGGTTCGGCCGCCACAGTTGCTGACCCCATCACGTTCCTCCCAGATCTGATTTCTTCCTGGATTGAGATGTGGGCACTTTAGCTCTGTTGTTGGCATGGCAACTGCTAGGCTTGTCAGAATGATAAACTTTTTATAACCACAAGTTTACCAACTAGTGCTCTTTTATCTCTTGAGACCATAGTGAAGAGAATACTTACATACTGGTAAAACAATTCAAGTGCATGTTGAACCTTGAGTGTTATTCAGGTGTATTGTAGCATCCTTCAAGTTTTAGAGCTGTTTAGACATAAGCAATAATTGAAGTGCCAAGTCTAACTTAATAAAAAATGGTTTATTTATAAAATGTAATTTTAATGCTCAGACATTCATGCATTATTACTACTGTATTTCTCATATGGTACATGCAATAATACCTCACATCATGCGGCTTGTTAAGGAGAGGTTGATTTTATAATAAAAATGAATGAATCACTTGCTATTTTAAAATGACATACGGCCATGACATTGAGAATGAAACACTTTTATACCATCTTTGAATGTTCTTATTAAATCTCAGAAAAAAAGCTATTTTACAACATCTTTTTCCATCAAGTGCCAGATTTTCTGGGCATGGAGGATCTTGTATGGGCACAGAAGCTGGGGGCATCCATTCTGCCAGGCCCCCGTGATACAGGTCCATATGCCACTGCGCCAGATGCCAAGAACAAAGGCATGGCAGCCGGAGCACTCTCTAATGTCCTTGTCTGAGGCAGCCTGGTGCAGCTGAGAGAGGACAAGACAGCTAGAACTAATGAAAAACTAACAAGGACTGAGACTAAACTGTCTAACCGAGAAGCTGAGCTCTGCATGTGTCCTGGAGTCACGTTCAAAAACTGTGAGCTTGTCCCAGTTTTAGCATCAAAAACAAGGCAAACAATCTTTCCCTGCATGTAAATCCAACTAAATTCATTACTTTAACATTATAATTGCCTTATAATAATAAATGATAAAAACGTCTTGGGTTACTTGCGTAACCCATGTTCTCTGAGTAGGGAGCGGGACGCTGCATCGATATGACGCAATGGGAATGCCCTCTGGGTGTGCCGATTGTCTGAAGCCCGTATGGAATCACGCCAATACACTGGCTGATGGCGCGGACGATTCCTCGAAGCTCTTACGTCGCCATCCTTATACTGGCGAACGTGCCATCTGCTTCAGATCCCTCCAGGATGACTGACAAGTCCAAAGAATTAACTCCAAGGGGGCGTGCTGGCTTTAGACGCCGAACCCCACGTATAAACATGGAGACGAACCGATGTCTGCCCAGGGGAACTTCATCCAACTCTCTCCGAGCGGCGATGCCGCGACATAAACTCTCATGGTAGTAATACGCTTATGCCGCAAATTTTTCTTGCAGGAACTTCAGCACTGGACCTACAGGGCAGCTGACTGGGTCCACCACATGGGCTAAGCACCATGACTCAAAGACCTTCCACTTGGAGGAATACAGCCTCCTCGTGGAAAGGGCTCTGGCACAAGCGACAGTCTCCTGAACATAAGCAGGAAGACTAAAAGTAAAAGCTGGTGGCCTTACAGGGGCCATACCCACAGCTTCCAGATCTCAGGTTGAGGGTGTCAGATCTTGACTTGAAGCTGAGATTTTGCAGAACTTTTCTGATCAGAATCTCTCAAGGATGGCAATCTAGAAGAAAAAACAGCTACGAGAACCTCATCTGAGACAACCAGAACTGGGCTATGAGTAGGAGATAGACCCCGCTCTCCTTCACCCTGCACTGCATAAAGTTTCAGGTCCAGCCACGGGAGAGAACACATCTATGCCCAGAGATGCTGGAGAACTCAGGGAGAACCAAAGCAGGCATTAGGACAACAACTTCTACACAAATAGGTCCATTTCCGCCCTACCAAACAATCCCAAATCTGGGCTACTGATTGGCAGTTCAGCATCCATCCCTCTGATCTGAGCTTCTGTCTTGACAGAAATTCCACTGCGCGGTTCAAGGCCCCCGGGACGTGAACCGCTCTCATAGAAAGGAGTTTGCCTTGAGCCCAAAAGGAGAAGACGGCGTGCATGCCTGTCTAGGGTGCATGACCGTGAACTCCTTTGACTGTTTATGAGATACCACCGCCATTGCTGTCCGTCCTGACAATTATGTGACATCCCTGTAGTGAGGGGAGAAAGTGTATCAGTGCCAGAGAGATGGCTCACAGCTCCAGGCTGTTTATGTGCCAAGTGAGGAACTCTCCCGACCAAACACCTCACGCTGGTCTGTTCTCTAAGACCGCGCCCCAGCCCGTCAGAGAGGCATCCGTCGTAACCATTTGGCAATGGTAACAGTGCTCATACTGACCCCTGTCAGAAGAAAGAGGGGGGTCCCGCCATATTGAAAGGGCGCAGAAGCAACTGTGCAACACCTTTAATAAGCGAAAGGATAGTCCTGTCGAGCGGATCTTTAAATGTTTTATTCACCAAAGGAACGGCCTCATATGAAGCAGTCCCAGGGGCAGCACCGGGGATGCCCAAGAGCCTGCGACAAGAGCTCACAGAAACATGATGGTTTCGCTTAAATCGGGCCAAGCATGCGTTGAGGCTGGAAATCCGGGCAGGAGCCAGACGGGCCTCTGAACGGAATCCAAGTGAACTCCCAAGAAAAAAGTCTGTTGTGAGGGGGATTGAGAACTCTTTTTGGCATTCATTCTGAGGCCAAGAAGTGCTCACAGAAACATTTTGGCATTTATTCGAGACCAAAAAAGTGCTCACAGAAACATGATGGCCTAGCTTGAAGCGGGCCAAGCATGTGTTGAGGCTGGAAATCCAGGCAGGAGCCAGACGGGCCTGCATCTGAACAGAATCCAAGCGAACCCCTAAGAAAACAATCAGTTGTGAGGGGGTCAAAACTTTCCATTTGGCGTTCATTCTGAGGCCAAGAAACAGAATGTGGTGAAGGAGAACATCCCTGCGGTAACTCACTAATTTCCTGGAGTGGGCTAAAATGAGCCAATTGTCCAGGTAATTGAGTATACGGATGCCCTGGAGCCTCAATGGGGCGAGAGCAGCATCCATGACTTTGTGAATGTCCTTGGTGCCAAGGCCAGGCCAAAGGGAAGAGCCTTGTACTGGTAAGCCATTCCCCCAAAGGCGAACCTGAGGAACTTCCTGTGTCCAAGCAACCTGAATATGAAAATAGGCATCCTTCAAGTCAACAGTGACAAACCAGTCTCCTGCACAAATTCTGTGACATAATAGCCTTCAATGTCAAATCTTGACCGCTGGAGGAACCTTCTCTATCACCCCCTTATTTGGAGGATGGAAGATAGTTCCTGCTGTAGCACAGAACCCTCTGAGGCACTACTCACTACAGTCAGGTATACACCGTCAAAGCGGCGGGGGGTTGGGGGGGGGGCACCAAATTGATGGTGGATTTGTGACAGAACTGAAGTGTATAACCAAACTAAAATGTGCAGAGAACTCAAGCCGATACCCCTGGTAGATGCTTCCATTCGTGAAAGAATAGCGATAGAGGAAGCAGAGTTCTGCAGTCTAAAGGACATACCTGTGTGGGGTGCCGAGATGGTCTGGAGGGGATCATCATCTACTGCGAAGGAGAGCCTCTGGCGTCCTGATGCAGGATGAGGAAGCCCACAGGGACCGATGTGAGGGCCTGGTCTGTGAATGGTACAGGCTCTGGGAGAGAACTGAAGGCATCTCCTATCACATGAGCAGCAGGTGACAAGAAATGGGGGGTAACTAAGGGGAGAAAGCCTGGTGCGTCTCCCAACCCCCCATGTCAAAAGAGAGTGAGACTGATGGCTGGGAATTATTATTTTTTCATTAGTAAGGCGGGGACAGAAAAAGGCTGCTTCCAAGATCTGGAAATCTCAGGATGCAGATCGCTGAAAAAGGGGCAGCTTTCTCCACGCAGGCCTCGAATTTGGGCCACTCAGAAACCGCTCCTCAAATTTAGATGACTGGGATTCGCGGGGCTCGTAGGGCCAATAAAAAGAGAGCTTCTCTGTGGCGCGCGGCAACACTTCTACAAGCACTGAGTAGGCCGCGGAAGGCTGCGCGCTTCATGGCCGCTATAGGCGGGAGAGCGTCGGTTGAAGCAGGCCCGAAATCCTCGGAGTCGGACGCCGCGGTGTACAAAACATCCTCTAGCTCGAAGGAGATTGTTTCGCGTGCCTCCGTGCTAGGGCATAATAATCATGCGAGAATTAAACCAGCGAATCTGCGCGCTCGGGCGAGAAAGGGCGAGGCCCGTCTGCTCGCTCTCCATCACCTCGAGCTCCACATCCGAACCCTAGGCCGACGAAATTCTATGCACTTCACCGCAAGGAGAACAGTGTTCCACTATCGCAGTCGCCGAAGTGCAAATGAAGAAGCTCAATGAAAAACAGTCCAATTTCAGGCCAGAAAAACCGCAAGAGAAGGTCTAAAACGACCGCTTCATGAAGGCAGAGAAATCTGAGGAGCAGATGGCTCATTCGCCAGTATAAGGATGGCGACATAAGAGCGTCCAGGCGGTACCCGTGCCATCAGCCAATGAATTAGTGTGATTCTATATGGGCTTCAGACAATCGGCACACCCAGAGGGCGTTCCCATTGCGTCATATTGACGCAGCGTTGAGTGAACCTATGAACAACAATATCAATTAATAAATAAATATTATTATTATTCACAACATCATTAATTACCTTTTATTATTACTTTTATTATTTTATTATTATTAACTTCCTTATTACTATTATTAAATGAATAATTAATAATCTTCAACAAACAATCTTCCTGCATGTATAAATAACCATGTAAGCTGAATGTAAATAAAAACAAACATTGTTATGATTTAAATGGATTAATATAATAATAATAATTATTATTATTTTAACACAATTATTAACATAAACTACGATGTTTATTATTATATATTATTATTACAATATAAGAATAATAGTTATATTAAAAAAACAACCATTTTTAAATACTAATAATTGATCATGTCTCTAGTTTGATCAGCCCAGGGGGGTATTGCACAAAAGCAAGATAAGGGATTAAGCTGGGATTTTCCAGTTATCCTGGTTGAATTTAGCCCTGACTCAGTTGCATGAAAGCAGGCTAAATTAAGCTAAGTTATGTTGCTATGGAGATTTATTCTTTGCAGCTAGCCTGGTCCAGAGCAGGCTAACAACCAGGCTAAGATTAATCCTAGTGATTTATCTGTTAGTTCTGCTGTCAATCCTACTAGAAATTAATGTGTTTTACAGTCACACCGTGGTCTTCTGTAAATATGTTGCATCATTTTAATTATTCTGCATTAAAATACTAGATATAGTCATTCATCGAAGTATGCCTATTTTAGTGTTATTATGAAGACTGTTCATATTGCTGTCAGAGGTTTGATGAATACATATATTATTGCAGTTGTTGAGAATCTAAGAAATGGCTGATGAAGTTGCAAAGGTGGTTTCATTTAAGTCCATGACGAGGTCAATATGTAGTTTATATAGGCTTAAGTCCGATTCAGGTGTTTCCTCTTAGCGATGGCGTGCCCTTTGTTGGATGATATACTAGACGAGGAAGTGTTAATACTCAGACGAGCATTCAGGCATGAAAGAGTCTTCCGGGACAGGGCAGACCCGTTGGCCTTTGCAGACGAATATCTGACTGAGAGGTACAGATTCTCAGGTGATGGCATCCGATATCTGTGTAGGCTGCTGGGTCCAAAGATACAACACAGAACAGTGCGAAGCCACGCTCTCACTGTCCCACAGATGGTCTGTGTGGCGCTGCGATTCTTAGCAAGTGGCATGTTCCTTTATTCTGTTGGAGATGCTGAAAACCTCAATAAAGGCACTATTTGCCGCAAGATCAGAAATGTTATTCTAGCACTGAAATCACTTGCACACATATTCATCACCTTACCTGGCCACAGAAGATTCCACCACATCAAGGAGGAGTTCTACAAGATTGCAGGTAACACTAATTACAGATTACAACAAAAAAG
This sequence comes from Sinocyclocheilus anophthalmus, assembly GCA_018155175.1. Taxonomy (NCBI): domain Eukaryota; kingdom Metazoa; phylum Chordata; class Actinopteri; order Cypriniformes; family Cyprinidae; genus Sinocyclocheilus; species Sinocyclocheilus anophthalmus. The sequence continues at coordinate 142,329 of JADLZN010010084.1, forward strand.
TGTTACATTAGCACAGTCACAGTAGGAAACTCATTTTTTACAGCTTTCCCTAATGTCATTGGTGCAGTGGATTGCACCCATATCCGTATCAAACGCCCCTCAGGGGCACATGAGGGAGATTGTTAACAGGAAATCTTTCCACAGTATCAACGTTCAGGTAATAATGATTTATGGTTACTGTCAGCTACATAAATTATTTCTGTGCATTAAATTACCTTAATAGGTCACATTTTATTGTTACAGATGATCTGTGATGCTGACTGCCTTATCACAAATTTAGAGGCAAAGTGGCCTGGCTCGGTCCATGACTCCAGAGTCTTTCGGGCCAGTAGAATTTACCAGAGACTCTCACTAGGTAAGCCACCCCAATTTTTTTAAGCACCCTGGACATCATGTGTGTGTCAGAAGTTTTACTCTGCTAGTTGTAAGAATTATATTTTGTATTCTCAGGTGAGTTCTCTGGTGTGCTGCTAGGAGACAAAGGCTATGCCTGTGAGAAGTTCCTTTTGACCCCCCTTTTGACCCCCAAACTCCAGCACAGCAGGCTTACAACCATGCCCATGCCAGAACGAAGGCTCGAATCGAAATGACCTTCGGCCTCCTGAAATAACGATTTCAGTGCCTGCACCACCTGAGGGTCTCCCCAGACAGGGCCTGTGACGTGACTGTTGCCTGCACAGTGCTGCACAATATTGCCAGCCTAAGAAAAGAAAGGGCTCCCAGAGTTGCTTTGGATATTGACTGGGACAATGCTGCCATCTTCCCAGATAACATAAATGGTAGACTGGTCAGAGAACAATATAGCTAATTATTTCGGTTAATTTTGTTTTGATTTCGCCTATCCTTTAATAAAGCATAATGTATGTCAATCTTTCATGTGTGCATGCATTTTGTTTGACATTAGTAGCACACACTGTGTGGTTATCTTCCCAAATTCTAGTTCCAATTCACTGGATCAATAACTATATAGTGTACCGGACATTAATGAAAAAGGTACGAGACCACAATGTTTTTGTATTTTTAATTTTTTTATTTTGCTGTCATCACTTGTCATTTTGGGAGAAAAAATAATGATGATTAATACATTGTGCAGTCATGGTTGCAGTGTGAACTGAAATCACTTACTTCTCTCTCTAGTTTCTGGATTTCCAAGTCCAGTTTCCTCAGTGTCTTGCGTTTAATTTCCATCTCAAGGTCCATGTCCTGCAGCTTTCTCTTGTTCACTTCGATCTTGCCCTCTGCCAGCTCTATCTGTCTCTTAAGATGCATTGTGTAGAGACGTCTGACAGTTTGTGAATTCTGTAAAACACCTATCAATTAGCACAGCGGTATTTGTGCATAATGTAGGTTTACTTTAGGCAATACTCACTATGTTACCTGGCTGCTTATCTGGCTGCACAGTGTCTGGATCCTGTTAAAAATATATGTTCTATTAGAAATCACACTGCTGACTACTTATCCATTATGGACTAAAAATGTATACAAAATTGACATGACACCTCAAGCCTTCTGGAGTCCAGCGACACGGTCTCATCATTGGCAGAAGTGCACTCCACTGCTGCAGATGTGCCTTCCCTCTGCCATATTCAATAGAAATTGTATTGATAGTTTTGACAGGATGTGCCAAGCATATGATTTTAATAAAGAGTACTCACCGGTGGATCATGGTCTGGTGGCTCCAGAAGTGTAAGTGTGTTACCAGACACTGCGAGGTAAGGCAAAGTCAGACAGTCCACATAAAAAAATCTAAATATTTGATTGTTTTCCATGTGCAGTAGAATGGCAATAATGTACTTTGTATGAAGAGGCCAGTTTCTCTTGCTGGGCCAGAGTCAGTGGCTGTCCCTCCCTGGATCCCTTCCATCACTGGCTTCCCTTTATTCAACTCCAGGGCCAGCTCCTCTGCTGTGGTGAAGTCTTGGTTTGGAGGGCCACCGCCCGTGCCAGATACATGAGCCTTTTTTTTTTAATGCTGAAATCAATACAGACAATAAAATATGTCAGCAGACACTATTCACCTAATTTGTAAAGAAATGTTCACCCATCAAGTCACTTACCAGCCTGCAAATTGTTCTTGTACTTAATCTTGACTTGCTGCCAGGTCCTTTTTTGGCCAGACATGCTTGTTCTTTTGGATGGATGGATGCGCATAGTGGATAAGTGTTTGCAATTAATCATACATGTGTTTGCATGAGTAACATGCATGTCCATTGGTCACATTTAAGGCAAAGTGTACAACTGTTAATTTATGGAAATGACAAATAACTCCTTCAATTGTAATTATGATGGCTTCAGTGGAGCACTGGTTATTTGGACTACTTACTCATTCAATCGGTCCGCTATTGTCTGCCAGGCTTTTTCTCTTTGTTTTATTATAGCAGCTGTATTTCCCTTTTTACATATTATATGTTTCACCTGCATATTATATGTTTCAATTAGAAGCTGTTGCTCAGTTGGCGAGAAGCATTTTTGCATCATTGATTCTGTGATCGAGCCCGTGGTCTGTTTAAGAATGCCGTGAACGTGCACTTATCCCAACTATATACACCTGGCTTGACATAGCTGCACGTTCTCATCCTGGCTCAGCAAACGTGCAACGGACTAAGCCAGGATGCGCTGATTAAACTAGGTCAAGCCGCGTCTTTTCTGTTATCCTGGCTTTCTTAATTCTACTTTTGAGGCCTGCTCCCTCATCTCTGTCTCTTTTGTTCATTGTCTGTGTGTTTTTGTTGGCTTGGAGCACTGTTTTTTGTTTTGACCGTTTACCAGTGGGCCTGTACCATGAGCCGTATAGCTGGCTAGCCAGGTAAGTTTCATTTTAGTTTGCACCAATCCTGGGTTTTAGGTATCATGAAAGTGGCTTGGCTTTTAGCTGTGTTCATTGCCATAGTAACTTACACTCCATGGCTAACCTGCTCCAGGGCAGGTTATGTTCTGGTTTAGAGATCTCAAACCGAAATTTGACCAATCAGCTTCAAGCAAAGTGACACATCTCTGATGCAATAAAGCCATTCCCCCAGTTTCTCTTACTCCAAATTAAAGGACGCTACTTAGTAAAACATTTTTAAAGATAAAATGTCAGATTTTTCTTTTTTATAATTATTTTATGATTTATTTATTTAATTATTATACCCTTAATCCATTACAGAAGCTAGTTTAGTTTAATAGTAATTATTAAGCTTTTATTTTAAATTAATATAAACATATAGATAATATGCAATATAAATAAGTTTTAGAATCAATAGCTTTAAACATGACTACATATGAGCTTAGATTTTTAAGTGTTTTTATATCTATAAATATTATCAACTCTATAAACTAACATTACAACTTTTACTTGCACTTATATTGCAATATGTTTTCTTTAAGTTTTCCTCTTTGATGGATAGATCGTTTCATCTTGTAAATGTGTTTAAATTATTCATATTGTTCAATCTTTTAATCTTTGGTAGTGAACCGCACTGACTGTCTCACGAGAAGTGAATCACAGTTTCAAGGCATGTGATTGCTGTTCATTACTGACGTCACTCTTTCATGTGCAAGCGGTCCATTAGGCTTGTTTGAGATGCGCCTCGCCTCGCCTCGCCTCACCTGAAATGTAGGCGAGTGTAGGCGGCTGCAGTGAGGGGAGGAGTGAAATAAGCGCAGTCAAGACGGACAGTTCTGACCTCTCGAAGTGGAGCAGATACCTACGAGATCAAAGAATATCGCGTTATTCTCACTCATGTGCTGTGCTGATGATAAACACATATAATTTCAGTTCTGCTGCTTTTATATGAAAATAAATATGATGAACAAGACACTCAAAGTGCTTGCTATTTTAATTCCATACGAAAGGTGTATTTATCATCCATTTTTACTTTAATACAAACATGTATTTTAGATTTTTATAGAAATATGATAACAATCACATCTCACACAGTGATCGCACTGTCATAGTGTTTGGGAACATTCATGCATAATTTAAATACATAATCACATGAAATCAGATAAAAAAAATATATATATTTTAGAAGAGAACGCAACATCACGGTTGACTGAACCAATGAGCACTAAGCTGTGTCGTCAGTCAATCGTTTCCCATCATGCTTTTGATCAGCGCAGTCGGTGGAGAGCAACTGCGCTTGACTGCACAATCCGACACAGCCGCCTCGCCATCGCGAGAGTGTTTTGGCACATGTCAGCATGACATCAGAGCAAGTCGGACATAACTCGGACACTTTTCTAGCCGGCATGCATTTCGTGGTGATCGGTTCTGCTCAGATTTTACTCATCTGAAACAAGCCTATTAACTCAGGATCAATCCTGAGTTGACAGAGAAAGTTGATGATCAGCTTCATGGTACCAACAAAGCCGGATTGGACTGGTTTGGTTTTGTCAACTCAAAACTAATCCTGTAACCCCAAGTTTGTTCATCCACCATCATGGTACAGGCCCGTGCTCCACTGTCTTCGTGGTGGTTTTCCCCACCCTCTTGTTATCCTGTTCATCGTATCATTATCGCTTCATTCCTCGCACCTGTTATCATTTACTCTCCTCATAAGGTCCTCTATATATTCTCCTCGTGTTTTCTGTCTTGTGCCAGATCATTGTATTTGCCTCTTGGAGCGCTTCAACCCAGCCTGTATTCCTGTTGAGTCTAGTTGTTGGGTCTTGTCTTGTTTGAGGTCTTGTGCCTGCTGGAGGACCAGCCCTTTGTCAAGGCGGAGAAGTGCGAGTTCCATGCCAGTCACGTTCCTGGTGTATGCCATATCAGCTAATGGGGTTAAAGCAGATCCTGTTAAGGTAAGGGCCATTGCCGAGTGGCCAGTTCCCTACACCCGTAAGGCTCTGCAGCGGTTTCTGGGTTTCACAAATTTCTACAGGCAATTCATTAGGAACTTTAGTCAGATTGCTGCACCTTTAACGGCTTTCACCTCCACCAAGGTTCCATTCTGCTGGAACACTGGCTCAGAGGGCCTTTGAATTCAAGTCCTGTTTCATCTCTGCCACTGTCCTCTCCATTCCAGATCTTGAACGGCAGTTCATTGTTGAGGTGGATGCCTCGGATGTCGGTGTAGATGCGGTTGGTCCTGTCTCAGCGGTCCCCTAAAGATGGGAAGGTGCATCCCTGTGCCTTTTTCTCCTATCGCTCAGCAGAGCGTATTTATGATATTGGTATCCGGGAGCTGTTGGCAGTCAGGTTGGCTTTGGGGGAGTGGTGCCACTGGGGCAAGGCGTCAGCGCAACCCTTCTTGGCCTGGATAGACCACTAGAACATGTATACATCCGTTCAGGCAAGAAGTAAAGTTCATGCCAGGTCTGCTGGGCGGTCTTCTTTGGCCGGTTCTTCCTCTTCACTCTCTCGTACCAGCCTGGATCAAAGAATGTCATACATGATGTGCACACTTGCCTGTTTTGGGCCTTTGGGCTCCGACTGAGACCATACTCTCCAGAGGGGGGGTGGTGGGGTCCCTTTCCTGGAGGATTGAGTAGCGAGTGAAAGGGGCTGGCTGTGAGTGAAGTGCCAAGGGGGTGTCCTGAGGGTCGGTTGTTTGTGTCAGCTGTGCTGAGCCCTGAGGTCCTCCACAAAGGCAGTTTGTGTTGGCTTGCTCAACTTGTGCCCAAAACAGCACTTCTAACCATCCACCCGTTGGTCTGCTCCAGCCCTTACCCATTCCCTCTCACCCATGGTCAAACCTGGCTTCATCTTGATATTGTCACTGGCCTTCCACCCTTGAAATATAACACTGGGACCTTGACGGTGGTGGACCACTTCTCTAAGGGGGCCCATTTTGTCCCTTTGTCCAAACTTCCCTCAACCAAGAAAACTACTCGGGTGGTGTTTGACCAGATCTTCCAGATTCATGGTCTTCTGGTCAATGCTCTGTTTATCAACCTCCTCTGTTTCTCTCACAGGAACCCAATGTTACGGTCCCGTCTGTTTCAGCTTTTGTCCAGCAGTGTCTCCGCACTTTGAGAAGGACCTGGCCCGGACCTCGAGATGAATCAAGGCAGTGGCTAACCGCCTCCGGATTCCCCTTCCTCATTATGTCTGTGGTCAAAGGGTATGGTTGTCCACCAAGGACTTGCCTCTAAGGGTGGCCTCCCCCATAAGTTGGCACCCAGGTTCATTGGTCCATACCTTATCACCTAAGGTTCTGAGTCCAGTGGCAGTTCGTCTCAAGCTTGTTCCTGATCAGCCCGGCTCCGTCTCTTGTGGTTGTTGTGGTCTTGGAGCACATTACTTTTCTTTTTTTTTGGACAGTTTACCATATGCTTCGCTGTCTTTGTGGTGTTTTCCCCCATCCTCTTGTTATCCTGTTCATATCATTATCACTTCATTCCCCTCACCTGTTATCATTTACTCCCCTCATGAGGTCCTATATATATATTCTCCTTGTGTTTTCTGTCTTGGGCCAGATCGTTGTGCTTGCCTCTGAGCGCTTCGACCCAGCCTGTAGGCTACTGTGCCATTTTGTTTTTCTCTTGATCTACTCTCCGCTGCTTCGTCGGCCGCCCCACCCCCTGCTGCCCAGCGTCCAGCGCCTCTTCAGCAGCCAGATGTGCCGCTCCTTTTCAGCTATCTGAGCATCCTATGACTCTCTGTCGCCCCCTGCTTGTTCTGTGCATTCCTTAGTTTGTAATGTCCTGAGTGCGGCTTCATTTCAACAAACTGTTTATTTGTGCTAGCAAAACTGAATCCCGTCTCGGTCCCTGACAAATATTAATACTATTATCAACAATTATTAAATTAACTATATTTGTATAAATATGTATATTCTGTTCTCTTTTAAATCATTTGAACTTCATTTTAGTAATTTGACCTTCTATACTATAATAACGTGTGGGAGAAAAAAAATGATCAGAATATATATCTATTTTTGAATGACTGGCAAAGGAGAGACTCTCAGAAGGTGTAGTTGCAACATCTACCAGCAGGTTGTGAACTTTACCCATTTGAGCAAACAAAATAGGTGTGGGAAGGTACTCTAGTTTTGGATTTCTGTTCGGAAAATCATTCCATTTGGTGCCACTAGTCACCTCATCACTTAGTAATTCAAACATTGCCAGCATCTTCTCCAACATCATATGTGCTGATTCAAACATGATTCCTATTGAATGTGATGCCAATGAACATCCAAAAATAAGACATAATCGGGTTTCCTAGCAACATCAATTAACCTTGTTTCCGTTATGTCCATGCCAAATTTGCTTTTAAAAATACTAGTATTTGCCAAGACTAACACCTCTGATATGAGCTACCAAAATATCAGCTTTGCCATCATTGATGGCGATATCAGTCCCGAAGGAGAAAAGCGGCATTCAGAAGATGGTGGGCTTAAAAGCAATGCCCTGCTCATGTTGTTGTCATTCTTCGCTTTGCTCCTGTCATGGAAAGCTTGGCTGTTCAATCTAGAAAATCCCTTCTTTCTATGGTTACCAAGGAAACTATTTACTGAGACTCTTTCCCCCCACAGCATTCATTCTCGGTTTCCAAATCAAGAAAAGTATGTACTTTTTTGACTTCCACTCTGTGCATAATAAGACTATTACAAACACAATATGTTATCTGCCTGAAAGGCCAGAGGATCGCAGGCCTGTGAGGACTTACGACAAACTGACGTGTGTTTTTATTGTGTTCCCCTTCCAACGCTGAATTGATTGTAATTGCTGATATCTCGGACATGTATTAGCTTCTGAATTCTGTCATGGTTTGAAAAGGTTTAAAGGATTATTGTGGAAAAGGAGCAAGATCACTAAATGACTGCCTTTATTATTTAAACAACAATAAAGCCATATAATAGTACATAAACATTTATGAGTACGAGTGACTTGTGGATTTACTGTATCTGGGTCAGTGCTCAAACAGAAGAAAATGGGTCAAGAGACATCAGAGAGACAGACTTAGATCCTCTAAGGTATATGTGTGGTTTCATTATGCCACAGTCATCACGAGTTTGATGAAAACAATCACATACAATTAAAACGGCTTTTAAAGAAGTGTTGTAATTTAAATCTACAGACACAAATAAATAAGGTGCAAAATAAAACAAAACCTTAAAAGTGTATTTTAGTGTATTTTTTAATCTTCTTTCCATTATTCTGAAAAAAATCTCATTTATTTTTGTTGAATACCATAACTACAGCTAATATTCTGTTTGTGCTGCCTTTAAGAATGTATGGATCTGTCTGGGTAAAATACCAATTAGCGCTAAAATAAAAGTATTGCTGGCTTAAATTTGACAAAGAAACTCAAAACAATAAAGGAGAGTCTGATCAGAGAAACTGTTTAGACAGCCATTGTAGCAGAAGTATAGCCATGTATGATCTAAGGAATAGCGCAATATTATGGACTGAAGACTCCTTTTAGCTGGAAGCAATGGTTTAAAGTTGAAAATTATAGATTTCTTTCTTACAAACAAGCAGCTTTTCGCTTCACAAGATGTTAATTGATGGAGTGGAGTCGTGTGGATTATTGTGAACTTATTTTTCAGCTGTATAGACTCTCATTCTTATGGCACCCATTCAATGCAGAGGCTCCATTAGCGAGCAAGTGATTTCTCCAAATCTGTTCTGATGAAAAAAACAAACTCATCTACAGCTTGGATGGCCTGAGGGTGAGTACATTTTCATCATATTTTAATTTTTGGGTGAACTATTCCTTATAAATTAAAAGGTCATGAAAATAATTCTAACAGAAAGGATGTAATGTAATGATTTACTCCAAAAATATATTCATAGCACATATATTTTGAACAGACATGAAGTGAGAGCTCTGCACCAGGAGAATAAAGTGTGCCCACATTTGTGTATTCTCTGATATGCTATGCATAAACATTTTTTTTATATGTGCATTCACTCAAGCACCCGCTCACCTGTGTCTTTGTGTGCAATCTTGCATGAGCCAATATGGGCTGATGTGTGTGTGTGTGTCTGTAAGCATGCATGTGCCCACTGCTCTGTGTGTGTGTTTTATAAAGGTATATAAGGTCAATGTTATGCACGGGAACTAGACAAGGACACAGGGATCCCATGATCCCCTGCAGGCCCCTCGACACCCTTGACATCTGCCTCTCTGGGTAATGTCTGCAATAGACTGAGCAACCTCCAAACAGCATCTAAGCAACGGCCCAGCTGAACTCTCCTCAGCGGCTGAAGTCTGCGCTCACCTCACCTGCCACTCAAATGGATTGTGCAGCTAAATGAAAGTGAAAGTGGCGTGACATGTGGCCAAGTATGGTGACCCATACTCAGAATTAGTGCTCTGCATTTACCCATCCAAAGTGAACACACACAAACCGTGTACACACACCCAGAGCAGTGGGCAGCCATTTTTTTGCTGCGGCGCCCGGGGAGCAGTTGGTGGTTCGGTGCCTTGCTCAAGGTATTGAAGGTGGGAGAGAGCGCTGTACATTCACTCCCCCCACCTACAATCCCTGCCAGTACGAGACTCAAACCCACAACCTTTGGGTTATGAGTCCGACTCTCTAACCATTAGGCCACAACTTCCCCCTAATTCGGTTGTCAGTTCACATTAGTGCTCAATCCTGTTCTGTACACACAGAGTTTAGTAATTTACAGGAGAGGCGACCATTCTACAACCGAATTAACTTCTGAAAAATTCAGGTAATGACAACCGCATTTACAGAAATTCTATGCAGTTTTTGCAGTCTATGCAGGTACAGAACCAAACTTGTGCTTTAAGCACAAATCACCAGCACGGCTTTCACTGACTGTATCAGTGCTTCCTTAAAGAACATTCACCACTGCTTTACCTCCACAATAATGGCAATGAGACAAGTTCTTTAATGTTAGACCTCATCAGCCGATGGTCATTTCTGAACGTCTGACCTCCGGTCACCTCCTCTGCACTCCTCTCTAATGGAACCTGTTATGATGTCCAGAGAGATTACAGTTCACAATTCACACAAATTCCAGTCAATAAAGGAATCCCTGCTGCTTGTAATTTGATGCGATGATTCATTATTGTTCCCTAAGCTCGTCTGAAGTAGATGCACCTTCAGCTATCAGTTCTAATGATATCGAGAACAGCACTTCTTGCTGTTATTATGGGTCACTCATAAATGCAGTCGCTAGCATGCAAGCAAATAAACGAGATGTGGTAAACGTCCTTGCCATTAGTGTGATGGCAATAACACAGAAGATTGCTGCAAAAGTATAAGAGTGTTTTCTTGCCAAATGTCTGACAGGGTTTTAAGAGAAAGTTAAAATTCCTTTAGTAGAAGAATTTTTGAAGTGTCTATAAAATAGAAATAGACGTCTTATAGAAATTGTATGGAAGTCCGTTTCTGCCACAAAAAACAAAAAACAAAAAAACAAATTGCAACTACATCTTCACAATTCTTTTTTCTTGGAATTTTGAGTTTACGTCTCATTTATATCTCCCTATTCTGTTTTCCCCCGCAACAAATAAAAATAAAATAAAAAAGGTAATTGTGACTTTTTAACTCACAATTCTGAAGGCCGTTTAAAACAGGACAAGACCTTCAGTATGTACTCAGCTTCCTGTTTTAGTAGAAAATACACCAACACAAGAAAAACTCTTGCTTATAAGTAATAACATTGCAGGATTGCCACCAACAAACCTTCAACGTTTTAAATCACATTAGGTCTCTTTCTGCTAAAAGCACATTCAAAATCATAGACTGAGACGTACAGTACATGAACTACAAGACAAGAGTGTGTCAATGAAAATGAGGAAATGTAATGTTAGTCATCCTTTGTTTCCGATTAGCAGTCTCCATAAAGTTTCCTGTCTCTAACGCATCATCCATTTATAAAGTTCACCACAGCTCTTCAGGGAATCAGGCAACATTAAATCAAACGACTCCTCTAAAGTCAGTTGGAATCGGAGGAGTTCAATGATGGTAGTTCTACAACCTACAATGACTAACGACTTAAATCGCTCAATAAATCTACCTGTGACGTTAATGTCTTCTCTCCTCATGACTTCTCACAGAAGGTACTTCATCATTGCACTGTAACAGTCTCCCATATGCACTCCGAGCCATTATAATTGTGAAATTAGCTTTGTGATTATGCCGTAGGTGCACCTGAGGCGTGTCGGGGAACCACAGAGCTGAGGGTTCTGTCAGGAATATATTACTCCCACAGTGCTCTCAGCTATGGAAGTTTGAAGGTGGAAATTTTATTCCAGATTGCATTGCAATGACAAGCAGAGAAGTCTTGGGTGATAGGAAGTTTAGGATAACTTTTTTTATTTTATTTATTTATTTATTTGATGCACTGAAAATTGACTTTGCAGGAAATCTTATAGTACTAAAAATCACTGGCTTGGCATTAGGGCCCAGATTTTACATTGAACACAAATAGTGACCAATTACAGTACCAAAATTGTTTATCAAAACAAATCTTTCCAAGGCTGCATTTATTTGATAAAAAAATGCAGTAAAAACAATAATATTGTGAAATTTTAACATTTATAATAACTCTTTTTGATATGAATTTTCAGCATCATTACTCCAGTCTTCAGTGTCACATGATCCTTCAGAAAAACAATTAAATGTGATTTGCTGCTCATTCTAATTTGCTGCTTGAATCAACAGTTCTTCTTCTTATGAATTAGAATGTTTAAAACAGTTGTGCTGCTTCATATATTGTTTTATAGAAACTGCGAAACACTTTTCTTTTTTAGCATTCTTTGATTGGAGTTTTTTAATAGAAATCTTTTGTAACATTATACATGTCTTTACTGTCACTTTCAGATCAATTAGGTCTTTGACAGATATAAAAAAAAAGTATGATTTATTTTCAAGATTTGTCATATATATATATTATGAGGTGCCAAACAGGAAATAATTATATATAAATCGGAATATATAAATGTAAATTGTGAATATATAGTTATAAGTCTGAATATATTGTTATGTCTGAATATATAGAAGTAAATGTGAATATATAGTTATAATTCTGAATATATAAATGTGAATCTGAATATACAGTTATAAGTCTGAATATATAGAAGTAAATCTGAATTTATAGTTATAAGTCTGAATATATAAATATAAATTGTGATAATATAGAAGTAAATCTGACTATATAGTTATAAGTCTGAATATATAGAAGTAAATCTGAATATATAGTTATAAGTCTTAATATATATTTATGACAGTACGTTGAGGGACAAGTGCAGCACCTACACACACAAATGCATGACACACACCATCATATACACAAGAGACTGCAATACGGTTGAGAAGAACAGGACACACCGCAGAATCATGTCACATCCGTGCTGAGGATGAGGGCAACTGAGAAGAGGGAGACTGGGAGGAGAGAGGGGCCAGAGAAGAGATAGATGTCAGATGTGTGTGTGTAAAGAGAAAAGAAAATATAGAGTGGAGCAGCGTTTCGGTGACACTGAGGTAAATTTCTGTCAGCAATGGAGGGAAAGGAGCTGTGGATGTCAGGTTTGGTACCTCATCTTTGCATGATGTGTTTGGAGTCCATCAGATCAGATCTGAGTGCTGACAGATTCTTTTCTGAGGGTGAACACTGACTACACAAAACTTTCTGGACTTGGGTCATACTAAAGAAACAAGATTATGGACTGGACCGGGGGTCTCGAACTGTCAGGAGCCGCCAAAACTGTCTGTCCGGGGATCTCGCAGGACATGATGTGTGTGTCACCATGATATACAAATTACATATTTAACGTCTATAAAATATAGAAATATCCAGATCCAGATCAGATGGTCACTGCAGTCACCTGGATACAGTCCATATCCTGTCCAGATGGTGAATCAGCACCTAGAGATGACCTCTATAGCCCTGAATGTCAGAGGAGACCATGTCAACTATATGAGCCCCAGAGACAGATCCCCTGTGAAGACCTCGTCGGCCATCGGCACAAAACCACGAGTGCTCAATCTGACCTGTGTTGCAGCCTGGAATTAAACCACACCATGCTGGTTTCGTCTGGCCAGAGGAGAACTGACCCCCCGACTGGGCCTGGCTTCTCCCAAGGCTTTTTTTTCTCCATTTCTGTCACCGATGGAGTTTTGGTTCCTTGTCACTGTCACCTTTGGCTTGCTTAGTTGGGGACACAATTTCTGGCAACATTGTTGACTTGACTGCACAGACACTATTGGAAGAGAGCTGAACTTGATGACATCACTGAACCATTAATGAACTGACCTTAACTGGTCAGTTCATTAACCACTGGCAAAACCATTGATTTTGGGCGATTTTGTTTCGATAACGTGTCTTATTTTCAGACTAGTGGAAAGAAAATATCCAAAATACACATTTAAGTTTTTATTTTATAACACTTTATTCAATGTGTGTGGTAGCTTTCAATTATGATCTGTTTTTTACCCCCATATCTTTAAAGGCTGTTTTCTCAAAATTAGTTTTATTCCTAAAAAAAGTTTTTTTTTCCTTCTTTTTCTGGTTGTTGACAGCATTTTTAGATGTATGGAGTGATAAAATGAGATGTCCAAAATGTAAAAACCCTTTTGTAAAAACCTTTAAAGGGGTGATGAACTGAGAAATCAAAATTCCCTTGTTCGTTTGACATATAAGAGGTCATCGTACTATAAAAACACCCTGTAAGTTTCAGAACTCAAAATTCTCATTAGTCTAAAAAACAGCTTTGTATTGAAGCCAATCTACCAAAACGACAACTTGTGGAATGTGCCACTTTATGACATAAAAATGTGGTTAAACCCCGCCTCCGCAGAGTAAGATCAACGTCTGCTGCTACATCACTGCCTGTTTAGCTCCGCCCACTGATTCACACTGACTTTGCATAACCTTCCATCGGATCCCAACATTAGGAAAGAGTGGATTAGCTTTATTTTTAATGAAGATCCAGTTTGCATCAGTAAAAGGTTGGTCGTTTGTTCACTTATTTCACAGCGGATTCGTTTGCAAACAAGGCATAATTTGACGCCGGACTTTCTGAAAGACTAAAATTAAAAGACTGTGCCAAAAATATTGGATCAGACGATAATGTCCCAACAACACAGTGTGAGTAAATGTTTTTATTATGTAGTCATTATTGCTTTTTCTGTTATTACAGATCGTTTGATATGAATTAAGTATTTATGCGTTTTTGACCTAAATCACAGCAGTGTCCAACTGTGCAGGATGTAGGCTGCCAAACATACACAACTGTTAGCCAATCATAGCAGTGGGAGTTTACTTCTGAGTCTACAATCCACCACGCCTATTCAAACAAAGCGTCTGATGAGGGGGTTAAAACAGGACAGAAAAAAGCGTATTACTGCTAAAATATTATGTTTTTTTGATGTAAACATCTTGAGAACAATAAGTGACCTCAGAGAACAGTACAAAATAATAATTAAAAAAAGGCAGTTCGTGTCCCCTTTAAATCCCAAAAAGGAAACAAGAATTTTATCCATTGTTCAGATTTCTGTTCTGGAAATGTATGCAAATGTGTGCATTTTTATTAGATAATGGCATATTTGCATATGTAAACAACGTTATACACATTTTAACGTCTTAATTAACTGTATTTAAATAACTGGGGAAGTGCGGTGAAAAATAATAATTTCATCCTAGTCACCTGTGGTGTCTTGCTTCAACGCAATGCAAATTAATTTTAAAATTAAAACTTTATTTTAAATACTTGTTTTTCATAGAAATATATATTTTATCATGACTAATTTACTTGTCTCAATCTTCATGTTTTACAATTTAAGTGTAAGTTAAATAGAGTAAACATGCAATTATTTAAACCCAATTTTGCTTAAATTTAATTTTGCTATTATTAAAATAAAATTATTATGCTATCACAGCCTATAATTTTCTTCTTCAACTTAGTTGTGACATTCTGGCATCTTATTTAAGGAAACAACATCATAGACTTTTTTTTGACCTCATAATTTACTGTTAAATATTATACTGGGTTTTTACAGAAAATTTTATTAATATGTTATTAATATGAAATCATTAAAACATTATTGCATTACCATACTGATCAATGATTTCTTTTACATAAAATATAATTTTTCTTTTATGAACATCAAAGTGGAAAAATATTATTATATTATCATACTGATAAATGTTTTTACAGAAAATATTTATTTTATTTTATGAATAGCAAAGTGGGAAAATATTATTAAATTATCTGCACTTTAACTTTAAATGTTTTTAGCAAAAATGACACCATTTCCTGATAATGACCGACTTACACTTAACCCAGAATACTGCACTCAGCTGCCCAAGTGTTTCTAATGGACAAGTGCAGTGATTTAAGTTGCACAATTCTCTTTTTTTTTTTCCTATAATATCTCCATTACCAAACCGCATTAGAAACCACACACACGCATTGTGTTCTGGCCTTGCTGAAGAATTAGTTTCAAGCGCTGATTGATTTGTCGGAGCACAAACAAAACTCTTTTTCTGCTATAACAGAAACAATTTAACAACCCAATTATCTTAGAAGCAATTCCAGTATCAAGCTGTTGGGGTGTGTTTTTTTGAAAAGCGGGTTTCAATCATAGAAAAGCACACAATCAGGTATTCTCTACCGTGTTGCCTCGTGTTTTATATTCCTTGCAAATTAACCTTTTGCTACACTGGACAATAACCCTGTGTTATTTACTTACCAAAGCCAGGTTTACTCACATTTTGCTCTGTGGTGAAAGTAATTTTAGACTCTGCCGGCAGCGTTTTCTAGAGAATAATCAAGAAAGACATTCATGCAGTAGAGTTTACAGGCCTCTCGTCCCTGATGCCCAGTTTGAGGGGAGTGAAAGGTAAGCGATATGCGAAGGGTATCCCTGTCTGGTGTAGCTTTCTGGACAGAGCAGGCCAGAATATTGATTTGAATCCGGCAACACATTCAGATCCATCAGCCCCTGACAAGTTAAATCCAATTTTCAACCTCTCTATGTCTGTCACTATTGCTTTCCGTCAAGTTGGACATATAAACACTGAGAGGTTGTCTACTCACCGGAAAGGTTGTAGTTTCAGCAATAGGCTAAAATAATCACTGCACAGACGTTTCTACGCATCTAGAAAAGACCTGAAGATTAATTTGCATATTTGATTGATCGCAAAAACCCTTTTAAATGGCTTAAAAGTGCCGTTTTATTTTCAGTGTTGACTTTTTATATGGAACAGGAAGTTAATATCTAAAGGTTGGAATACACATGACTTTTGCCAAATGTTTCATATTTTGAGCCAATTTTAGACCATGTAATGTCTTCATTTGTCTCCTTGAAATTTTTGGCTTTCAGTTTGTTGTGTTCGGATTGACTTGAAAGTCTTGTAGTGTGTGATCCTCAGTGATTTTGATGACCAGTTTTTCCTTTGTAACTATTTACAAAGTCAGTAAGTGTATGATGCCTAGTGTTAGAAAATCTGTCCAGATTTTAAAAGTTGTGTAGTGTTAATTTTGCCTTTAATATACAAAATTACCAGCGTCCCAAAATTACTGTTGTTTAAATTCACTACAGACTATTACCATCACACTCTTACTTGATCTGAACAAACTGTGTATCATTACAAAGATTTAAGTCTCCGGCTTCAAGATCTGATCACTGTTATGATAAAACATTGTTACAGTGACAGTCTTTTTTTAAATTTATGCCAGAAGTGCAAAATTAAAATTCAACATCAGTCAGTAGTTATGGAAATTATAGAAAAACCAACCTCTCTCTCTCTCTCTCTCTCTCTCTCTCTCTATATATATATATATAAAATGGGGTGCAAGAGAAAGGGTTAAATGCAGGTGTCTGCCAAAAGTACATTTTTATGTATTTATTTTTTGGAGTACACTAGCAGATATGGTCGACCTCAAAGTAATGGACTAAAAGCCACAGAATACCAATTTTGAATTTTACGGGGTCTTATTTTTCTTGCTCATTTGCAATAAAACAATTCAATGTACTATGCAGACTCAACTGCGCAGCTCTCTCTCCAGTCCACCCACACTATTTTACTAAACTAAATTGCAAAAATGACTCGTCATTGTTCCCTAATGCTCGGAACTCTGGAATGAAGCATCAAGCTACATGGCACTGCGTAGGTGGTGCGGCACGAAAAACCAAAACACAGACTGATCCTGTATCTATCTACATACATAAAGTTGCACAACACAACAAAGGCATATCATTCAGAGAATAACCATCATAGTATGAACATTACATATTTTTTGCATATTAATAAATAGGAAATGTACCTTTTCGTCATATGTTTCATGTAGAGGCCAACTGGTGCATGGCACTTGTGTTGAAGTACATCGAGACCTTCATGCCAGTCATATGAAAGACTTTACAATGCATTGTTCAAAATGAGAGTATGATATCTGTGCATTTTAAAGTTAAATTTAACTTTCAATATTTATCCATCCATCCATCCATCCCAAGGAGCAATGCATGAAATGACTGGCTCTTTCATTATAATGTGGAGTTCACAAAGAATCACAAAGAATCACAAAGAATCAAAGAATCAAAGAATCAAAATAACCTCATTAGATATCATTATATCATTATATCATCCTAGCTAACAAAAATGTTGTCAGCAAACAGAAGGAGGCAACACAGGTAAATGAAGGTCTCACAGAGCTTTATTACATGCTTCGGGAGAGGAGAAAGCAATGCTCACAGGTGAGATAATAGTTGATAATCTTGAGCAAAGACTCAACTAGAAAACAGTCACTGAGGTTTCTTTGCAGGGTGAGACTGAGACAACGTGCTGGGAGGAAGACAGAAGATAATGGCAGACGACTGGGATGGATTCGATGAACAGGTAGGTAGAGCAGGCAAGTAGCCAAGTAAGTTAATGCACACTAGTGAACAAGACCAAACACTGAGGTGGTGATGGGAAGGTGGATTTATACTGTGACTTGATTAGTGTTGACAGGTGAAGTGCATGAGAATTTGTTTGATTGTGATTGGGTGGGTGGAGCTGGAAGATCTGGGCTGCGTTCAGCCCAGACAAAAACGGTGCAAAACGTTTTTTTAAATGGAAACGGTGGTGCGTTGAACACCCTGTTCTGATGACGCAAAAGAAGGCCATTCTTTGTGTTTTTTTGAAGAATTTTCTGAGCCTGATGAAATTGGTATAAACACGTGTTTAATACTGCAAAATATGCTAGATGTACCAGTCATTGCCCTTGCCCTCCAGAATAAAAGAGAACATCCCAATCAGGGATTTGTGGAAACTGTGGTTCCTAATTATTGTGATCCAACATTTGCCTCGCATTTTTGCCTCGCATTTCAGGATGAAAAGACAAACATTTCAGGTGAAGGATAATCCACTTCTTACCTCCAAGACTGTGTTATGATCTATATGACCTTATTTTTATTGTGAGTATTAGGCTTATCATTATTGCTGATCACTGTTGTTGTGCTATGATATTGTAATATTTACCATTATATAATCAGAGGGGTATAGAAAAGTTTATGAAAGTGTCACTCCATAATACAATAGCAAAATATATAATTATGTATAGTATTTTTATGTTACATTAATCAGTATTTAGCACACCTTCCTCAGGAAAGGATATGGACCAGAAGACATCGCAATTACTAAATTATATTTAGACAAACTTAAAGAAGTTCCAGATCTATACAAATGCTCTTATTATTTCAGTTATTTTGCATTTAACGTAAATAAACATGTGCAAACAATATAATTGCTCTTGTAAATTTATTTTGATGTTAATTACATTGTGCCAGCTGTCTCTTTAATACCATGTGGTTTATATACATGTTGCTGCTGATTGGGATGACATGTTTGACACACCCACCAAACAAGAGAAAACGCATCTCAAACCCCGTTGCACACCGTTTCCAGGAAACATGTCGTTCAAACCGGAAACCGTAGCAAAACGGTGCACACCGGTTTGAGCTTGAACTTGCCCCTGGTGTTGCTGATGACAAATATGTTCTAAGAATGTTTTGCTAACATTCACATCAAGTTATGAAAATGTTATTTCTGAATGTTCCTTGAACATCGAAAGCGTCCATTTATCTTGGTTATACATTAACATTGAGGAAACATTCCATTTGATCTTTTTGCATACATTATGGAATTGTTACGTTTGAATGTTCTCTGAACGTTCAGAAACAAACAGTTATATTAAAAAAATGTTAGACGAATATCCAACCAAAACGATTCAGAAAAAAAAGAAAATCCATGAGTGATGTATAAATAATGTTTTAAGATAACGTTTCGAGAACATTATTAAAGAGCAAATAACTTAAAACTGACGTTCTATTAATGTTACTGGAAGAACTTTGTTCATTTGAGAGAACCTTGCTAGAACGTTTTGAGAATATTCCCTGTTAGCTGGGATCATTGTGTATTTCCATAATATTATGGATATTTCCAGAAATATTCAGAGCAAAAATATAATATTGTAACTCAATATTCAACATCTATGAAAAGCACAGTTTAACAACATTGGAGCTGCATCCGTCTCTGTGCATTTCTTCAACAATACAGATAAAAATGTAATGCATGAGTCAGGCTTTCAAATGGCTGTTGGCTTGGAAGGAGATATGCAAACACACACTGTGAAGACGCGACCGTGGAGTGTGTGTGCTCTCGCTTCACAGATGCCATTCTGTTCTCCTTCACTCTTCATGGCTGAGCAAATAATTAATGAGAAACAGGATGAGTTTTGCTTTTCGTGACGTGCACAAACACATTCAACTCCTCCCCTCTTAACACAACCTAGATTTGAAAAGCTCATCTGGACAATTTGAATGCAAATGATGCATCTTTTTTCTTCTGATATTTCTTATTTATCTCCGCAATTGCAAGTCTGTATTAAAAATCTCAGTGTGGAGCGAAAAATTACGTGAGCTGAAGCAAGAATGATTATTCTGAGAGGCTGTGACTGCGTAAGTTGACTTTGTTATTATTATTATTATGTGTGTATGTAGGCCCAGACTTTTTTTCATTAGTTATTGATGAGGTTTTGCATAATTCCTAATTAGATGAGTTAGGAAGCTAGGATGCTGGATGACTTTGTAGCTTCATAATAAACTTTAGGCAGGGTAGCGCCATATTTAATATTTGACAGGAATGAAAACGAGCCTGGGTGAGGCACTGAAATACAGTGTGAATGAATTGTTTTGCTGTTTAACAGCCGATTGTTCAACTGATGAAACATCTTCCCGAATTTAAATAGACAAGAAGGCCGTAAAAAGCTTTGAAAGTTGTGATTTGTGATGATTACATGTTCTAGAACCTTTATACACTGCGAGCCATTGCAAATAAAATGGTAAGTCGATCCCGCCTTGTTTTCATCTGCGTTAAAACACAACAATCTCACACTGATAAACACTAATTTAATTGCAATGGTAATTTTGCCTTGCATTAATCCTAAATTCTATGTGGCCCTAAAACGTAACTAGATGCAACAGCACTTACCTTTACATCTCAAAACCATGTTCAAATGTTGCTTTTATTTGAATCTTTAATCAGATCTCCCAGGTGCTAAAAATAGACCAGCATTCGCCTTGGCAATTAAACCACTACTTGAGCTAATCAGCCTAGCCGAAACTACTGGAAAAGTCCAATTAACTGAGCTTGTGAAATTTTAATCATAGTTTCATTCTTGTGGCGTTAAAGCCAAGTAAACTGCCACACATTCATTTGCCGTTATTTTCATTAGGTTGCTTGATAGATCAGCGGAAACCATTTCAAGTTTTCCATTAAATCAACAAATTAAAATGGCAGGGTGCTGATCAGTCAAGCCATTGGTTTAGCTACAAATCTGGTTAAATGGAACTCTAATGTGGTCTTTTAAACAAGCGGTAGCAAAACCATTGCAGCACTAATTGGCTCGCAGTTAATGGGCAAAAAGCATTCTGTTGATCGGTCATGGAGATCCATCTCACACAGTCGCTCAATCCCCAAAAGCATTCGATAACAAATCTAGCCAAGCCAAAAGAAAAAAGACACAAGGAAGGCAATCGTTTATTTGAAGCGCAGTGCATTCGCCAGAAAGGCCACAGATAGCGGCGACAGCTACACAAAAACATTTGAGAGCCTTTTAAAAGCAGATGGGTGAATCTGTTATGCTGCTGACATCTTAACCGTCAGGCATCTATCACATCCGTGGAAATGACTCTCCTATTTGCGAGCACCAGCTGACGCACAAAGACAACAATCTGTTTAGCACGGCTCTCGCTGGGCTTACGGCGGGCCGCCGCTGTGCTCGTTCGGTGGATTAATGAGGAAGAGTTTGGAGTTATTTTTGAGTGACGGTTCTTACTTTGTCATAGTGCTGCATGAAAGAGCTCGGAGGAAAATAGTCTACATGGAAAAACCGGAAGAGAGAAATCTGTGTAGAGAAATTATTTGACTCAAACTGTCACTTTGTTAAAGCAGCAGTTCTGTACATTTGGTCATGTTACTTTCTTTCTTTTGTGGACCACAAAAGATGTTTTGCAGAATGGCAGAGACTTACAGTAAAAGTGGGTGGTGAACTATCAGGCTTAAAATAATTTGTGCTTTATATGTGACCATGGACCACAAAACCAGTCTTAAGGATCAATTTTTCGAAATTGAGATTTATATATGATCTGAAAGCTAAATAAATAAGCTTTCCATTGATGTATGGAATGTTAGGATAGGAAAATATTTGGCCGAGATACAACTATTTGAAAATCTGGAATCTGAGGGTGCAAAAAAATCTAAATATTGAGAAAATCGCCTTTAAAGTACTTCAAATTAAGTTCTTAGCAATACATATTACTAATCAAAAATTAAGTTTTCATATTTTACAGTATGAAAAATATCTTCATGGAACATGATCTTTACTTAATATCCTAATGATTTTTGGCATAAAAAAATTTATAATTTTGACCCATACAATGTATTTTTGGCTATTGCTACAAAATATACCCATGCTACTTATTACTGGTTTTGTGGTCCAGGGTCACAAATTCCAAACCTTTGACTGACACAATTTTGTGCTGGGCCTATTGGCAAAAAAAGGATATTATTTATATTATTTATCTTATTCATTATTTATATTATATATATATATCTTTAGAATGTACTATATATATATCAGTCCAAGTCTTGGACTTATATACATGAACTTACGAACTTATATGTCTTGGACATATAAGTCCAAACTTCAAAAAAATGCAACTTCAAAAAATAAATAAATAAATAAATAATCTATTTAGCAAGGAAGACCTTTATAATGTTGCCAATCTATTTCTTTATACAAATATTATAATCCTATTGAACTTGTCTATTTAATAATCGGGAAATAAGTTTCCACAAAAATATATGAAGCAGCACAACTGTTTTCAACATTGATCATAATAAATATAACATTTTAAAATATATGTGAATATAAAACAGTTATTTTAAATAGTAATAATATTTCACAATGACTGTTCTACTGTGTATTTGATCAAATAAATCTTGTGGCTGAAAAATGATAAAGCGCTTGACTTGACTTCACTTGACAAATTATTATTTATGAGCTTTAAGTCCTTCAATTTGGATTTGTTGCTTGGCTTATTCAGAGTCTGAAATCTCATCTTTAACTCCCTCCTCATGGTGACATTTTCAAAAATGTCACAAGTGAGAATCATATGAAGCTTCTTTTCCTTCTCAAGGGAGAAGAAAATCTCCACAAGCACACTTACATAATTGCTTTTTTTGACCTATACGACCTTGTGAAATACATGACAATCACACGCTCCTCTAAAGAAGGACAGAAGATCTTGAAATCCTTAATGCCAGCAGCACATAGTAAGATTTGATTCTTATAATGCAATACTCACAGGCTTCTAAAAGTCTCAGTCAACAAGTTCAAACACTACTTTAGCAGTACCTGACTTTGGCAAGAAAAACGTGAAGTTAAGATTCTGTTTAAGGCATTTTTGTAGATGTGAAGTTATATTAATGCCCTGCAGTTATAAACAGCCATTGACAGATTTAGCAGTAGTGTGAATTTGGCCTTTGACGTTAAAATTTACATTGTAGGCGTATTGATGAACTTCATGCTGAAAAATGATTTGGTTTAGGCTTAAATAAACTGTACAGCTTGACATTGTCAATACATACATTCTCTCTAGCCTAAATGAAGTGCCATATTCCTTGGTGTTGATAGACAGGAGCCATCTTTTACTGTCATCGGGCCCTTCCTCTGCTGACTGATGAAGGATAACGACCTCTTCCTCTTCCTCCTCACCCATTTTTAGAACTCCATTTAAGGGTTATTCTTTAATCAGTCAGAATGAATCGTCTGGTGTTGCTCGGGAAAACTGCGGCCTGTCAGAACCGAGACCTCATCTGGATTCCCTTGCCCTCAATTTCACGTGTGACACCGGGTCACGTATGAAAAACCCAGGATGCCTTGTTCTGCAATCTGGTTTGACAACCAATACAACAGGTTGGGCTTTAAAAATACTAGTTTTAAAATCCCATAAAAGGGACGAACAAAAGGTGAATCTGACGAAATGAAACAAATGTCATATTTTCTACCCCAAATCAAAAGGAAAAAAATGAAATAACTTTTACATGAAGAAAATCCTATTTTAAGATCACTAAGATAATTTGCAGTCACATTTTCATGATAATTGATCATATTTCATATTCTCAGTTGCATTATATTACAGTACAAATTACTAATACAATTAAAAAAAAAAAAATTAAACGTAGAGGAAAGAATATTTAGCCCTGAATGTAAGATTTATGTATTTGAATTGCATATAAATTCCCATAAATAATTTCCATCCATTTGAATTACACAGTTTTAACATAAACTAAAACATAAACTAATAACATTAACGTAATGCACATTTGTCAGTCATTCATAAATAAAAACATTTAAGAAACGGGTAAGATTTCAGAAATAGTACTAATAAACGGACTGTGTCTTAAATATGCAGACAATGTTGGGATTGGTGGTTTAAGGGACTCTCCATAGGTGTAATGGTTTTTATACTGTACAAACTGTATTTTCTATCGCCCTACACCGACCCTACACCTAAACCTACCCCTTACACAAAAACACAATTTTGTATGTTTTTAAAGCCTTTTGAATTACAGGGACACAGGTAGTGTCCTCATAAACCACCTTCATATTGTAATACCTGTCATACCTATGTCATTATACAAATCTGTGTCCTCATAAACCACCCAAACCAGTGCACACACACACACACATACACACAACCTGAGACACAACACACACACACACACAACCCACACCACACAGTAACTGTTTTATGTATTTATTTATAGTATATTATATAAATCATTGAAAATATGATAAAGAGCATTAATAAATGGATGGGAAATTTAATATGTAATGCAAACACATGAATCTTAAAATTATTTTAAAGTTTGTTAGATTAAGATCTATATTTTTCTTGCATTTATGGTAATGAGAATTTTCAGGGGGAAATATTGCACTAATTGTCACAAAATACGCACAAATTTGCAAAAGCAAATGCAAAAAAAGTAATAAATAAAATAAAATAAATAATAAATAAAATCTATAAATAACGTCATAATGGTCCAAAACATGGGAGTGACCGTAAAAGTGGATGGTGAATCTGTTATCCGTTTAAGCAAAATGAAACTCATTATTTCTTTCTTTTAATATGATCCAGACAAAGTTCTTGACAGGTTTCAGATTTTGTATGCTGTGCTCTGGACAAAGACTGTGCACTTTATTAACTGAGGTCAAGACAAAGGGATTAAATAAACAAATAAACCCAGACTCAAACCATTCCTGACCTAATTGAGGCACTGGCTAAAAAAATCGTTGGTCATTAACTTCCTGCCCTCAGTGTCTTGCTAATGGAATTGTCTCATGGATTTGACGGTGGATCTCAGATCTTCGGAGTAGATGAGTTAAGCTGCAGTGCAAAGAGAAGCCTTCTCCACTAAAATCAATCTGAATGGGGAGTTAGCTGAAGTATTGTGTGTCACACTCAAGTATTTTGTTCCTCTGACCAAACCGAAAAGTCTTGGAGGGAAATCCCATCTGAGGATGTAATTCCATGAGCCCATGATCTGAAGCGTATGCTCCTGTCTTAAAGGAATAATTCACCCAAAAATGAACATTTGCTGAAAACTCTCAGGTGAGTTTGTTTCTTCATTGGAACAGATTTTATGATGGATTATATGGACTAGAATTTTGTCCAGATTGATGTGTAATTTGAAAATGCCTCTGAATGAGACTTGTATTTATAGAAAAAAAAGCAGCTTTTCACTTCACAAAACATTAACTGATGGACTGCCATTGTGTGGATTACTTGTGTGATTTTTTTATCAGCTGTTTGGACTCTCATTCTGACGGCACCCATTCACTGCAGAGGATCCATAGTGAGCATCTGATGTAATGCTACATTTCTCCAGATCTGTTCTGATGAAGAAACAAACTCCTCTTCATCTCAGATGGCCTGAGAATGAGAATTTTTTTAAGCAAATTTTCATTTTTGGGTGAACTATTCCTTATGTTCTAAAGTTGTTTGGATAAAAGTTTCTGGTAAATGTAAATGTAAGATTTTTCCTAGAACTTACTTTGCAGTTTGAAACTGAATTTTAGGATAGCAAAATCTAATCAGTTTTTAAAGGGAAGGAGAAAACACTACTTACATCTTTTGCTATTGATGCGTCCAGTCATCCTGTACAGTATTTTACAAGATAGTTGATGTGGTAACACTTTAGATTAGGGAGCGCATATTCACTATTAACTAAGAATTTTCTCTCAATAAACTCCTAATTTGCTGCTTATAAATAGTTAGTAAGGTAGCTGTTAAGATGAATCAACACAGTTGCCCCAAGATATTATTATGGTCATTATGCAACCTGGCACAAAACTATGACAAATAACAGCAAAAGAATGCATATATTTGTTTTAGTTGTTTATTTAGCAAGAAGCTGTTGAAAGAGTAAGTAGAATGATGTTTGAAAGAGAAAGTACCAATATTTAGAAAATGAGTCCCAGCAGTTAAAGGACTAAAGCGGTTCAGTTGTTGGTCGTGTGCCTAAATTCACATTCACATTATAGGAAACAACATATTCATTATATAGAAGGATAACAGACATTAGTGAGAACTCAGCCGGCCTTGGTGATTCATTTCTAAAGACATACAACTTATTGATTCTTCCTCACATTTTCAATTAAAGGAATAGTTCACCCAGAGTGAAAATGCTGTCATTTACTCACCGTAATGTTGTTCCAAACTGTATGCTGGTATTTTGCCTGAAGAGCACAAAAGAGGAATTTCTGAAAGATCTTCATGCAGCTTCATAGCAATCATGTCTGTAAACCTCCAAAAAAGTACACACACACACACACACACACACAACACACAGACACACACACACACACACACACAACACACCCACACACACACCAAACACACACAAACACACACACACACACAAAATAAAGATACGGGTTAGAGAAATGTACGTGGGATTAAATTGGACCAAAATCTTTATTTTGGTTTTTGGATGCAATGTTCCTTTAAATAATAATCACCTACAATATTCAAACATTCTGTTCAAAACATCCCATCTGAGAACATGAACCACTGGCACATGAATGTTTCATTCAGGATGTATTTGCATCGTCTTTCAGCAGGACAATGACAGAGAGCTATACATTCTGTGTGTGGAAAGCTCTTTTCCATGCCAGGAAGTTTACATGTTCACCTCTTCTTTTTTTATTGCTCATACAGTTTATGAATAACAAAGATGCAACCATCATTTGATACAATCAAAGCAATGTGAAAATTAAAGCAGAGCTTCAATCCCAGAAAAAAAGATTTAATATGATAGCATGTCAAATAATACTGAGAAATAAAGAGAATAAATTAATATGCATATATTTCAATAAATATATTGTTAAATAAATTTGAGCTAAACATACTGAGAAACATATATGGACACTTTAATAAGAGTTCAAACATATTAGAAAAGTGAACAAATTAACAATAATAAATAATGCTAAAAAATTGTAACAACAATACCATAGCAATTTGATCATTTTCTATAGAGCCAAAAAGGATGCAGCATGCTTAAATGAACATCATACATCTTTCCCTTAAAATAAATAACTTAAAAGCTTGCCTGAAAACTGTGCAATGCTTATTTTTCTGTGTATAAAACTGTACAAACAGACAACATAAAACAGGCTCATGGTAAACCACACACAAGTGTACAACAACATCTACATTAACAAATATTCCTTACATATATACAAAAAATATGTTGTCTACACTGTGCAATTGAAATTTGCAGAATTCAGAGTCAGTGACATTTATATGAAGTTACGGCATCATATTTTGTAACACACTGAATTTTAAGAATATTTAGCTTCATTTTAGAGGGTAAACTATTGTCGTAAACATGCAGTAGTTGAAGCACTTTGGTCTTTTGGTCCAAAAAAATCATCGTCTCTAAGAGTCCAATAACAGTAAAGCACAGTGGCAAAATGAGGAAATTACTGAACATGAAATCATCATGATTAAATATATAATTTTATAACATGTTCACTAATTTCCTTAGCTCTAGCATGAAAGGTGAAGTGGGTCATTTCTGCATCATTAGCAACACCAAACAGATTGTTAACAAACACTCCCCGTCTGCCATTAGTTGAAAAACTAATTGCTCCGCCCATGTCAGGCTGCTTAAAGTTCTTAAAGTGCCACAAAGCCACAGTGTTTTCACTCTTTAAGAAGGCAACATACAGATGCCTTATAATTGTGTTTTTACATTACACCTGAAGAAGGAAGGGGGGTTTTTTAAAAAGTATCAAAAATGTGCACTTCATCTTTTATGGAAGGGTGTGAGGAAAGCTCAACTTGCTGTTGTATTTATAGTGGGTTTATTATTATGTAATTTAAGAATAATGAAACAAAAACAAAACAAAACAAAACAATGCCTAGAAAATAGTGCATTTGTGAACAATCATGAAGCACCAAGTCCAGTTACATTTAAAGTTTTATGGAATGAAACTTACATTCTTAAGACTAATTCTTAAAGTAAGAGTACACAAACGATGAAAATGTCCCTAAAATATTTTCATCCTCAGGCCATCCAAGATGTGGATTTGTTTATTTGTTTCTTTATCGGAGTAGATAAATAGAGAAATTTAGCATTAGATCATCAATAGATCGTCTGCAGTGAATGGGTGCCGTCAGTATAAGTGTCCAAACAGCTGATAAAAACATCACGATAATCACAATAAGTCATGTACGTAATCCACAAACTTAATGTTTGTAATAAATAAATCTATCATTAAAATCATACAATTTCTTCAGTGAAAAAGTCATCTTCAAAAACAGTCTACAAAAGCAAAAACAATGCAAAAGTTATGGTTTAAAGTTAAAACGCTCAGCTTTTCACTTCATAAGATATTAATTGATGGACTGGAGTGGTGTGGATTACTTGTGGATTAATGTGATGTTTTTATCAGCTGTTTGGACTCTCATTCTGACGGCACCCATTCACTGCAGAGGATCCATTGGTGAGCAAATGATGTAATGCAAAATTTCTCCAAAACTGTTCCGATGAAGAAACAAACTCATCTAAATCTACATCGGGTGACTGAGTAAATTTCAGCAAATGTTCATTTTTGGGTGAGCAATACCTTTAAGACTATAATGTGTGTTCCTAATTCCTTATCTATCAAAATATAATAGTTTGGTCCAGCTCTGAAAGGGGAAAAAAAGAGTAAACCTTGTTTTTAACAATGGAATAAATTCCTGATGTGTAAAATCAAATCCCAGCTTGCATTTGATGTTGAGTCATTTTAATCAAAAATAGGACACATTATGGAAGTAATATGGCATGCAATTGTGGTTTCTTCTTGACTTCAGAGTTCAGGTTGAATGAGCTTTCCACACAACCCTGATACAAGCTGTTGCATTACAGACCTTTATAAAGGGGTGTGTCAACAATCTGACAGTAAACGGATCTTCCAAAATGCTGTTAAAGGAGCATTCCTGGTTCAATAGAAGAAAATAAAATCACATACAGTAAAGATACAGCAATGTGTGTAAACGGTACGTTGACTTCCCGATTTCCTGTTTTTTTTTGTTTTTTTTTTTTTTTTGTGTGTATGGGCCCAGCACAAAATATCAGACCATGAGCATAAAAGAGCTTGGTCTTATAAAACAAAAAAACTAAATAAATAAATAAATAAATAGGCTACTTAAAATCAAGCACCATCACAAAAAGTTTAACTTTTACACCAAATCAATCAATCAATCAATCAATCAACCAACCAATCAAGTCTAGTCTATATCACAGATAGAGGTCCAAAATCAGACTGTCACAGAACGAAACACGTCAACCCAAACATAACACGTCATTTTTACTACGTACATATGTACAAAGGCAAATGTCATTTCAAAAGCACTGCTGCAAAAGCTGTAGAAAAGAGCGATAGAGAGAGATAGAAAGGCATCTTGCAACAATCCACGACACGTCTGTGTGGAGCAGATGCGAAAGAGCATCGGAGCGTGATTATATTCAGTCCCTGGGTGGTTTTGGCCTAGTCTTTAGTCCTGCTTAATGGAACCCATCACAACCCTGGACACCGTCTAATAAGAGGGCACCATGTCTTTGATCACGGGTTCTCTGTTCAAATACGTTGCCCAGTAAACCAGGTTGAATGTCCCGAAGAGAACTGGGAACATGATACGGGATATGCGGTCGATTTTACTCACACTGTTGAAGGTTTTCTTCGCCATGGCTTGTTTCCCGTCAGCTTTGGCCTTACCCTGTTCAGCTACGCTTCCCTTGGTGATGGTGGGGAGGACGGTGTCCTTGGTGATGTTGGGGGCATAGTTCGCCACAGCGATGGCATAGGCGTTGTTCTTCTTGATGACTGAAGCTTTCTCCTTCTTCTGTAGGGAAAGTAAGAGTTTGTCACCTTTAAAATGGAATACATTTGTCTGTCCTGTTTTGAGTGCTTAATGCAATTCTGTTGTCAAAATTTGATTATGAAAGCGAGCAAAAACCATATTTTATAACCAATTTGGGGGGGTGGGGGTTAGCTACACTGCAATAAACTTTTGTTTTTTATTTATTATTTCTTGTTCTCCTATACAAAATATCTAAACATTCTTAAATCAAAATATATTTACTTGAGAAACACAAAAACTTAAAATATTAAGTATGTTTTCTAAAAAATTTATACAAATTAAGTAATTAAGTTTTTTCTCAAAACTAGTAAAACATCTAGCAATGGGATTTTTTTGTTTTGTTTTGTTTTCTTAAGCTTCATTAATTAATTAATTAATACATTCATACATTCATACATTCATACATTCATTCATTCATACATTCATTCTACTTGGCCAGATATTTTTTCTTGTTTTAGCAAACATGGCTGAAATACATTTTCAGAATGACAAACTTTCAAAGTAAAAAGTGTTGAAAATGAAAAAAGAAAGAAACAAACAAAAAACAACAACAAAACAACTATTCTATCTAATTTATAAATAGGTACAAGACTATTCATGTGCAAATGATGTAGACAAAAAAACATATTAAACGTACAAATGTTAAAACACATAAATATCATGTATAAATATTAAAACTAAAACCATTAAAACAGTTTTCTGTAAGAGCAAAAAAAAAAAAAGCTAAAATATATGTAAATATATGTATGTGTGTGTATATACTGTACAGTACATACATACATACATACATAATATTATATAAATAATACTACAATAACACTGTGAAAGATTATGGATAGTTTAATTCTTCACTGTGTATTCTGCAATTAAACAAGATTTATAAAAGTCAACATGAATTGCCATTTGCAGCCTGTAAAAAAAAAAAATTAGGATGTGAAAAGTGGGTGTTACACACCAGAATAAAGCTATATTGAATGTGAGTTTGCAATGCCAAAACAATGCCAGATAGCTATGTCTGCTCTTAGTTAACTTTCTCTATTAGCCTGTACATACGGCCCAAGTGATTTAAAGACGAAGATTGGCTACTGTCCACACTGACAGTATTCAATCTGCTCCAGTCTCCTGTTGTACAAACAGGACAATCTCAGTCTCAAATACAGATGTCAATCCCAAACACTGTGGGAATGCAGCCCATGTGTCTTATACATCATCCACTTGCCAGAGAAAACCACACAAGTTGTAAAACATGAGCGGTATTATGATGAGGAGTTGATGGGACAACTGGAGGTTTCGAGGATGAGCAGACTCATGATGAAGAATGGGAGGAAGATTCATGATTCAATAAGTTCTTGTCAAAACAGCAGCAGGAAAAAAACAGTTGTGCCTGCACCGATTGTAGCAATATATTATGTAAGCATATTAAATAATTAAAATAAAAATATTAAATAATATGAAAGTACTTTATTTTTAGTTTTCATTTTCATTTTAGTTAAGTTTTAGTAATTTTTACCACACACACACACACACCACACCAAACACACACACACACACACAAACCAAACACACACACACACAACAACACACACACACCGGTTTTATTGTGAAAAGTGAGGGGACATCCCCATAGGCGTAATGGTTTTTCTACTTCACAGACCGTATATTCTATTGCCCTACACCAGCCCTACACCTAAACCTACCCCTTACTGGAGACTTTGTGCTATTTCAGATTTTAAATACACTCCATTCTGTGTGATTTATACGCATTTTGAAAAGTGGGGACATGGGGTAAGGTCCTGAAAAGTCACCTTCTCCTTGTAAAACCTATGTCATACCCATGTCATTATACAAATGTATGTCCTCATTTGTCACAAAAACGCGGACACACACACACCACACCACACCCACCAAAACACACAACACACACACACACACACACACTTTTTGTTTGTTTTTGTGAATTGTGGGGATATTCCATAGGTGTAATGGTTTTTATACTGTACAAACTGTATTTTCTATGCCATACAAAACCCTAACAAACATACCCTTTCTTACAGGAACTTTGTGCATTGTACTTCTCAAAAACCACTCACTCGGGATGATTTATAAGCGTTCTTTTGAAAATGGGGGACATGGGGTAATGTCTCATAAGTCACCTTCTCCTTGTAATACCTGTCATACCCATGTCATTATACAAATTTGTCTCCTCATATGGCAAAAAAACGTGCGCGCACACACACACACACACACACACACACAGTTAGTTTATTTTATTTTATTATGTTTTTTTTACTTTAGCTAACTATAACAACCGTAAAACACACCATACGATTTTTCACGACTGAATAATTATAATTCCCAAACCCCTGCCCCCACAAGTATCCTGTTTCACACGGAAGCACGTCACATCATGAAAGTAAAAAGGGTTGTAAATGCCATTTCACATTGACTTTAAAGTGAAAGTCCTGCCCCGAGTGATACAACATGATGCAGCAGTGAAGCACAACTGATTCGCGCAGGTGAATGCGTTGAGCATTCAGTCTGTTTCTCCAGCTGGGTTATCAGCACATGCCTGCAGGCACTGCTCTATTCTATGGTGTCTATTCCTGGTGTTTCAAAACGCCACAGACAGACCTCCACCTCCACCTCCCCCTCATCACGAGAGCAGCACCTTTGCCTGACACGCTGATGAATGCGTCACTGGAAGCAGCTCTGCGGTAATTAAAGAGACTGACAGGAACTAGTAATGCATCAGTCTAAACACAGGATTCAGGATTTAATGTATGATCACTGGAAATGAGTTTGACAGCCTGCTACTCCTTAGAAGTCACTACCTTGGATACCTTGAATGAAATCAGTGAAGATCTCCTAAAGGTTTTGGTCGGGCTGAGATTCAGATTAGAGTGCAATACAAACTTTGATAGCATCTAAAACCCTCCAGATAACATGTCTTCTTTAGCTGAGCATGTGAAAATGAACAATGTGAGCACACATTGTCAAACAGCCTTCAGTGAAACAGAGCATATGCTTAAATCATTTATTTATATGTTGTTTTAGAAAATTTATGTGGCGGATGCTGAGTAAACAAGTGAGACACAATGTGTATATGTGAAGTGAGTTTTCTATGAAGAAAATAAGTCAAAAATAAATGCAATAAATAAATAAATAAATAGCAAGCCTATTTTGGCCATTTAAAACACACACAGAGGCGTAGCAATGGGGCAGGCAAGGCAGGCAAATGCCTGGGGCCACGCATTTTAAGGGGGACCCCGATGGCCGACCATATAAACCAACAGGAATGTTAATATTAATAGCTATAACATGCAGTGACATCTCTCCATCCTAGAGCCCTGCACGGGCCTCAAATTTAGGCTCTGGCCCGAGACGCTCAGGCCCTAGCCCGGCCCGTGTCCGACAGCTTATCAGAATTACCGGCCCGAGCCCGTCTTTTTTCACCCCTTCTCCCAAAACAGCTTATAATACCGTTCCAGCTATTAAAATAGTTCAGTTTTGTATGAAATGGCAAAGTGATTATATTTCGTTTCGTTTTTTTATTAAGTTAATTTAGAAAAATGTTTGGAGCATTTTGTTGGTAATATGGAGTTTAGTTTTTGAACTACGTCAAGCGGGGGGCAGAACAGACAGTGAGTCTATGTTTGATCAATTTAGCCTTCTCAAATCATCAGGACTTGGCTAAAAAAAAATATAGATATAAAACAATTCAAGCATATAACAATGTTAAACGTTAAACCTAGATAATGTGCACTATAGCCAAGAGTTTGTGCGGAGAGAAGAAGAGTGGAAGCTAAAGCTGAGCCTTAGACGGGACCATGGAGGCGCCAGCGCGATCACTTGCATTTTTTTCAGTGGATACGCCATCATTTTTGCTCATAAAGGTAAGAGTAATACATCATTCGTAACTGTAAAAGGTCTACTTTTATTTGTGTGCACTCACAATATCAACAAAACGTTGTGCTTTTATAAAATAAAGAAAACAAACATGATGCGCTTTCTGCCATCTTGAACAGGAGCATTTCACAAAAATGAACCAAAACTCAGCAAATACATGCCTCACAGACATGATAAGTATATCTATAGAAAGCTTTAAATTTACTTAACGAAATAAAACAAATCAAAAACGAAAACTCTTTCATTATGATCATAATCCGTAAAGATGCAATTCTCTCTAAAGGCGTGTCTAATGAAGAGATGGCGAGTAAGGATCGACAACTTCATCCTTGCGACACCGACTCAGAAAACACTAGTTTATTAGTAAATAACTCAAATATCTCCTTACTATTTCCCCCTGACACATTTATGGTAATTACTTTTGCTGGTGCTTTGCGGCAAGCTTAAGCCTATTACGTGCACACTGATGCACTGTTGATGCTGATAACTGCGGGACACTAAACACTGTCGAGCCGCTCTTGACAGTTGTGGTAGCACGGTCTCGTGTTGTTTCTACCAGCGCAGCAATTTTTTCATCACTAATTGATGAATGTCTAAAACATATAAATATAAGGAGAAGCCTAAAACAGGCCCGAGGCCCGGCCCGCGTCTGAACTATGATGTGAAAATTTGTGAAAAATTATAACTGAGACCATGAAAATGTTACAGTTGGTTGTGTTACTGTAAGTAATTTTCCTCAAATGCTATTGAAGTTAGAAAAGTGTATACCAATGTCGTATGTAACTTTAGAAACACGGTCCCTAGATTTGCGAATATCGAATACCTGGAAATGACACCTCTGACTATTCCGTTGGGTCGTTTGTAAAGTCACAGATACTGTACGGAAAATATGGCTCAATTTTTCTATGTATCTTGCTCTGTTGAACGGCAAAAGTGACTTTACTAGGCTATGCTGGATTTACACCATGCATTTCCTGTCAGCGGGAAAGCCATGACCCCCAGCTATCACAAGACCCGACCAAGCCCATGGTTGACACCCTCTCATTAGCATGTTGTGCAGAGGAAAAATAAATGCAGAACTACATTCAGAAATAAATGAGTGATCAAAGGAAAATGAATAGGATGAGTTTAGCATTTCCTTAAAAGTTTTCCATTTGGCCACCAATTTATTTAATTTATTTGCCTACTTTAATCACATGTTTAATTATTTCTATAGGTATTTAAACAAGAATTTGTGTATTTATACACACATTTTCTTTATTTATTTGCAGATGTACAGGTGCATCTCATTAAATTAGAATGTTGTGGAAAAGTTCCTTTATTTCAGTAATTCAAATCAAATTATGAAACTCGTGTATTAAATAAACTCAATGCACACATACTGAAGTAGTTTAAGTCCTTGGTTCTTTTAATTGTGATGATTTTGTCACACATTTAACAAAAACCCACCAATTCACTATCTCAACAAATTAGAATCTTCAAAACAATAATAAAAAAACATTTTTTTTAGTGAATTGTTGGCCTTCTGGAAAAGTATGTTCATTTACTGTACATTTACTCAATACTTGGTAGGGGCTCCTTTGCTTTAATTACTGCCTCAATTCGGCGTGGTATGGAGGTGTTCAGTTTGTGGCACTGCTGAGGTGGTTGGAAGCCCAGGTTTCTTTGACAGTGCCTTCAGCTCATCTGCATTTTTTGGTATCTTGTTTCTCATTTTCCTCTGGACAATACCCCATAGATTCTCTATGGACTTCAGGTCTGGTGAGTTTGCTGGCCAATAAAGCACGCCAACACCATGGTCATTTAACCAACTTTTGGTGCCTTTTGGCAGTGTGGGCAGGTGCCAATCCTGCTGGAAAATGAAATCAGCAACTTCAAAAAGCTGGTCAGCAGAATGAAGCATGAAGTGCTCCAAAATTTCTTGGTAAACGGGTGCAGTGACGTTGGGTTTCAAAAAACACAGTGGACCAACACCAGCAGAGGACATGGCAGCCCAAATCATCACTGAATGTGGAAACTTCACACTGGACTTCAAGCACTTGGGCTATCGCGCTTCTCACCCTTACCCAGACTACTAGGCCTTGGTTTTCAAACGATAATTACAACGCTTGCTATCATCTGAAAAAAGAGGACTTTGGACCACTGAGCAACAGTCCAGTTGTTTTTCTCCTTAGCCCAGGTAAGACGCTTCTGATGTTTTCTGTGGTTCAGGAGTGGCTTAACAAAATGAATACGAAAACTGTAGCCATATTCCTTGACACGTATGTGTGTGGTGTCTCTTGATGCCTTGACTCCAGCCTCATTCCATTCCTTGTGAAGTTCTCAAATTCTTGAATCGATTTTGCTTTGACAATCCTCATAAGGCTGTGGTTCTCTAGGTTGGTTGTGCATCTTTTTCTTCCAAACTTTTTCCTTCCACTCAACTTCTGTTAACATGCTTGGATACAGCACTTTGTGACCAGCCAGCTTCTTTGGCAATGAATGTATGTGGCTTACCCTCCTTGTGAAGGGTTATGATGCCACTCTGAGACAAAAACGTCAGACTCAGATCTTCTCCATGAGTGTGTAGCCTAGTAAACCAAACTGAGAGAACATTTTGAAGACTCAGGAAAACTTTGCAGGTGTTTTGAGCTGATTAGATGATTGGCATGTCACCATATTCTAATTAGTTGAGATAGTGAATTGGTGGGTTTTTTGTTAAATGTGAGCCAAAATAAAAATGAAAAGAACCAAAGACTTAAACTACTTAAACAGTCTGTGTGCATTGAATTTATTTAAAAAACGAATTTCACAATTTGAGTTGAATTACTAAAAATAAATGAACTTTCACGACAGTTCTTAAATTTACTGAGATGCACCTGATTTTTTATTTGTGTATTGAATTATTTATTGTTTTTGCAGTTGCGTCCTACATAGTTCATTGATGAATACATAAAACAATTCAATAAATACTATTTAGAAGAGGCAACTGAATTCCAATTACTATTAGGTTATAATAAAAATAAATAAACCGGAATTCCTGACCAAAATCAGCTTGAAAAATGATAACAAAGAGGATCTGTATTTTTATTTTTTTTTTACAATTGAAGGCACTCTGTTATTTCATCAGGCAGTCATGGACGTTGGTGGTTGATGGCTTCTGGCAACTTAATTTTCAGGAGAGAAGAAGAAATTTGATAGCTTGAGTGCACAGGTTGAGCGGGCACATCTGAGGGAGAGAGAGAGGCACGTCCGGTTTGGTGCATTATATACCTAAATTGGTTTTGTCCACATTTCATATGTGTATAATTATATAACTAGGTAACAAAGATCATAAAAACAAAAAACATATTTTTACGAAGGGCCTCACCGGATTTATTTTGCCTGGGGACACCACTTCAGGTACGCCTATGCCACACACAAACACACACACACACACACACACAACACAACACACAAACACACACACAAAACACACACACAACACACTGTATTGTGAACTTTAATCACCAATATTAGGCACATTTATGCCACATTATGCTAAATGAACTAAATTATGTCAATGAGAAATTAAACATTTTTGTGTTCCTTTCTTTTGGTGTGAAAGCATGACTTGGACATTATCATGACAGGTAATGAAAGACTGATTAGATCTATTTCAGGTGCATCAGATTTAGACACCAAAAACTTGGACCAAGAAATGGACATCTAGTTCCTGTGACTGAAGGAGGAAGACAGTGCCAAAATCTGCATAAACATGCCAATTCTATAGGCTGCCATTTCTGATTGGCTGACTGACCTTTAGTGGGAAGAATGTGATTTGTGGAAATTTGAAGGCTCATGAATAAGCAATGATCTTGTGCTACATAGTCTGACTAGGGGAAGGAAGAGATCCTCTGAAACCGAAATTAATCAATCTCAGATAATGAGAATAAGACTCCAGATTGGATTCTGTGGATGTGATGACGATAAATCTGTCTGAAAGACAGACTGACAGTACATTTCAGGGTTGTCCTCACTGGATTACAATAATTCTTTCAATCACTAAAATCAAATATTCATTAAAATCATTTGACTGGAAAATAGCATATAATGCAGTTTTGCTTGGGCTTAATGTTAACTGACAGTGCTGTCATAAATCTTGTCTGCAAATAAATGTCAGGTATATGCTGGTCTTGGATCATCTTTCTCTCATTATCGGTTTTTAAAAATCTCTAAGACTAACTATTAAACTTTGGGGTGTAACTTTTCCCACACTGTTTGTACATGAACATGGATTTCAAACATGCTATTTCCCACCATATCTGCACTATGAACCATATATCTAGACCATAAAATCATAGCTGATTTTTGACCTCAACCATCTAACAAACACCCAAGCAACAACTAAAACATGTCAGCAACCACACAGAAATGCCCTAGCAACACCTAGAACTCATTAGCAATCCATATCAACACCTAAAATGTTAACAACCACATAACAATGCCCTTGCAACACCTAGAACCCATTAGCAATCCATAGCAATGCCTAGAACATGATATGAACCACATAGTAACACTCTAGCAACACATAGAACTCATTAGCAATCCATAGTAATCCCTAGAACATATCAGCAACCACATAGCAACACTAAGAACTCCTTAGCAATCCACAGCAACACCTACAACATATTATCAGCCACATAGCAATGCCCTAGCTACACCAAGAACTCATTAGCAAGCTATAGCAACAGGTTGCTAACATGTTAGTAACCACATAGCAATGCTATAGCAACACCTACAACTTGTTAACAACCCTATAGCAACCGTTAGAACATGTTAGCAATCACATTGCAACGTCCTAGCAACACCTAGAACTCATTAGCAACCCATAGCAACACCCACTGTAGAACTCATTAGCAACTGCATAGGAATGCTTTAGCAACCTCCCACAGCAACATGGCATAGTGGCAGTGAGTTTTACACATTAAATCACCACTTTACAAACTATAACAAAATCAGTTTTCTTCTGTAATCAATCAGTTCAGATTGTTTGCATGAATAATTGCTAATGAATCTGTTCTAATAAGATCAAGATGAACCCTCTGTGTAATCTGACCCTGACTCTGGCACAAATGAACAAGATATGAGTGAAAATCTGCAGTGCTCCATGATAAGATCATAACGGACTAATGTGTGGTTATCTCATCCTGACCTGCAGCAGAAATATAGTGAGCAGCATGTATCATAGATGACGGATGATTCTATCAGCATGGCTTTACAGTCAGGATATCAGGGAACTGCTGGAGAAGAAATTACATTACAGAAAAAGACACAATGAAGTGCTGTTGTTCAGCATATAAAATCAACCCCCATCTATTTTAAAACGGTAAAGCGTAATGAGACACAAATTGCTTGGTGCCCTAATCAAATGAAGAAATATATGGTAAATGCAATAATAAAACATCAAATATAAAAAGAAAATAACGGATGATTTACATACACATACATTTAGATATCAACTTGGTCTCAGATGTTTCTCCTAAAAAACTTAAAATAGACTTTTGCCAAATATATGAATTTGACAAGAAATATTTTATATTGAATTCATATCGAGATCTCATACATGCGAGATTATTATGGCCTGTTTTCAGGAGAAACATCTGGAACCAGGGCAATTCAGTAAACGTCTTGTTTAACACCGTAAAGCCTGACATATTAAACAATTGTAGAAGAAACGTCTCAGGTTACTTATGTAACCATGGTTCCCTGAGTAGGGAACGAGACACTGCGTCCTCTAGGGGTCGCTATGGGGGAACGCCTCGTCGTGACCCGTGTCTGAAGCATACATTGAAAAAACACCAACTCGTTGGAATCTTGGAATCAGGAATAGATTCCTTTAAGGGAATACGACCAAGAGCCTAGAATCATACTAGTCTTGGCCTGTCACACAGGGGCTAACGCACGTTCTCTTTGTATGTGCTGAAGGAACTGTCTCAACAGACCCCTAGTAGCAACACCCTGTTAAAGTAGGTAGCCAGAGGATACATAGGAGGAGTGGTGAACAAGGCGGAACCGGGGTTTTAAACCACTCAAAAAGAGCACGAAGGCTTGCGCGTAGCTCTTACCATACAGGAATTTTAGAAAAGTGGGCAAAGAATTACGTGCACACTTACCATTATGTGGATTTTAGAAAAGTGGGCAAAACATAACGTGCACACTTACCAGCTATGTGGAATTTAGAAAGTGGGCAAAGCACTGTTTAGAAGTAGAAGGTGGGCAAAGCATAACGTGCACACACGTGAATACCGTTCTAGGGGTTCTCGTGGCACCCTGAAAGAGCAGCCCATAGATAGAAATAGCGCATCCCCAAAAACGCTATGTCTACGGCTATAATGCTGGAGTGGCTAGCAGTAAATCTGTAGCTGAGGGAGCAAACATCCAGCTCTCAATCGAGAGGGAGCTCAACCTACAGCATGTTCCAATGGTGGAACAGCTAGCAGTTATTTAGCTGTGGGAGCAACACACCTAGTTCTCAGTCGAGAAGGGGGCTCGACCTACAGCATGTTCCAATGCTGGAACGGCTAGCAGTAGTTTACTTGGCTGAGGGAGCACAAACCCAGCACTCAACGAGAGGCGGCTCGACCTGCAGCATGATTGTAAAATCAGAAGGGTAAGCATACTGCAAGCTAACCAAACACTCAGCGCATCAGGGAGGCAGAGGAAGGGCCTAATTCACCTGATGCTGCTGGTTCGAGGTGCTTTGGAGAAACAGAGAACTCAAACTTCTCATGTGAGAGGAGAACTCCGAATTCAGAGGAATAACGTTGCTTATTCCAGGTAACCCTTTGATAAAGGGGAGCACTGCTCAATACAACCACGAGGACAGCCCATGGAGCGAGGAATCCAACTCCTCAGAGAGGATTAACGCTCAAAAGAAAACACCATAATCATAATAACTCTCAATGGTGAGGGGAGCGACGCTTCCAGAGTGTGTCGACAGAGACAAACTAGTTGAGTGGAGCCCAAGGAACCAACTCAGAAAAAGAGAACGAGGTCAGTAACGCGTAATCCTTACCATACAGGATTTTAGAAAAGTGCGCAAAGCATAACGTGCACACTTACCACTTATGTGGATTTGTAGAAAAGTGGGCAAAACTTAACGTGTGCACTTACCATAGTATTTGGATTTTAGAGTTTTCGAGCATCTGTTTACAGATACCCGGAAGTACAGGGCCAAACGGGAGAGGCAAGCTCAAAAAACAACCCTCAAAGAAGAGGGGAGCACTGACCGAGACAGCATTTACACAGGAAGGTTCTCGTAATGTCACCTATACCTCCCGCTCGATGCCTCTGCAAGAGGGGATATCCTGGTGATCAGAAAGCCCCCCGGGTGACCAAGATACAGTACAGTAGAACAATCAGCGGGTTGCATGAAAGCGTTAAAACCCCAGCCGGAGTCCAGGAATTTTTGCAGTGACGAGCCGGGGGCTGATGATCAGGGGCCATGATGATAATGAGGTCCCGCAGAAAAGCCTGTTGTTATGGCGCATATAACAGGAGGTATGAAGCCGAAACCGATTTCTTCCGTTTGGACATATCTCGACGAGGTGAAAAAACACTGGAAGTCGAGCACACGGTTCTGAACCCAGCATAGAGGGGTGCTCACGAAGGACCATACCCCTAGAAAAGGACAGTCAAAAACACAGTCAGTGGAACACACTGCAAAGACAACTAGCAGCGAGGGTTATTAAACACAACCACCAGATCATTTAGTTATACAACACACAACTAATATATTATATAGATTATATTAGAACAATGGATCTACTCACCCACCATGGGTTCCGCTCGGGGCTGCGGAGCCTCTGTCCGAAGAAGCCTCAGACATAGAACCAACCAAACCTAAAGGTCCAGTATAGGAGACTATAATGCAGGAAATGTCCTACCTAACCTCGGTCAGGTGGAGAAGATGGTGGTTACAGGGGAATTAGTAAGGTGAAGATAAGGGCAGATGTAAGAACCCCGAAGGAAATGAGTAGATACTCAAGTATCACACTGATCCGGACAAAAGCGCTGACGCCCTGTCTGGATGACATCCCTTAGGTCTTTTACTTGCCTTCCTTTGACCCGCAATTCTTCCTACACCTACCCGAGGGCAGGGGAAGAGAACGCGAGACGCGACACTAGTCTTCTGAGCCAGTCTCTGATCCTCAAAACCGAGACGGGCTAGGACCCCTGGGTTTGTTCGGGCTCAGACCTGGACTTAGGGAAGGCTGATATCCAGGTCTTTCAGCAGGCCAGCCTGATATGCTTGGGGCATCACTATCGTGTGCAATGAAGCGACAGCCAGACCAGCTGCTGCTGTGTATGCCCTGGCACCCGAGCGAGATGTCAAGGAGGGGAGAGTAGTCTTAGAGGACCAAATTCACTTCAAAGCGAGCTGGCCAGCGTCCTCTCTATAGGGGGCATCTCATCATAACAGTTTAGCGAATCGAATCGTGTTGGCATACCTTGTATGCTGGAACCGAGGCATGCGTGAGGAAAAAAAAATGGCCTCTTCCCTTTCTTCTCATCTGTATTATGGAGAAAATCACTTGAGCTGGAGGGTTATGGCCAGAAAATAACGTTCATCGAGATACTTCGCAACGTCACTTTCTTCACCTGCTTCACGGCAAGTAAAGCCTCGCCGTGGAGCGATCCATAATTTCCAAAAGCTCATCATACGCAGGGGAGGAGGGGACCCAAGGGAGGATTGGGAAGGCTCAGCCTGGGCTTCTTTGCCCTCCTCAGACATTTCCTGCCTTTGCTGGGCTGATCCCAGCAGAGCAATAACCCCTGAGTAAGGCAATGTTAATGAAATAACATCATCCTAAAGCGGCTCACTCTCGTGCACAGCCGAAGATCGCGAAAGGGAAACCCCTCTTCAAACTCAATGGCCAGATCCACCTGCGATCCCCACGAGCTCATTCCCTTCAGTGCCTCAGCAGCGGCGGGTCCTGAACCGCGGGAAGCAGATGGCTCCCCTCTTTCATCGAAAAAAGAAAAAAAATAAAAAACGCTCGCAGTGCATGCTGATTGCCCCCTCGGAGACATCGCGTGCATGTTCTTTGCCCAAACAAAACAACGCATAGTTTGTGTGTGTCATCAGATGTTAAACAACTTCAACACGGATGCACACATCCTTAAAGCTTTGCTAGTGCTCGCCATAATGAAATAGAGATCGCTCTTACCACAGAAATGCACGCGTCAAACAAAACAGTCAATGAAGACGAAGAAGAAAATGACGTGTTCTCCCGGCGCCTATTTATACTAAAGTCGCACCGGTAGTGACGTCATGGCTGTCGCCGGCCAACGAGTTGGTGTTTTTTCAATATATGCTTCAGACACGGGTCACAACGAGGCGTTCCCCATAGCGACCCCTAGAGACGCAGTTCGAAGTTCCACGAAAGGGAAACAATGTTAAATATATGTTTTTTTTTTTTGTTTGATGTATTTGATACATCAGGCTTTTATGGCTCAGTATGATATATGTGAATATGGAGCACACTTGAGGAGAAAAAAAGTTTTATAAAAAAAAAGTTTTATTTAAAAGTCCAAACTGAGCAAAATATGCAATTTTGTGCAGTTGCTGATACTTGTATGGCCAACAAGTAAGATGAAATTCTGATAGCTTCTAATGTAAATCAGTGAGATATAGTAATTAAGAGTATACCAGGACTACTTAGATAACAATAAATAAAAATATTAGTGGCATCTCTATATGTGACTAATAGTGTACTTCATGTATGCATAGTTTTTGTTACAAAGCTTTTTTATGGGGGGCCAAAAACATATAATACAATGATTATTGGAGATGTACAAATAAAGTTCCTCTTGACGTTTGACGTCATATTTGACATTGAAAATTTTAATGTGATTTTTCTAAAAAATATATATTATATAAAAAAATAGTATATCGTAAAATATTGCTAACAATATCAAAGGTATTCTAACATTTACTTTATAAAATCAGTAAAGATTTCAAAGCAAAAAGACACATGGACCCCCGCGAGCTGATTGTTGAACAGAATTTACCAATTATTTACAAAAAGAAAAAAGGTCTTTTACTGCTAAAAAGTATAAACTATCAATAAGACGATAGAAGGCATTGGATAGATACGAGGCTTTATAGGGATAATCACG
Organism: Sinocyclocheilus anophthalmus; assembly: GCA_018155175.1. Classification (NCBI taxonomy): domain Eukaryota; kingdom Metazoa; phylum Chordata; class Actinopteri; order Cypriniformes; family Cyprinidae; genus Sinocyclocheilus; species Sinocyclocheilus anophthalmus. The sequence goes on from JADLZN010010084.1 coordinate 186,245, forward strand.
TGCGGTCTAAAAAGGAAACATGGATATTCAGGTGATATTATTTTTAATTTTTATTTTTTATTAAAAAAAATTTATTGGACAGCAAGTTTTTATCCACATCAACATGATGTGCTCTTGAATTACCATCAGTCACACTTCACTTCACTTTCACCTGTGACATCACATCACTCAAAAATTTACTGCACTGTCGCCACATCAATCAATCCGATCCATACGCCACCCCACCCAAACAACACAAAGCATGCTGGGACATGATTAATGATCATTACCTTGTCATTGACCACACTCTTGCCATCCCAAGCCCAGCCCCGCTTGGTGAAGTAGTTGACGGTGGCGAACTCAATCAGGGCAGAGAAGACAAAGGCGTAACACACTGCGATGAACCAGTCCATAGCTGTGGCGTAGGCGACTTTTGGCAGGGAGTTACGGGCGCTGATACTCAAAGTGGTCATAGTCAGTACAGTGGTCACACCTGAGAGGAATACAAACAATGACAACACAATGCAAATTACTATAATAAACTAATGCAGAGCTCTATTCAACTTTTTAAAAATTATTTATTTATTTATTAAACTCTGCAGAAATACAACTCAAACGTTTTCACATTATAACATGAACAGCACTCGGTTCCAAAATTACATGAAAAATAAAACCTGTTTAGCAAACGTTTGCAGAGACAGGTGTGTAAAACACGGTTTCATAAACAAAAACAAATGCTGCATTGTGTAGTTATAGAGTAAAATATTACATAAAACACAGAACAACTGTAAAATAAATAAAAAATAAATAATAAAACTCAATTTAAATAAAAGAACAAAACACAATATAACAACAATTATGTAATCTTTTTTTTTCAAAACTGGTCAAAAGGGTCACAAAAACAATACATCTCCAAATGGTTGGACAATACAAACAAACAAACAAACAAACAAACAAAAAAAACTAACAAACAAAACAATCACATAAACAATAATTTAAGTAAGCACAACAGGTCTTTATACGTCAGAAGCAATCCCTGGAAACAAGCCTGCACTGGCCCTTTACGGGCCCACTTAGGGCTAGCCTAAGGGCCCCATGCAGGCTGGCCAGCGCAGGGACATGAGATTTAGTCTGGCAAAACAGTGGGCCCCTTAGTGCTGGCCCTGCACGGGCAGTCCTCACACAGCCCCACCTAGTTGAAGTGGTTCCAACGGGATATATCGCCCACCGAAGGGCACTTCGGAGTGAAAAATTATGGCAGCCATATGAAGGTCATTCCAAACCGAAGTGCGCAAAACTGGGCACTTCAAAGGGCACTTCGGAATGAAGGATTTCGAAGGGTACAATTGATGGACACTTCGGGCTCCCATGATCTTTTGTGTAGATTCTTTGCATGATGACGGCGCCTATGTGTGGGCACGTGATGATGACGCAGAAGTGCACTTCAAGAAACAGTTGTTTGGTCCTCTACACCCTTCAACCCTTGAAGCTCTCACTCCGGAGGGTAAACCCTTTGAAGGGATTAGGGCATAGGGATGAGCCCTTCCGAATGGAACACAGGGTTAATCTACAACAGGGGTGCCAAACCCTGGTCCTGATCAAACACACCTGAACCAACTAATTAGGATCTGAAGGAGCGCTTGATAATTACAGACAGGTGTGTTTGACCAGGGTTGAAACTGAACTCTGCAGGAAAGTAGATCTCCAGGAACAGGACGCAAGCCATGATCATATAACAAACCCTCGTTTCATTTTAAATACCTTTCCGCCTACTATAACAACATTATTCTACTCTGAAATGGAGCAGACACACATAACGAATGCTATATTATCAAAAAAGTACAGTAAGTCAACAAGGGAATTCAGGAGTCAATGTATGTATGAAATGAAAAATAGAAAACATTCAATTCATGTTAATGCAGCTACATATAGCCAAAAATGTAAAGACACAAAATAAAAAAAAATAAAGCAAACAAAGCAATGTAAGACTGTTGGTTTCGTCATGTGAAAGTTGATGTGTGCGAGTCTTATCTGTAGTACATCAATGTCCAAACACTGTCTGTAGCTGATGTTGACTGATAGCAAATTAATAATCCAACCTCTTGTAATGAAAACACACCACATCTCTCAAACAACAGACTCTTCCTAACCAGGAACAATCAAAAATAGTCCAGACTATGGTCTCATGTCGAAATTACCTCCATCCTACATCCATATTCAAACTGGACCATGATGTGGTGACCTCACCAATAAAGAGTCCTTCTAAAATACAGACAAATTCACAGTCTTAAACTCTTAGCATCAATACAAACATAGGCCATAAATACATGTAACATTTTTGCCCCCCCAAAAACACATTAGCATGTGCAAAAAAAAAAACAAAAAAACTCCTTTAACTGGCTTGAAATGAGCTACATTTACGACCAGGACGCAGCACAATATGGTAAGCAGGTGAGCCATGCTGGCTCTGCTGCTTGCTATTGCTAATTCTCTCTACCACTGGCATTACTTAAAGGCACACAATGTAAGATTTTTTTTTATTAGAATATCCCAAAACCACTAGAACAGTGTTATATAATTTTGGACTGTGTACTCCTTATCCCAATGTTTGAAGGAATGTTTAAATCCAGAAAATAAGCTATTTTAACTACGTAACGGAAGTGCCAGAGGTAATTGCGTAGCCTGCCAATGACGTCATAACGATTTTTCGGTTTTATTTCTTGAAAACATGGAACTCAAAGACAATTTAATATGTATGCATTTTATTAGAAAAGGTGACGAACGCCCAGATTAGCATTATAATGGAATTCAATACACTAAAACGTATCTAGTATAAAAAGCCCTGTTTTACACCACATACGCATGACCGGAAGAAGCAGAAGTGGTCGACTGTGGCATAATAAAAGCTCTGCTGCTATCGAGCCGCGTATCGCGCTCGTCCTTCATTAGCAATCACTCCAGCGGCCTCGTTTCACTTCCACGACATTTAGCCCCACCCTGCTTCATACTACAGTGACCTTAATAAGTCTTTAATACATTAGCTCATCCATGAAGATGATTTCTGCCCGAGTCCCGTCGGATTGCATCAGCTGTGGGGATGAAGACGACAACTCCAATGTTCCACACTCGTCACGGCGTCATCAAACTACGCCTTTGTTTCTTGTTTGTTTTGAATATGCGCCCTCTAGCGACGAAAACTTACATATTGTGCCTTTAAGGAAGCCTAAAACACACTAGCATCCCTAGTGGTAAGGAAGAAAACGGCCCACAAAATTCTTATTAACAGGCTCATGTCTGGCCCACACTGGGCCATCATTGGATTAATGTGGGCAGTCCCATAGTGTGGGCTGCTCACAGAGAGCCTTTGGTGAGCCTAAAGCTGTGGGCCTCACCTGGGCAAGACCGCACTGGGCCTGTTTAGGTTTGGTGTGGGCTGGCCCTAGCCCTCTGTGCCCGCAAAAAACCAGCATGGGCCCTGCAAGGACATGTTTGCAGGGAACACATCATCCTCTGTGTCACAGGAGAAAGTATTTTAACATCACAAAAATGACTTTGAAAGACCGAACGTCTCTAAAGCTTGAGTCTGTAAGGACCCTGCTGTTATATTTTCAGTGCACCACATGGTTTCAAGTCTTTGGGCTTCTAATCATCCAAAAACACGACAAACCTTTGGCCTCTAACGCCTGAATTGCTCTCATTCTTTTACATTTCTGTTGCTCTCTGCTGTGTTTACTGAAATGAAAGTATTTTTAGAAAATGCCTTGTGAACTACAAGGAAGGGCTTGAATAATTCTGTTTTGAGGGGGATAATACAAGACGATGACAGCCTTGTTCAGTCGGGGAACAGGGAAGACAATAACCTTAATGAGAATGGTCACTTTCACGACTTTTAGTTTGCAGTGCTCTGAATGCTCTCAGCTGAGACTCTGTGAAATCGTAAAGGGATTCTGGAGAGGAACCTGTGCGTTCCTGACTCCTGCATGATCCAGGTCTGCAATGACAGATCGGCCTGACAGACGGCAAGCTTGGGGACGGCAATTGTGAACATGCACATAAACAAATGCTTCCAATTCATTTCCATCGCCGTCAAACTCTTCCGTATTCAATCCCAGGTGGGACGAACATGACAGCAGTTTGAAACAGGCTGACAACCAGAGAAGTGCAGAGAGCGAGTGTAGGATGGATCACCTTCCCCTGACTGTCAGACACCTTCAGCCATAATGCAGGTATCCATCCAGTGACAAAGCAGTCAACGCATCAGTCAGATTCTAAAAAAGACGCTACAGTGAAAGTGAAAGGCGAAAGAGGTCAATAAAATTGCACACAACGGAAACATTTCAACTGACCATCTTAAATGTGATTACAAATCGTAGGAAGTGCATTACTTCAGTCTGCAAATATAATAGAGAACACATTTACACAGGAAGTGGAGAGACATTTACCCATTAGTCATTGTGAACCTCCTCATTAGGCCTACTTCTCAAAAAATGGCTAAAGCAAAAGGTTACTAGGCAAGTAAAGTGCTCCAGTTATGTGATTATAATTTTATTAAAATAATATTTATACAATTACATTTGAAAGTAAAAAGACATACTAATTCACAACTAATTGGTCAATTAACCAAATATTTTTTTATATTAAATATCACAACAGTCATTAATCAATAGAATTTAGGGTTTAAAAATTTAATTAATTTAATAATTAAATAAATAAAGTAGGCAAGTGTACTAGTTAAAGTGCAACAGTTGTGATTATAATTTAAATAAAAATAAAAATAATATTTAAATAATACAATTTTACAGTAAGACGACACACATTAGTCAAATCATTGTTTTATATTAAACCTCACAACAGTCATTAATCACTACATCTAGGGAAGTAAATAAATAAATAAATAAATACTAGTCAAGTGTACTAGTTTAAAGCGCAACAGTTATGTAATTATAACTGTAATAAAAAAATGACTGTATGCTGAATGCTGTAAATTAATCTAAATCATTTTTATATTAAACATCACAACAGTCATTACTTGTAGGGATAAATAAAGTATAGCAGATTATACTATAATTTATTGAATATGGAGTTTATTATACTGGTGTGCAGGGAGGGGTGAAGAACACGGAGGAACCCTGATTGCCTGGGTAGCAGGTGATTTGCTTGCTGAAGGGTTCAAATCTTTAATCATCTCATTCGTAGAGATGCTGTCAGACTCTAGACCGCAGGATGGAGAAGTATCAGTTTTGGCATGGAGAGAAATGTAATGGAACACACTTCAGCACTTCAGGGAGATGAAAGGAACAGACTCCAACAGCCTGAAACAACTTCAAATGCTTCCTTTGGCACTTAAAAAAAAAGCAAAACACCCTCTGAAAATCCATCATCCTAAATTTAGGTTATAAAATAGCACAGTGACCAGCAGAATGACTGAATTCGGTGTAATTATTTTTCATTTTCCATCAAGTATCATTATCGACCAATCTGCAAATAACCCCAGCCGAGCCATTATACATCAAGAAACCAGACACTTTCTTCTCCACTGTCAAATTAAAGAAATAGTTCACCTAAAAATGAAAGTTTACTTACCCTCAGGCCATCCAAAATGTAGATCAGTTTGTTTCTTCATCAGACAAAGCTATATTATGGATTGAAGTTAAAAACGTCTTGGTGGATTTGTTTATTATAAACATGCAGCTTTTCGCTGATGGACTGGAGTCGTGTGAATTTCTTCTGGATTATTGTGATGTTTTTATCAGCTGTTTGGACTCTTATTCTGACGGCACCCATTCACTGCTGAGGATCCATTGGTGAGCAAGTGATGTAATGCTACATTTCTCCAAATCTGTTCTGATGAAGAAACAAACTCATTTACATTTTGGATGGCTTGATGGTGAGTAAAATTTTCATTTCTAGGTAAACCATTCTTTTTAACTATGCTTTCATTTTCTTAAAGCATTTGACCGCATTTTCACAGAAAAAAAAGAACATTCTTCTCTCATTAATTCACACACGTCGCTCCAAACCAGTATTACTTTCTTTCTAATGTGAAGCACAAAATAAGATACTAGGCAGGGGTGTTTCCCAAAAACAACTATGCACTGTAAAAAAAAAAATCTGTGAGATTTACAGTAAAATGCCAGCAGCTGTGGTTGCCAGAACTTCACTGTAAAAAATATGGTAGCAACATTTTAGGTTTTACAGGCTTAACTTAAATTCACAATAAAATACCGTATTTCATTAACTGATGTAATGTTAATAAACCAATATTTTGAAGTACTAATGTTTTGAACCATTGTAATGCACTGATAACCACCAAAAACTGGTGCTGATGAGAAAGTCACATGATGAACCAAAGCTCATCACAAACAGCTTTTCTGCGAGCTGCGGAGGACAATGCTTATATACAGAAGGTGCACGGTGTCATTCACACTAACACTAAACCCCATCATGGTGACACACGATACTGAAGTAATGCAATAAACATTAATTTAACAACATTAGATGTAAGATTAAACCCTAATGCACACAACTAATAAGAAAAAAATTTATTTCAACAAAAAAACATAAAATATGAAGTGTCATGCAGGGAATTCCGGGAGAGTCAATTTACGGTTTATCACTGTAAATTATACAATGACTTTTTCTTTTTCACTTCTAAAGACTGTATTTTTAACAGTATTTTACTGTAAAATTACATTAAATGTAATTACATTTATTCACCGAATATAGTATGGAAACTTACTGTTAACCAGTTAACAGGTTTTTACTGTAGCATTTTTACAGACTTTTACTGTTAAAATCACAATAATTTTTTACAGTGTGGTCGTAAGTTCCGACCTTATCAATAGAGTTAAATGGAATTAACGACCATAGTTAGCTAACTATGCTTTTGGGAAACGCACCCCAGAATGGCTGCTTATTTCCAGTCAACAAAAGTAAATGCGTATAGACGTGCTGTCAATATCCAAAATGAAAATTTTTTTTTATACTGAATTAGTCAACATGACTCACACACTACAAGTCTTCTAAAGTCATATGATAGCTTTGTTTATCATTTATTCACAAAAAAAACTGTCACAATGCGATCATTCACAACATGAAAAACTAAGATATTTGGCATCACTTTCGTCAAACCTGGTGCAATGTTTTTTTTTAGACAGCATATTTGAACTGAACTTGTTTGAAGATTTGAGAGTTGTCGCTAATGGCAAGATTTTCCACAAACGGCTTCATAATTTTGGTGTACTCCTTTCACGAAGCTATTGCATCACATCAGAGGACTACAGAATATAACACATGAGTCATACAGAATGATTTTATGGTGCATTTTTGTTATTTTTGGAGCTCGAAAGCCCCAGTCCCCATTATGAAAAGCACTCTGGGCATTCCAGCGATATAACTGCTTTTGTGTTTCACAGAAGAAAGAAACACATATGGGTTTGCAATAACATGAAGGTAAGCAAATTAACAGAATTTTCACTTTCAGCTGGACTAATCCTTTAATACTTTACTAATGCAACAAACTAAAAAACACATGGTCGCGCCGTGTATGTACAAGTGTCATAATAAAGTATACATTAGATAACACTCTGGAGATATTTAGCCTGGAGCACGTTTTCAATTATGTAGCTCTCGACTGCCTTCATGCTTATCTGAGCTCCATTTTAATGCCATTATCTCTATTTCAACTTTAATATCTCAACACCTCATGAAACTCTAATAAGCAATCAATGACATGGTAAAAATGTCATAGCGCTTTTTCACAAATTCATTTGAAGTTCTACAATTAATGTCATTAATGTCATTAATCTCTTTTGAGAGTACTAACACTGAACATTTGTCTGATGGCAGGTTGTTTAAAAGGCTTATATAATAAACGGATAGTGCGAGAAAGATAAGAGACAGAAAGAGTGACTGGGACAGCTGAAGAACTGCCAGAAAGACTCCAGCGACAGAGAGAAACCGACGACAGAATAAAGACACAGGCAAAAAGAGAGAGACAGACGGTAGGGGCAGAAAGACATCTGAACCTATGCCAGAGGGGCTCATCTCCTCAGCGTTACCTGCTTAGCAACACAGAACTCAGGGAATCTCCACGGTAACCGAATTGTTCTGTACCTGAGCTCCATAAATCCTCACAGAAATGCTCAGAAAGGACCGGTTTCCCCGTGAAAAGTCTCTAATCTAGGGCAGAGGACTCTGGAGCCAGAGGCTCCCAGGGCTCCCTGTGCATTTTATGGCTTGAAGGTCACATCTTCAGTTACAATAGTGTTTCTCTGGATTCTGGAGTACAGAAACATTTTGGATGTTTTCAATACCTACAATAACTAATTTAGGTCATAGAGTCTAACCTGATGAACTAGAATCAGGTGTACTGCTAAATTGGAAAACATGCTCCAAATTTTTTGCACCAAAACTTCATTCTTTCGTACTTTCAGCCAAAACATCTCTTCAATTTTCTCCTTAGAAATTAATGGGTAACTATGGTAACTGGGATTTTTCTGTACCATGAATATTTCTCAGTTAATTTCTTCAACAACATACATAAATGATATATAGACACACACTACATAGAGCACATATATCTATTGTTAGAATTGTAAATCTAGACTCAATATCAGCCATGTCAATTTTAATCTAAGATCATGCCTTCACTTCTTTATTCGGCTCAGTGTGACCTTAGTCCTCCATTAATCTGTCACAGTAAATTAATATATGCAGACTTTCTGCATCAGTTCGGCTAGAGGCCAACAGTGCGTCATAAAATCCTGCAGAAGTCAGAAAATCAGTTTGGCAACAGTGACTGCGTGGAAAGTTTGCAATTGTAATCAACCATTATATTCAGACATTACCATATAACATGATAATATCACTCAAGATGAGGGTTTCTGGTTAGTATTGTCTATTTATGATATTAAAACACCTCACATTTGAATTCCAAGTGACAATACACATAAAAGTAGGCTTCAATGAACCAAAAAAGGGGTCTTGAGCCATTTGAAATCCTGTAAAACTAAGAAAGAACTGCATGCTCATTAAAGTCTCTTTAAAGTTGTCAAAATTAATTATGCTCTCAACAGCATTTTTACTCTGCATTATATCACTCTGAAGTTTGTGACTAAGTGACTAAGGGATTAAACTCACCAAAAACAGTCCGGGCCGGAACAGACTCTCGGTTCAGCCAGAAGGACACCTGGGAAAGGATGACGGTCATGATGCACGGCAGGTAGGTCTGAATCACAAAATAACCGATCTTCCTCTTCAGGTGGAAGTGGGCTGTCATCACTGTGTACTCACCTGTGAGGAAAAAAGAGAGTTATGGGTAACAGTCCAAAATGAGACTAAAAATTGGCTTTGTTGGGTAAATAACACCAACTGGCAGGTATCTTTTGCATTCTCAACATAATACATGGTTTAAATGATATAAATGCAACATTAATGAGTAAGTAATGTGAGAGATTCAAGTCAGATATACAAGCGGTTTATTTATAAAGCTTAGTGACTTCTGACAACTTTTATCGTAATGGAAAATTCATCCATTAGATGTTTATCTAGGAGCCTACAAATATTTCTATAAAAATAAATTGCATATATTTACATGAAATTATGTTTACAAAGAAATCGCCCCCTTTAAGGAATAGTTCACCCAAAAACAAAAAAAAATCTATCACCCTCAAGCCATCCAAGATGTAGAAGAGTTTGTTTCTTCATGAACAGATTTGGAGAAATGTAGCATTACATTACTTGCTCACCAATGAATCCTCTGCAGTGAATGGGTGCCCTCAGAATGAGAGTCCAAACAGCTGATAAAAACATCACAATAATCCACAAGTAATCCACACACATTAACTTCAGTGTGCGTTTAGCTCCTGAGGAAGCAGAAAGCGGCCATTGAAAGGATTTCGTGCCGTCCCTATTCTCGAGGGATGTGGGACGAGTTTTTGGGTGGAATGCTGTCTCTATGAGCAAGCGGGATGCGCTAGGTATGATGAATTCGCAAGACTGACTATAAGAAACAGGTAGGAACGTCTTCCTTTCTGCTCTCTCCTGAGGAATAGTAGTTAGTGTTTTTACAAGTGCATTCAGTTCTTGAAGGGGTTTAAGGCACTCATAGTGATTCATTGGCATCTGTTCTCATATGATTTGCGGGAGTGATAGATCTGTCGTTTTGTTTGAACTAGCGTGCTTGAGGTTAAATGCGTGCTTTGTGCGATGCGGTCGCAGTAATTGGTTCCAACCAGGCTTGACTCTCTCTCGAGGGATAAGAGTTGAGCGCCTGCACCCCATGGTCAGGTCCCGTGACCGCCATTACGGTGAGGTGGGATTAAGCGCAGGGGTTGTAGGCAGAGCACGGACGAGTCAAACAGGAAGTTTTCTTTTTTTGGCTCCTCCTTGCTGACTCAAATAACACTATTGTTCTTAATGTGTCAAATTCTGAGTAATTAGGGACAGAAAAGTGCTGTAGTTAGGTAGTGGCCTAAGTTGTTAGGCTCTCTGTGAGCCTTCTTTTCTACTGCGAGCATGGTTAGACCTCCTTCTGCTTTAGAGGGTTTTCTTTATTGAGGCTTTTTCTCCATAGAGCTCTGCTACGATAGCTATTGCCAGTTGTAGGCGCTCTGTGAGCCTCCTTTGTAAATGCCTCCTCTAAAATCCATGCTTATGGTAAGAGCTTATCTTACCGAGGCCTGAGCGTAGGATATCGTTAGTCTCCTCTCAACTTTAGAGAGTCGTCATGCTGAGGCTTTCGTTTCCAGAGCTCAGTTTGCATTTGCTAAGATGCTAGGCTTTGTGAGCCTCCTTGGCCATTGTGAGCATCATCAGGCCTCCTCTCATTGGAGAGAGTTATCAATAGAGTGTGCAAAATGGGAGCAGGTGAAGAAGTGGCACTCTGTAAATAGAACTTCAAAGAGCATGATTATGAAATGCATATTGCAACTGAGGATATTCTGAAAGAGCTGATGTCACAAAGCAGGGGAGGGAAAGATAAATGTAATTATAAGCTGGGAGCTCTTTGAGGAATGCCACAATTACACCTCATCTCATGAAGCCCTTGATGAAAAGATCAGAATCAGAATCAGAAGAATCAGAAAGAGCTTTATTGCCAAGTATGTTTGCACATACAAGGAATTTGTTATAGTGTCACAAGCTTCCAGTACACGGAGACAACAACAACACACAGATAATAAAAATGAGATGTGAATACAATACACATGCATAAATATAAACCACAAAAAATAATAAATTGAATGTACAGGTGTGCTATAGATAAAATAGGAATAGAATAAAATAAAATAAGTTGTAGGGATGTACTAGGGTTTAGGGTGATAAATAATTATAAGGTTATTGCACATACTGTACTTTAATTGCACAATGGGAGAACATTAACTGTTCATGAGGTAGATTGCCTGGGGAAAGAAACTGTTCTTGTGCCTGGCTGTCCTGGTATTTTGTGCTCTGTAACGCCGACCAGATGGCAAAAGTTCAAAAAAGGAGATGGCTTGGATGTGATGGATCCAGAGTGATTTTCGGAGCCCTTTTCCTCACTCTGGATGTATACAGTTCTTGGAGGGTAGGCAGGGGGGCACCAATAATCCTTTCAGCAATCCGAACCATTCTCTGTAGTCTTCTGATGTATGATTTTGTAGCTGAACCAAACCAGACAGTTATTGAAGTGCACAGAACAGACTCGATGACGGCTAAGTAGAACTGTTTCAGCAGCTCCTGTAGCAGGTTGAACTTCCTCAGCTGGCAAAAGAAGTACAACCTCTGCTGGGCCTTTTCAACAATGGAGTCAATGTGAGTGTCCCACTTCAGGTCGTGAGAGATTGTGGTGCCCAGGAACCTAAATGACTCCACTGCAGCCACAGTGCTCTTCATGATGGTGAGTGGGGGGAGAGCAAGGGGGTTCCTCCTGAAGTCCACGATCATATCCACAGTTTGAGGGTGTTCAGCTCCAGGTTGTTAAGACTGCAAAAGACAGCCAGCTCTTTAACCTCCTGTCTGTTAGCAGACTCGTCACCGTCCTGAATGATGCCGATGAGTGTGGTGTCGTCTGCAACTTCAGGAGCTTGACAGAGGGGTCTTTAGAGGTGCAGTCGTTGGTGTAGAGGGAGAAGGGCAGTGGGGACGCGGAACACAACACTGAGGGGTGCCAGTGCTGGTGGTGCGGTTGTTAGATGTGAATTTACCAATTCCCACTAGCTGTTGCCTATCTGTCAGAAAACTTGTGATCCATTGACAGATAGAGCTAGGAACAGATAGCTGGGTTAGTTTGGTCTGGAGGAGAGTTGGGATGATGGTGTTGAAAGCTGAGCTAAAGTCCACAAACAGGATCCTCACATAAATCCTGTTTTGTCCAGAGTTGCAGGATGAGTGCAGTTCTATATTGACTGCATATCCACGGAACTGTTGCTCGGTAAGCAACTGCAGGGGGCTAGTAAGGGTCCGTTAGTGTCCTTCGATAAGCCAACACCAAACCTCTCAAATGTCGTAAATGACACGACTAGGTCCAACAGGTCTGTAGTCTTTAAGTCCAGTAATTTTGGGTTTCTTGGTGGGGATGATGGTGGAGCGTTTGAAGCTGGCAGGGACTTTGCACAGCTCCAGTGATCTGTTGAAGATCTGTGAGAAGATGGGGGCCAGTTGGTCAGCGCAGGTTTTCAGACAGGCTGGTGTCACACCGTCTGGGCCTGGTGCTTTTCTTCTCTTGTTCTTTCTGAAGACCTGGCGCACATCATCCTCACTGATCTGAAACGTAGGAGTGGGGGAGAGGGGGGTTGCAGGAGTTGTTGATGGTTGTGTGGAGAGATGTTCTGAGCGGGTGTGGGGTGTTAGACTGGGATTTTCAAATCTACAGTAAAACTCATTCAGGTCTTTAGCAAGTTGTTGATTCGCCTCAGTGCTAGGGAATGGTGTCTTGTAGTTTGTGGTGTCTTTCAGACCTTTTCATACTGAAGTAGGGTCATTTGCTGAAAACTGGTTTTCTAGCTTTTTAGAGTAGCTCCTCTTAGCCACTCTAATATCCTTATTCAGTGTGTTTCTGGCCTGAACGTACAAGACTCTGTCCCCCTTTTGTAGGCGTCAGCTTTGGCCTGACGAAGATGACGAACGAAGTTTGCTGTAAACAGGCTTTAATTATGAATGTTAAATGAGTCCTGGTAGGGATGCACATGTCTTAACAGAAACTGATATATGATGTCACAGTCTCTGTGAGCTCGTCCAGATCATTGGCAGCAGCTTCAAAAACACTCCAATCAGTGCAGTCGAAACAGGCTTGCAATGCCTGCTCTGTTTCGTTGGTCCATCTCTTTACAGACTTTACTACAGGTTTAGCAGATTTAAGTTTATGCCTGTAAGTTGGTATAAGATGAACAAGGCAGTGGTCAGAGAGTCCTACAGCTGCTCTGGGAACAGAGCGATATGCATCCTTTATTGTGGAGTAACAATGGTCTAGTATATTACTGTCTCTGGTAGGACATGTAACATGCTGTCTGTTTTTTGGCAGTTCACGTGAGAGATTTGCTTTATTAAAGTCACCGAGAATGATTAAAACAGAGTCCGGATGTTGTTGTTCTGTCTCTGTGATCAGATCAGCGAGTTTCTGTAAAGCTGCGCTCACGCGTGCTTGCGGAGGAATGTAAATACTCACGAGAATGAACGAGTGAAACTTCCGCGGCGAATAGAACGGCTTACAGTTAATGAAAAGCGCTTCTAGATCGGAACAGCACATCTTCTTTAACGCTGTAAAATCTGTACACCACCTTTCATTGATGTAAAAACATGTCTCGCCGCCATGCGCTTTTCCCGTCTGTGTCGCGATCTGCTCTAAACAGCTGAAAGCCCGGGAGACTCAACGCGCTGTCCGGAATGGCATCATTCAGTGTGAGAAATGTGAAAAAAAATCCTGTGTGAAAAATCCTTATTTGTCCGGGAGAGCAGAATAAGTTCGTCCGTTTTGTTGGGTAGAGAGCGGAGATTCGCCATATGGATGCTCGGCAACGGCATTCTGAATCCGCGCTTCCTGAGCTTCACGAGCACACCGGCTCTAGTAACAGTTTTATGGCGCATCCTGAAGCGTTTGATCAGCGCCGCAGCTCCGCCAACTACAACGTTCAGCAAAACGTCTGAATAAACGAAATCCGGTAGAAGATTGTGTGGTGTGTACTGCCGAATGTTTAGCAGATCATCCCTGGTAAAACTGATTGTTTTTGAGAAACAAAAAACAGGAAAAACGAACAAAAACAGTACAAACACTGGAGAGCCAAACACTGAGGCTGCCGTCTGCGGCGCCATCGCATTTAATCAGGTCAGGTCATCGCATTTGATCAGGTCAGTATGCAGCAACTCTACGGAGACAGTTTGTTACCGAGCAAAATGGCATAAAGAGAGAAAATCTCCTTGACATCATCATGAGGATTTTAACCTCATTATCACAGAGCATTATCCCAACCACATGAAAAGACACAGAAATGTGGCAAGCCACCTGGAAATGGAGAATCTCTACCGGCAAGCGGCCCACAAGACACAGAGAGAGAGAGAACTGAAAGATGGAGGAAGACATTGGTTGCCCATGGCAACAGAAGGGAGAAATCTATCTGGTGCTTTTGCATCTTGTGGAGGACGCCGCGCTGGTGCCATTTGGCAAAGGGGGGGGGGGGGTCTCCTCGTCCTTTCTGCAGAGGAAGCACAGACGGATTTTAGCCAGCTTTAATCCTGTAAAACCCACTCTTTTCTTTTCTTGTTCAAGTGCACACGGCATCCTCTCTGAGTTCCTCCTTTCACAAGCACCAGTCAGCTCAGCACGGAGCCGTGTAGGGGAAAATAAGCACAGATGAGGATGAGCCACATTTGATTTAATTTAATTAACAGCAGTCCACTGGAGAAACAACATGATGAAATGTAAATGTGCGAAGAGAGACACAAAAAAGAAAGTGAGAGTTCAGGCCTGTATGTCTGTGAGAATGTGTCTCTACTGACTAAAAAGATGAGTATTTAAGACACTGTATCATTATTGCGGAGAAAGAAATAGCTCTTTCAAAACCTGGAGTGCTGCCTACTTTGGATTTTACAGGATTTTAAAAGGATTTTGAAGGATAAATCATACACACCACTCTTAACATGAAGACTGGTCCAAATGGTTGGCAGCAACCTTGCTGGCTTCTTGTATACCACATTTTGGCCAACATATACCACAAGTTCTGGCAGCATCACGTGTATCCCGGAATTATTATTGTTAACTAAAACAAATAAAAAAATGTTTGTTAATTGTTATAAAAAGTTAAAATAAAAACTAAACCTGAACCAAAACTAAAAGTTAAATAAAAATAAATTAAACGTAAATAGTACTGTTTAAAAAAATAAAAAAATGATGAAAGCAGATCACAAAATTGCTAAAAAAATAAACTAAAATTAAAATGAGAACTGATTATATATATTAGATTTAAAACTTAAACTAAAGAAAAGTTGGAAAAATTGCCTAGGCAGCAACTAAGATAAGTTGAAGCACTAAAATTACTATTTGGGAAAAAACAAAACAAAACTAAAACTGAAATAAAAACAAAAACAAATTAAATATAAATATAAAAATGACATAAGCAGATAAAATGCTAAAACAATTACTAAAAAAAAAAAAATGAAATGAAAATCACAAATGTTGCCTTGGCAGCTAAAATAAGTTTAAGCTGAAGCACTAAAATTGGAAGTAGCCCTAACCCTAACCCTAACCCTAACCCTAACCTAACCTAGAGACCTAACCCTAAACCTCACTGAGATAATCAAAATGAAAACTGAACTAAAACTAAAGAAACCTCAATAGCAAACAATAAAAATACAATCATAAAAAGAAAGATAAAATAAAATAAAAAAATTGCATTGCAATGAACTGAAATAAATTAAATGAAACCTAAACAGAATGTAAACAAAAAACAGTTTACAAAGACTAATTAAACTAAAATACATTAAAATAAATGAACTGAAACAAACTAAACTGAAAATATAAAAATAAAAACTAATTTTAAAATGTATAAAAACTATTATAATATATACAAAATAGTAAAAAATAACACTCCTGCAAGGAGATTTGTAGTCCCAGAATGCATTGCGACAAGCTCACTGAAGAAAAAAAAATCCAAGATGGTGGTTGAGTTGAGAGAAATGTTAAATATATTTAATTCAGTACGAATGAAAAAAAAACACTATTTGTGCTATGTATTATGCATATTAGTGTGTGTTGTTAGCTTAGCATCATGCTAATGTCAGTATCTATTGGAATCAATTGTGGGTTCAAATAGGTTTAGCCTATGTAGATTGTTCCAAATCAGTCTCTTATGAGGTTCCATTTAATGAGGGTTTTGCCTATGTAGGCAGTATACAGTGAGGCAGCTCACTAGGTTTTGTAACAGAGCTAGCGTGTGTGAGTGTGTGTCCGAGCTGGAGTCTGTGCACCATGAAGATGTTAATTAAAGCATGAAGTTGACGATCAGTCACAGGAGGTCACAGGAGCTGCCATGATTCCAGAACACACACTGGTTCCATTCCAAACCCTAGTGAGCTGCACTACTATTTACATGTAGTACAAGCAGATGGTTTATATGACAGCATCATAATCAAAGTCAAAGCCCATGAGTGGCAAAACTAAAATGCTCTACAAATACAGTAGGTCCATTGACACTTACTTAAAAATAACACTTCCTATATTGGGAATGATGGTTCCATGAAGAACCTTTAATATCCATGAAAGTGGATATTTGAAAGTGGAAAAGTCTGGAGTGTGCATGAGGCCTAAAAATGTTGTCTAGAAAGGCAGCTCCCTAGGGTTTGGAACTGAGCTAATATATTACAGCAACACTACGCTTGGCACAAAGATTCTCATTAATAAGAATCCTGACCTCACCTTGACCTGAAGAACAACACAGGTGACTCAATTGACAAAAGACAATTGTTTTTTTTTACACATCATTTAATGAAAACAAAGAAATGGCCCTCTGAGACACGACTATAAGTGGTGGGGTTTTGGGGTTGAAAGAGGGCAGTTGTAGCACAGCAAGAAAAGTCTGTGACTGAAAACTAATCTGGGGGTCGACTCAAACCCACAATCGTGTGATGACTCTACCAACAGCAGGCACAATAAAAAAGGGTATGCGTAAGTAGCGAAAAAGAGGTTACTTAAAATAGAATAATATGGTTGTATATAGCATATAGAAAGATACTACGATACAAAAGCGGTAACAACCGGAGACTACAGATCAAACAAAATCAAGTCAGGTGTATTCTGCTAAAAGATAAGTTAATATAGTACACCTAAAATATAAGAAAGTCAAATGGACTGATAGACGCGGTGAACAGTCAATAAATGCCTTGCAAATATAGAATATAACAACACATACAGAATGGTGCAATAGTATGATATAAATAATGGCCCAACATATCTTACCACAATCAGATTGACACATGGTACAAGGGTTAATGGTACAACGGGGCGGTGGAAATACAGGGCAGTTGGAGGTGTAATCAATATCATTAGTGATGGGGTACGTGACAGAGATGACAGAAAAAGAGAGTAGATATGGCAGATTGGAAAAAAAAGCTAAGTACTAAATAAAAAAATACAAATGATATGTGCTCACTATTTGCGAAGGTATCTATGTATCCCTGGGATTAAAAGAAGGGACCAACGTCTGGGGTGGAGTGAGCGTTGATCGTTCGACGACAAGTCTCGGTGAAGGCCGGTGTCTAGGTTAGATGAGGGTTGGTTGTTGTGAATTGGTTTAGGTATGGGCGGCAACTAGATAAACGATGCAGTGGTATAGGCATAAGGCGGTTAGGCGGGATAGAAAGCAGGCCATAAAAATAGACAGCCAAGCGCATGACAGCATACAACGACAGGCGCTGAGAAACCACACTGAGTTACAGATACAGCACTGCATCATTACTGGCTGTAATGGCAGTTGCATGGCGTAATCTAAAGCACGCGCAAGAAGGGGGAAAAAGGGGAGTCAGGGGGGAAAGGAGACCACCACAAGTCAACCGGGGGGATAGCTGAGATCATGGAGGGGGGGGCGAAGGGGGAAGAAGGAAAATAAAAAGAAAAAACAAAGGGGGGGGGAGGAAGAGGGAAGAGGTGGAAAAAAAGGGGAAAGAAAAGGGAGAAAGGGGAGAAAAGAAAAGAAAAAAAGGAAAGAGAGGGAAAAGGAAAGGAGGAGAGAGGAAGGAAGGAAAAAAGATAAAAAAAAAAAAAAAGAAAGGAGGAAAACTGCTAACTAAGGAAAGGGCGCAAACAGTTAGCAACAGGAGTCTCAAGCTCCACAACCATGTTACAAGACGGATGCCACAATTCGATGTAATAAGCGTTTCACCCTCTCATCCTGTCCTCGAACCCCCCCCCCCCCCCCCCCCCCCACGGTAAAATCATTTTAAAATCGGCATCAGTTTCCGGCAAGGGGGAACTCAAGCCTCTAAAGAGAAAACCGTAAGGTTCATCAGGCAAGCATGGGGAGTGTCCACGATGAATGATACCACGAAACGAAGCGACACACTACAAAAAGTGTAGGACAGTGGCATAGAATAGACAGAAAAGGAAAAATGAACAAACACTGACAGAGGGCAAGTGAATTGAGTGATGATGAAAGCGATAGGCACACAATAAAGCATCAACACAGCCTGTGTGGTAAAATCACAGTAGGGGTGCAGAGCCACCCACTAGATAATTAATCGAAAACGCCAGGTATCCATGTAAGAATATGTGCTAACTTGCATTTGATCAAGTTAGCTATTTAACTTGACAACCGGTTGTCAAACACGTAGCCTGTGGGGGTGCGCGAGATTCAAATGGGGATATCCAAAAAAAGGGGGATGAAGGCGAATAAGAGAGAAGGCTTCAGTTTCATAATCGAACGAATCCTACCGGTGTGGGAAGAACACATTAGATGTTTGGCATGATTATGGGGCAAACGCTTACCTGTTAGAGGCGGCGGAGCAGTGAGCAGGGTTAGGTTTCAAATGCTAATTAGACACACAATTGGGCAAAACACGGTCAAATTAATATCTCAAGTATAAACAAAGTAAGAAACAAAACGCGACTAATGATAGGACCACAACACAGGTTTTAATTGATAAGTGAAAGTACATATAGTTCAACAATAACAATAATACAACATATCTGTATAGAACATCCAGCAGGTACAGCGAAACTATCGGAAATGGGATTCGCAAACTGAGGGTGTCATAAAATCTTCCTAAAAATAGCCTCAACGCGTATCCAGTAAGACAAAAGATTAGGTAAACCAAGATTTACTTTGCTGATTTAAAGGGGGAAAAGAGAACAGGAAAAAAAAAGCATTCACATCCATATTATTAGTGAGAAACACACACAACGAAAAGTGCAAACCATATGTCGTAATGTAGCTTAACGATCCATATGGGTCCGGTCTTTTCTGAGTTGGATTTTGGGTTTGATGTCCTGAAAATAATACTTGCGTCTAAAAGTACCAAAAACCATCTCGATATATTTTTACAGCTCCTTTCGCAGGAGCTCTGCTGAGAACAGGTCGAATTTTGATTTGGCCGAATCTCCTAAATAGAATATTCCGTGGGGGAGGCCTCTCGTTCGTGATGTGCCCTGTGTGTTTCTGATGACGCACTCCAGGCCAACCACAGGTACTGGGTCAGCCCGACGTCATCAAAGCGCTCCGGAGCAGCAAAACAAAAGGGGAAACTGAGGCGGCCCATGCAAACCCACACAGATCGGCATACATAAGGGCTTAAAATAATCATCTTGTGTTGTGATGTTGGGGTTGCCAGGATCGAGCGTGGAAATAAGCAAGTCCGCACATTAGAATTTTGATTGCATACGCTGCCACTGCCACCAAAAACGACGGCAGCTGTAGGTTTAAAACCGATAAAATGAGCAGACTCACTAAAACAAACATCAAAAATGCCACATTTTGCAAGCGCACACTTCGGTGTATGTAAAAAGTGCAATAAAGTATTCTTTTGTTGTTATGGGCGTGTCTACAGATTTCTTGCTATATGTCTATGTTTCTTTCATCTCACGACTATGTCGTGTATGAAATATTGTCTGTGTGCATGTGTGTAAAACAACTTTTTCATTTGTAATTGCATATACATTGTTGTGATTAATTGTGGCTGAAACAATGTAGCTGTAGAAATAGTTGCCTGCTGAAATTGAAATTGTCTTTACTATACAGGTTAGATGTGATCACCTCACAGTAACAATCCTATCAGATCGTCTATCCTTTTAGTGAGAGTGTAACGGTACAGGTCGGCCGATCTGGTTTCGTGGTTAAAGTTAAACTTTTCGACATGTTTGTTGTTGCTCAGCAATGGCATGGACGCGATATTGTCTGGGGGTTTGGCAAAAGGAGAGTGGGACTGTGGGCGGTGCTCGGGGTGATGACTGAAGGCGGTGACTGAGTAGTTCTGATGTCAACTTTTTACGGACATCACAACAGTGAAAAATCACAGCTACTTTATGCAGGCTGTGTGCATTTTACTGTGGAGTGTGGACTGACTGTTTTGAAACTTATATGGTAGTTAAATAGCCCCTAGACCTCAGTTATCGTGAAAAAAGCCAGGAGATTTCAGTTTTGACAATATGGGACCTTTAAAGCCAAGACAAGCCTGAATAACACATGGGTGTCATGTACCCTGACATCATGTTTAAGTGCTCTCCTGACACTGTGCCTTTCGACTGCACTTGGTTTTTGTAAACACACCCCTTCATTACATCGTTAATCAATGCAAACACACACACACACACAAATACACAAACCTGGAGTGGTTTTACTCTAAGTGGTTTTCGAGCCTGTGACCTCAAAGAAGAAAGGTATTAAAAAATCCTTCAGATATATTACGAACACTCAAGTGTGCAAAATGTAGTGCACACTCAAGTGTGGCAGATGACCCAATTTCCTTCACACTAGACGGCATGTTCACGCTGTTGTAATGAATGATTAATCTCACATCACATGCTGGGCACTTACAAGAGCCTTGGGAGAAAAGCCCCTAAGGCTCATGCATGTGTGTTTTAATGCACACATTCGTGTGTGTTTGTGCGAGCGAGTTGCTGGTACCGGTTTGAGTACATCCACTTGCTATGGGTGATGTAAACAGAGCTTAACAAATAGGTCTGAGCAGAAGACACCAAACCCGCAGGACACGGCAAGCAAAGCCACTGCTCTGGCATAAGAATACTGTCGTAGGAAATTAAATGGAAACAGTTATCAAGTATATTTGAGCCTAATGAACAGAAATAAGACTCGTCTCATTACTTTCATGCCCTCACAACATCAGAAAGATCGCTGATTTGATTTGACTCAATTTGGGTTATATGTGCATCTACTTTCACTATACAATTCATTCAAAAAGCAGCTTGTTCAGCAAGATTCTCTTAAAACTGTAGCTTTTCAATGATAGTTTAAGCTAAAAACTGCACCCCTGGTAGCAATGCCGAGAATGCATTTGATTCAAAATCTCCAAAATCCACAAAAATACAGTATGAAAGCAGCACAACTGTTTTCAACACTGATAATTATAAGAAATGTTTTTGAGCACCAAATCAGCATTCTAGAATTATTTTTGGAGAAAATTCCGCTTTGCCATCACTGGATTAAATTACATTTAAGAATGTATTAAAATAGAAAACGCAAACCAGCAAAAGATAAAGAAGCAAAAGTGTAGGCTTAGTAGAAAATTTATATATATCTAAGTTGATTATTAGCCTACTCTTGACAGAGAGCTGGTTTGGTCTTTGAGAAAGGGCAACATGGCTGTTTGATTGGAGTTCGCGCTGTGCTTATTCCATTCATTTGTGTATCATATCATACAAGGTTTATATCATTGACATATAAATATACAGAAATAGTATAACATGTATGAAGAAGTATTTTAGTTGATATTCTCTGATTTCTGAGAGATGCACATAGAGGCAACAGCAATGCAGTTGTTTGATTTGCACTCATTCATAAAGTTTACTTTCATTCACTTCACACACTCATTATAACATAGTGACTTTAGAGGTTTATGAATAATATTGCGCTGATCCCTTGGCTAAATTATCCAGCAAATACGACGAGTGGCTGTGCCAGCCTCAGCCGAATATTTTTCAACAGAATTATTTGTTATCTGTTATTCATTTTGAAGCCATTATTCGTGCCTTTCCGAATAAGGTATTCAGCTTTGAGCACACCTCTACTGTTTTTACTGTGTTTTTGATCAAGCAAATGCAGCCTTGGCGAGCACAAGAGAGACTTCTTTCAAAAGCATTAAAAAAATCTAACTTTTGAACAGTAGTGTATAGGCCTATTAGTTATAGTATATCTGCCATCAGCCACTCTACCACCTCTCTAGTTACAAGTATCCACATATTTAATCCCATATGTGTTGACCATTACTGTTGTGCTAGAATGAAATCCAGAATGTATTTAATTTCTTGCAAGCTGTGAGTATGCTATCTATTTGTAAAGATAATGTTGTAAACCTGACATAAAGTGTGTCTTCTGGGTGTTGTTGTTGCACAGTCCCTCTGGTTTCTCTGTGCTCAACTGAAGTGGAATATCTTGTACGTGCTCTGGCCTCGATCTTACCCCACGTCGAGGATGTGTTCACTTTACTGAGCTACCAAATGCCAACACACAAGAAATGTCACTGCAAACCAAAGATGTGCATGAGAGAAAGAGAGAGAGAGAGACAGTGAGTGCGAACCAGAGGAAGTCTCAGGCAGGGTTTGTTGAGTCTTGCCCAGAGATCGTGTTAAAGCACATTGCAGATTTAACTGAACAGAATGAATGTGTGCTTTATAAACTATGATAGAATGAAGAACAAATCTGCCATGACATCAGGCAATCCTTCAAAATCATCCTTGTATATATATCCAACATGTCTGTTTAGTCTTGGTGGCTTTCAGAGCTTTTGTTTGAGGACAAACTTAACCAATAATGTAACTTCTGTCATCATTCACTTACTGCCATGTTGTTTCAAATACATGCAATTGACTTTGGAAGAATTCCTGTAGAATATTTGCTTTTTCTATATTATGAAACCATATCTATCAATCTGTAAGTGTCTTGACTCACCAGTGCTGGATCTGATGGTTTCGTTCCCCACGGTTTGCCCCAGTAGGTCATACTGGTTTAATCTAGAGCTCTCCTCTTCTACCACCACAGAGTTGGATGCGTTCTTTGTCCAGGTGTACGTCACTTCTGTCGTTGTGTAAGCATCTGTAGGAATGATTTCAGTGGGGCCACAGTTAAAACTTTGCAGATGATTGTTTGAAATTTTAAACCAATCAGTACTCCATGCTGTTACTCACAGCTGCCGAATTTGAGAGGACAGGAGTGGAAGTCCATGGGGAAATCTTCAAGATGCATCGGACACTCAGCATGCACTGTCAACCTGTGATTTACATTCACAAACACAACTAAAGCAGACATTTTATGCCATTACCATTACTAGCAGGACTGGTATAGTGTGAGGTACGTAATGAGAGTTGAAAAAGAATATTATTCAGCAAAAACACATTAAATTGATTAAAATGACAGTAAAAGTAATTTATAATGTTACAAAACTTTTCTATTTCAAATAAATGCAGTTCTTTTGAACTAAAAAATGTATTCAACAGTTTACACCAGGTAAATATTATCAGCACACAATGTTTTCAACATAATAATACGACATATTTTAAGCAGCAAATCACATATATATACATTAGATAATATCTAGATATATATATATATATATATCTCTATATATATGCCTCCATGCCCTCATTAGTCCCTTCCTACCGCCAGGGTCTTCCCTTGTTGAGCACAGCGCACTGAGACATTATATGTACCACACTTAAAGCTCTTTTATTTTCCAAATGTAATAGGATTAGTCCAATGAATCGTTTAGTTTGTAATGCTTACCGAACCGAAAGCCTCATATCGAACAGTTCAATTTGAATACATGTGTCGTTACACCCCTAATATATTATATATATACACATATAATTATCACAAGGAATATTATTTAATCCTTTTATTTATGCACCATAAAAAAGATATTGTACATAAATGCCACACAAACCAATCTTTTGCTAGCGTTTTGAATTAATTCAGGCCACGACAGTTGTGTGTCACACACATTCAGTGACACAACTCAATTGTGAAATATTTTTTTCTCTTATCACTCTCATACTTATGAAACTTGTTTAGCTATTTAGAAGTTTGAATGGCAAAATAAAAAGTGGCAACACTTTAGTTCCAGTTCTCACTATTAACTAGATGCTTATTAGCATGCATATTACTAGCATATTGTTGATTAGTACTTAAAAAGCACATATTTATGCCTTATTCTGCATGACCATATTTTAGATCCCTTAATCCAACCCCATACCTAAACTTAACAACTGCCTTACTAACTCTTAATAAACAGTAATTAGGAGTTTATTGGGGCAAAAGTCATAGTTAATAGTTAGTTTATAGTGAGATAGTGAATAAGTTAATAGTAATTCTATATTCTCCATAATATTTTGAATATTAAGTAGATCAATAATATAAATGCAAGTTCATTTTCACATCCATTTCTCCTCTATTTCACCCTGTCTGCTGCATTCTCTTTCTTAGCCTCTCTCTCAGTTTGTCTCCTTTTTTTTCTTCCTGCGCTTCACGGCTGAGTCAGGCTCTCATTGATTTGGCAGTGGCGAGGAGCATTTGTGCTCATAGCAAGAGCTGTGAGCGAGACAGCGATTTAGAAGAAAAAAGAAAAAAGCAAAGGAAAATTGAGAGGGTACGTGTTGGAGAGTGTCATGATTTGTTCTGGAGCGGCATCAGGATGAACAGAAGCGAGAGCGAGTCATTATGAAAGCCGTGTTGTTTGAGGCTTGTGTACACGACACACGACAATATATCACAGATTCTGCTCTTCCTGTTTCATCTGCAGGTAATTAAGGAGATTGACGAGGATGTTCTCAGACTCTTGAAAATGTCGATTGCAATGAGAACTGAGCTTCACAAAGAGAAAGTCACTGGTTTTAACAAAATTGGCTCCTACAAAAGTGAGTGTCACATTTCTGAAAAGAGATGAAACATCTTAATTAGTGGCTAAATCAATACGGCCGCCTGTCATACTGTGGGAGCCGGTGAGGGATGAATTATTCTAATTCATGGGAGTACAAGGTGATTCAGGGATTGACATGAGGAATGACTCCATTTGCCACGCACAATATGAGCTAAATAGATCATTCACCAAAAAATATAAATTCTGATAACATTATGTGAGGAACAGATCAAAATTACAAACAAGGGCCAGATCATAGGCCAGATCAATTTTTTGACAGTGTGAACAGATGAGCATAAATATGACCATAAATCTTTTCTCTCATCTTTTAAGGCTGATCTGACTATTGGACTTAATTTTATGGTAATATTGGGGGTTTAAGGCAATTAATATTCAGTAATACTATCGTAAGAAAACTTGAACAGAATTGAGCTGGATAATGAAAATATTATCATAATATTATAATATTATTATCATCATAAACATAGATTTGTTTCTTTTACAGAAAAAAGTGTGTTTTGAGGATTACCAAATGCTACTTATTTATTTCTTTATTTTTTTAAGTGAACTATCCCTTTAAAATTTGAAAGACAATATGACCATAAATCTTTATATTTTTACAGTCTGATATTTGGGGTTTAAGTAAGGAATAATTGACAACAGGCCGTTGAATTATTAGAAAATAATGCACACCTAAGGTGGTGATGCCGTTACACCTCGGGTGTGCGTTATTTTCTAATAATTCAACGGCCCGGAGTCAATTATTCCGCTTGTACTATGGTTACCACACCTCAAGACATTGTTCAGATGTTGTATTTCAAGACATTCATCAGGTTTTTGCATGTAGGAATTTCTTACGCATCTCATCCCACGCCTCTGTTGCTAATTCCAAAATGTCATTTTAGACCTAGCAATACAGGCTTGAGCCATTGATAGCAAACTACAGCAGTTAATAATGAAGTTATTAGAGAGAGAGACAGACAGAGAGAGAGAGAGAGAGAGAAAGAGAGAGAGAGATTAGCGTGTGAATCACACCAGTCTGTGTGTCTCTCAAGTGTTCGGGTGCAGCAGCTCTATTAATACCGAAACTTTAAGTTCAACTGCTTCAAGAACAGTGCCGTTGTTACCTCGCTTTTGAGTAATGCTGCTTTTAACTTGCTAAACTATATTACAGATAATATCATCAGAGCAGTGCTGAAAACACGTTTCTGTGCGTGTGTATGTTTCCGTGTGTGTGAGTGTGTGTCTGTACTGTATGTGTGTGCGTTTGTTAGGGAGAGAGAGCGGGAGAAAATATGTGCTTTCAGTACATAATAAAACATAATATTGTGTCAAAAACATGGAAATAAATTTTCCTCTTAGCTTTATCCTATTGTTTACTATATTTATTTGCTTGGTGAGTGTTATTGTGGGTTTTGGTTCTTTTGCTGTTGTAGGCTGTAAGGACCTTTGAAATAACTGAAATAATTTGGCGAAGTTATATGGACATGTAATGCAGTCAAAACCTGCCTTGAACTACTTTAACCATGCGTTTCCCTGAAAATAATTGCACACCTTATTTCATCAACCAGTCATATTCAAGCATTCAACAGCCCTGTAGTATAAAAGACAATTAATATTCAGTAATATTACCGATTTAACTGCACTGACACTGATGAGAACAAAATTTCAACTTGAAACTTTAAAAGCACAGCACTTTCCAAATTATGTTATGTGTGGTATCTTTTGAAACTCTTGAAAAAGCTGAGATATAAAAACAGTACAAACAAGACCTTGGTTACCTCATGGTGTACAGCAGGGTGCCGTCATCTTGAATCCGCAGCAGTTTGTTGGGCAT
Source organism: Sinocyclocheilus anophthalmus (assembly GCA_018155175.1). Classification (NCBI taxonomy): domain Eukaryota; kingdom Metazoa; phylum Chordata; class Actinopteri; order Cypriniformes; family Cyprinidae; genus Sinocyclocheilus; species Sinocyclocheilus anophthalmus. The sequence goes on from JADLZN010010084.1 coordinate 213,111, forward strand.
GGTCATGTTGTGTGCGACAGATTTCTTCCCATTGTGAAAGAATGTGTCTGGAGTCCAGATCTTACTGGCCATCAGGTTGTTCAAACGCAGAATGTTCATCGGTCCCTCAAACTTCAACCGTTCATCCTTCCAGCTCTGCCTGAAGAAGACGTCGATGGTGTACTCCTGCAAAAAGATGAAACAAAAGCACATTTTAGACTGTATGAAGTTCTGTTGGATGTTTTCTGTCACTAAAGGCTTGGACAGTGTTTTGTTTGTGATAATTGAGCACACAATACCCTCTTACACTGATTGACTGGCAGTGAATTTGCTGTTGTGTTCACAACTGTGACAATCCAATCAATTGGACGACCTTATAAAAGTCTGGTTTTGTGTTCCTCCTCAAGCAAAGCCTGTAAATGCAATTCAAATTCAAGCATTTTCGTGCCTTCAAATGACCTGTAGTGTAACATTTTCTATCCGCTTATTTTTGTTCTGGTGGATAAACACAGTATGCCAACTGATTTGCAAGTGGAGTTTACTGCATTTGAGTATCAAGCGCTGTAGGGGAGAGTCAATCGCTCAAACCTTTAACTAGTGCTGAGGGTGATCAGATCCCACTCCATAAGAGAGATTTTGCTGCCCAGAGATATCATTATGAAGCTCATATCGGCTGGTAGAACAGGGACAACTTTTAAAATGCTTAAAGAATGATTACGAGAGGGTTTTGGCTTTAGATTGGGAGGTAAAAGAGTTCTAACTAACAGTTAAATTAACAGTGAACCTGCTGTGTGAAGTGACACAATCGCAGCCAAGTAAGACCTATTTCCGTAAAACTCTAAAGTGCTTTGTACTCAATCATTTCTTATGGTATTAGTATGTCATATGGATGCTTGCAATATTATAAGCAGTGCTGACAGTATCTGTTCCATGTGCGTATGTTGTTTGTGGTGGTTTATTTTAGTTTCAGTGTTTTGAAACATGTAATCAAAAACAAAATCATAAAAATGAACACATTTGATGTTTATTATTTTGATATGTGGAGTGGAATTTTGCACCAATTACATTTCACAGTGCACAGGGATACAGAACAACAGACTAATAGACTAAATTAAATCAGTTTTACATTGAAAGTACCAGACAAAGAGTTCTCGTTTAAAGCAGCTCGAGACTGAAGTGTCACACTGCAAGCAGTTATAGAGAAGCACTGCGACAGTAGTTTTATGACTGCTCAGACAGTGTCCGAACACTGCCGGGACTGTAGCCAGATTCCTCCTCCCGCTGCTGCATGTGCTGTTTTTGATGGATGTACAGCTCATTCTCTTGAATCTGGACATTTTGTCCAGTCAGCAATCTGCGATGTTTATGACCGTCTAATTTCAGTCAAGGGATTTGTATTGTCCCGGCTGGGGAGGGTTTATATGAACATCCATTAACAAGTAGAGATGAACCATGAAACCCAACCACCACATTATCAAACATACACCCACCACACACATACATGCACACATGCACATAATCAGAGAGTAAGGGAAATAAAGAGAAGTAGGTGTTGAGGTCAGGAGTGTTCAGGAGATTGCTTCACAGGTGCTGAGTATGCATTTATATTGGATTATTCATAGACACAATTTATGAGTGTGTGTGTGTAGGCTACTGTTCAAAAATGTGGGGTTGGTAAGAGTTTTTTATGCTTTTGAAAGAAACATTCTCTTATGCTCAACAAGGCTGCATTTATTTGATTTATTTGCATTTATTTTGAAAACACAGTAAAAAAAAAACCTATAATACTGTGAAATATTATTGTAATTTTAAATAACAGTTTTCTATTTTAATATATTTAAAATGTAATTCAGTAATGCAAAGCTGAATTTTCCTCATCATTACTCCAGTCTTCAGTGTCACATGATCCTTCAGAAATAATTCTAATATGCTGATTTGCTGCTCAAGAAACATTACTTATTATTATCAATGTTGAAAACAGTTTTGCTTCTTCATATTATTTATGGAAATTGTGATACATTTTTTTAAGGATTATTTGATGAATAGAAAGTTCAAAAGAACAGCATTTATTTGAAATAGAAATCTTTTGTAACATACTTTCAATTTTGATCAATTTAATGGGTTCTGGCTGAATAAAAGTTTTCATTTCTTTCTTTTTTTTCTTTTCTTTTTTCTTTTTATTCATTTATTTATTTTTAAAAACCTTAATGACCTTAAACATTTGAATGATAATGAATTGAATTCATAAGAAATTTTAAATTCATGGTTCTTGAATTGCAGTGATTCCATTAATGATACTTTAAGTGCTTTTAAGGAAGCTACTGGTCCTCACTGCTAAATAAAAATACAAAAACAATGCCATTTGTTACCAAAAAACAAAGTTTTCTTTGAAAATTCACTAGTAATGAAAGGTTGGGATGGGTGAGCAAGGGTGAGCAAACAATGAGCTAATCCATAAGTCACATTAGTCTCACAACTAACAGCAGTTTTAGACTGAAAGCAAGTGCTTAGACTGAAAACAATTCTACAATTGAGAGCAGTTCAAGAATAACAGCAGTTGCAGGGAGAAAGCAGTTCATGACTCGAAACGTTTCTAGACTGAATGCAGGCCTAGAATAAAAGCACATATTAACTAAAATGAAAGCATTTTAGGAATAAAAGCAGTCTGACTCAAAACACTTCTAATTAAAAACCGTGAGCTACTTCTAGACTAGGAGTTCTAATGCAAAAGCAATTCTGGACTGCACATAGAAGCATCGCAACACAAGCCCGAAGTTTTATTACTGCTCAGACACCATCAGAACACTGCAGTGACTGTAGCCAGATTAATTAAAGATGTGTTGTCTACTTTGTATCGTCTTAGTAGAATTTATCATAGAGTGCACAGTCTCTTTCTCTTATCCCAATCAATCAAGACTCCAAACACACAGCACAGGTAAAATATTACTTACTTTGCTGCAGTGCTACTGAATCTACCACTGCTGACCCCACCCTTCTCTTCCGTGGGGCGTGTCGACACAAGACTCGTCAATTGCTACCTTGGACTCCATATATGGCTCTGAGGTGGCTTTATTCAAATAACTAGCTATCTACGTAGAAACCGGCTGCAAATTGAAACAGCTCTCTGGATAACACAGTTTCAGACTTAGACAGCCCGAAACAAACTGGCTGCATTTTCTTTTCAGCTTTTCTGAGCTGGCAGACATGCCAAAATCCTAACTAAATGCAAAAAAAAAAAAAAGCTAAACAAGTGAAATTTTAATCTGATGTCACCTTTAAGAGATTTAAACATTGGTGTGTTTTGTTCAATTATTGGTTAATTATTGTGCTGTTAAGAGGTTTAAATATCGGTTGGTTTTGTTCCATTAAAAGATTTAAATGTCTTCAGTTTTGTTCTATTATGAGATTAAAATGTTGGTAACTTTTGCTCTATTTAGATATTTAAATGTGAGTTTATTATTATTCTGTTAAAAGATCTAAATATTGGTCGGTTTAGTTCTCTTAAGAGGTTTAAATATCGGTTGGTTTTGTTCCATTAAAATATTTAAATGTTGTTGGTTTTGTTTTATAGGCGATTTCAATGTTGGCCTTTTTTGAGATTTATCTTGTTCGATTTTGTTCAAAGCAAAAGTAAATTACTCTCAAAAAAATATTGATGAAAATATGATTGAATGTTGCATCTGAAAAGTCTGAAAGGTCTTTAATGCAACCTGGTCTCATGGCAAAAACGTACACAAGGGCACATTTTCGCAAGACGCAAAATACGTACCAATAAGTACATATCACAGCAGTTTTAAAAGAAATGAACACTAGAGGCACAATTTTCGCACAATTACTTGAAGAATATCATGTTATGACTTCAAAACAATTTTAATATGCTGGGAAATTTGAAAACTGATGCTTTTGAACGTTAGCACTGCACATATCCAGCTTCATATCAATGGGTTTTCATCGACAGTAGGTTTGTTCGGTAGCTCACGGAGACGTACTTGAGAGGTGAGGAGCTCCGATTCGAATCCCGTGTAACTACGGTTCAACAAAACAGTTCAAATCCGTAGGAAGTTAAAATAGCACGTTTGCATCAGCAAATGTGTTTTTATATCAGTTTTGCATTTGTTAACACTATCGGGTAAGTTTAGGGTTGGTTTTGTTGTTGGCATGTTTCCCGCACGATAGAACTTAACTTTGAGCGCATTCCCCGATATTTGAATTCTGACTGCCGCAATGCGTACCGGAAGCAATGTAATAAAACACAGCATCGTACCTATATCAACAATAATAAAAACTTGCCAGTGTTTACATATTGAACCCTATGTTTGGAAAGCGCCACTCAGCTGGACATTTCTCGTTGAAACTGCGGCGAAACGTGCAGGTATAGAAACAGTGTTGTAGAAAAGCACCCAGAGGTACATATTTTTATGAGACTGGGCTGCTTTAATGTCAAGTAAAACATTCTGACCCAGAATATTTTTAAAATGGACCTCCCTAAACTTCAGGTGTGGTGTGTGTGGTGTGTGTGTTTGCAATTGCTAAGGCAAGTTACGGTGCATAAGAGTTCTAACCAAGCAAATTCCAATTCTGAAAACAAAATAACAAATTACAGTCTAAAAAACAAAATAATTCAGAAAGCACAACAACAATTTAGAAAACATTATAACAAGTCAGAAAAAACAACGACAAATCCGAAAACAAAATAACAAATCAGAAAACACAACAACAAATCCGAAAACAAAATAACAAGTTAGAAAACACAACGATAAATCAGACAAACCGGAAGAGGTAGGTATAGTTTGAGACAGCGCCACTGGTTTGGGATTACTCACTGCTGACTGGATGAGACATCTATCAATCAACGTATACAGGAAGAACCAACCGAAGAACACGAAGTTGTGGTAGAAAGTTCGGAGATGGCATTAAAATAGCTCAGTTTAAATGTACTGTATGAATTTCCCTTACTATGGAATAAAAAATACGATGTCACAACATTTTTGCCTTGTTGGCGATAGGCCCTTCAGGTAAATCCGCCCTGCAACGTGTGATGGCTAGTCGCAGTGGTTCCACGAACCCTGATCCTTGAGGCACCCCAACGACTGCCATGTTGTCATGTCTCCTTTCTCTGTGGTTAGGATCTCTGTCTTACAATGGACCCACTTACATGATGGAGACACACATCAAACCCGCACATTCCATGGGGGGTTTTTGAGGTTCGTCTCCCCAGCCATCTGCAGTCGTAAAACTAATGCGGATCAAGGAGGTGAATCATTTCCTGGACTGTTTTGGGCTACATCTCAAGATAACGCTAAAAAGGACAGTACTTTATACGGTGCTTGAAAAAGTGTTTTAACGGCTTGCAAAGAGCAGATAGAATAGCCTAGACCAGTGGCTGATAAATGGCCACACCTCCGATCACAAAGAGACCATTTTATAGCTCCCTTCCTGCAGGAGAATCTCCGCCTATGCCCAGAGCGACCTGAGAGTGCCGAAAGACTCGTTCCCTTTTCGCCCCGCATTCCCAAGCAAGATACAAGATTCGTTTGACAAGGTCGTTGCTAGCATGAAAGTATCAAATATCAGAGCATAGAATCAAAATAGGTTTTTATTTTTTATATATAATGCTTGACTGTTTTGCATGTAATCGGTGCAACTTTAACCCTGTTTCATTACCCCTTTTTAAAATAAGGCTATTTTAAACTGTGTATATTGAAGTTTAATAATCTGACCGAATGAAACCAGAAATGCAGAAGGTTGAAATTAAGTAGACTTTAATAGTATGTACAATATGTGTATTTAAGAGACTTTATAGACGTATCAACATGTTATTATAGGTGTTCTCATATAAATGAGAGCCTCTGGTTAATGTATGCACGCTCCGTCTTGCAAGAAGCCGATTGGAAGATAGCTTCAGGGGACGGACTTATGCCACAGAGAAAAACCCGAATGCAGAACAGAATCCAGGGGTTTTTGGTTAGCTAGCTGGCTTGCAACTTCTCCGGCTCTCGGTGGTCGCTGTGTTAGAGCACCTGCACGTGTGCTCACGTGTTTAACATCAAAAGCGACCAGCCATCTAAAACTCTTCAGTGATACTTCGTTGAAATCGTCAACAAACTTTAAAGTCTTGCACACTAAGACTCTCAGCAGTTTGCTTGCGCCTCTGCGTCATCACAACTCACGAGGGGTTTCCAAAGGACATCATACTGACGTCACCGACGCGTCAGTGACGGGGTTTCCATCAAAGACCTCCAGGAAGCCCGCAGCAACCGCGGAGTCAACTCAGCTGTCAACCAGCGGAAAGCAAGTAAACAACATTTCTATGGTCTGCTGAACGGGTGAATTTAGATGCGTTGCTTTGTGAATTCTTAAGGTGAATTTACATCACTTGTGAAAACGAGGTAGAGCTATGAAACTCAGAACTCCGTTAACAGATTTTCCTTCCTCTGAACTGTATGTTTGTGCGTTTTAGCTTAAGTTTGTGATCTAGAATAGCCAATAAATTTAATGTTTCATTTATAAATAATCAATTGTCTGGTGTGATATAATTTCGTGTCAATTCTATTGCCTAAAGATCCTTGCTTGCTACCTTAGCTTGTAGCTTACTCATAATAATTACCTCTCTTTCAAGAGCAGACAAATCATCATAACTGTATTTCACCCATGGCCAGGTGAAATACAGTTCATATTTTACATATTCAATTGGTAATATACACCAACATTAACTTCTCGCTGGCCGAGTAGCTGATAAAACTATAAACTATTGAAAGTCAAAGTCAGTTCGGATCAGGTGGACCTCGAATTCTCAGATAGAAATAAACCTGAGTGAATTAATAATGATTAATTCCCTTACAACTAAGTAAATTACTACATCTGACACACCAATTTCAGGTGTTGGAGTATCTACTAATGAGCTGATGACCTGAATAAGGTGTGTTTGATTATGAACATGAAAATGTGTCGTGTTGGGGGTGCCTCCAGGATCAGTGTTGGGACCCACTGGGCTATTCAATCACTTTAAAAGTGGCTAAAACCAGTCAGCTCACATGAAGCAATGGATCAGCTTGTGTTTGTCGGCTATTTGTCGCGATCCGACCTGTGTTCTATCTCCACTTTTTTGCCGAACTTTTTTCCCTCCCTTTTCAAATCTCGTATTAGCATTGGATTCTATTTACACTAAGTGAAAATAGCAGAATTGTTTAGCAATATTCTATTTACACTAAGTGCAAATACATATTTACACTATGTTAAAATAGCAGTATTTCTACTATCAAGTATACTACTTGTTGCAATTAGTGGCAATTATCTGCACTTCAGTATTTTAGTAAATTATAAAACAGTATGCAATATTAATGTATTGAGTGCAAATTATAATTTTAATTTTAATTATTAAATGGATTCCACCTTATTGGTACAATAAAGCCCTCCTTACACCTACCCTAACCCTACCTGATATTTTATTTTCAACTTTTTGATTATTTCCTTAATTTTATTGAAAATAAATGCCTTTACGAAGTTATACGAGATTTGAAAAGGGAGGAAAAAAAAAAAGTTCGGCAAAAGGCAGATTCAAACCTGGGTCGATCGCGTCAAAACCGACCATCAAGCATTTAAACCATCTGCTCCCACTGGAGCTAATTATGTACAAAGCTGCTTTTAAGTGTTGACTAGCCCCAGCCCACGTTGGAAAGCGGAATTCTGCACCAGGCGGGCTATTTGCACTAGTTTTAATAGACCTCCGTATTTTTTATTCCAGATTAAGGCAATCTACAACACATTTAAACTGAGCTACTTTAATACCATCTCCTAACTTTCTCCACACTCTTCCTGTATTACGTTGATTGACAGATGTCTCGTACAGTCAGCGGTGAGTAATCCCAAACCAATGGCGCTGTCTCAAACTATACCTACCTCTTCCGGTTTGTCTGATTTGTCGTTGTGTTTTCTGACTTGTTCTTTTGTTTTCGGATTTGTAGTTGTGTTTTCTGACTTGTTATTTTGTTTTCTGAATTGTTGTTTTGTTTTCTGAATTGTTATTTTGTTTTCTGAATTGTTGTTGTGTTTTTTGAATTGTTATTTAGTTTTTTAGACTTGCATTTAAGTTTGTAATTTGTTATTTTGTTTTCAGAATTGTGATTTGTTTTGCACTTCTTGGCCACCATACAAAGGAGATATCAATTGAGCTGAATCTCGGCTGTCCTCGGCTCACCCCAGCTGCATACGGAGACTCCTGGGGCCGTAGGGCAGTACAGGGGCCAAATACATACTACTCCCTCTCTAACCTCCCTCTCCACTTTCCTTGTTGTGCTTCCATCTCACTTGCCTCCTATTCTATATACCGTCTGCTCCATGGCTCAGAGGCACACAGCATTAATAGACATGATGACCTTCTGTGGTGGTGTGTGTGTGTGTGTGTGCGTCTGTCCGTGTGTGTTTGTGCATCGAGGCTTTGTTTAGCCCATATAACACAGCACTGGAGGCTCAGTTCAGACCGGGATTATCAGGATACAGAACCACCAGGTTCAGCCTCATCCATCAAAACCAGACATCTCACATGAGGATGATGTTGGTTTAAGATTCCCAGTGCTACCCACAAGTCATATCTGTCACCGCACCTGCTGACATAAACTGATGATTATAAAGAGAAGGAGGCATGATGGAAAAAGAGAAATGCTGGATCCCATAGGAAAGAGAAACCATAAATTTACAAATTTTTATAAAGTCAATTTTAGAATAGCTCTTAGATTACTTCGTAGTATTATTTCAGGATGAACAATTACTGGACTGAAGCATGTTCATATTAAGATCTCTGACTTCTGATGGCAGACTTTGGTAAACTGACAAATCTAAGCACAGTTTCAGACTTTGTTGAGGTCTTTTTTTCCTCAGGAGAAACATATGAAGGGCATGAGACTTCAGCAACTGTCTCCATTTGATTTTCCTTCAGCTAGTTCCTAAAGTAATATTTCCTATTTTAATTTAGTTGAACTGGCAGTAAAATAACAAAAACTTAAACTGAAATGACAACATAGACATACTGTATATCAACAAAAACTACACAGACATATATAAAAATAACGAAACAAAACTAAAACTAAAACAATAACAAATAACAATAAAAAAAACAAAATAAAAATATAACTAAAATCTATGGAAAATAGAAAAATAAAAACTAATTCAAAATATAAAAACTTTTTCTTTTCTTTTTTACAGCGTATGTCGTGTCATTTCTGTCTATTTCTATTTCTCAGAAGGAGTTTTACTGTAGGAGAAACATAATATAAACAATTATATTTTCATCTGGGAATAGGCGATTTCCTGATGCTACCTGGAAAAAGTGTGATTATTTGACATTGCTCTGCCGAATCCTTCTGTGAATGCTATTTGTGTCACCTACAGTTTAAACAGAATTACCCTGGTACTGCTTCACATACTGTAATAAACCCTCACTAACCGATGTCAACCTGACGGCAAATATGCTACCATACACAGCAGCCACATCTACCCAACCTCTTTAGCTCATTACCCACGAGGCTTTTCACTCAGCTGTTTACTTGAGTGTCACACGCTTCCCAGCAGGGTCAGCTCTAATGATGAGGGTTAGCATGGCCATAGGGCACTGAGACAGAGAGAGAGAGAGACAGGCCGTCATTGTAAACCCACAGTGCAGAAAACTAAATCCACAAGCTTTTGCTAACAGCTCAAATCTGTTGGCGATAACAATGTGACTCCTGACTTGAAAAGGAATCACAAAATTTTACAAGCTACGGTATCAAACTTTTATATGCTTTAGAGTACGCTGCGCTCACTGTAGTCATTTCTTTGAATTATTGACATGTATTATTCATCAGGGATGACTCTAAAGAAATCATAAATGGCTTTTCTTGAGGTGTGTATGCAACAGCTCTTAAAATGGAAACTCATAGCTCTCTATGTAGGCAACAACTGCGCACAGAATGATAAAAAATGAAGCAAACAACACAATACTCTAAAGGGGGGGGGGCATACAAATATTGAGCAAACAATACTTTTAGACAATTATTTTATTTCATTAAAAATAACTAAAACAATTAAAATGAAGATAAAATGCAATGACAGATGTATTTTATCAATGCATTTTAGCAATGAATGAAATATACACTACTAAAGTTTGGGGTAAGATTTGTACTTTTTTTTTCTTATGCTCACCAAGGCTGTATTTATTTGATAAAAATGACAGTAAAAACAGTACAATTGTGAAATATTATTACAATTTAAATATCAATTTACAATTTAAAACAAATAAATACAATTTAACATTTTCTATTTAAACATTTTAAAATGTAATTTATTTCTTAGATGGCAAAGCTGAATTTTCAGTATCATTACTCCAGTCTTCAGTGTCACATGATCTTCAGAAATCATACTAACATGCTGATTTGCTGCTCAAGAACCTTTTTATTTTATCTTAGTATTCAATGTTGAAAAAAGCTGTGCTGCTCAGTATTTTTGTGGATACATTTTTCAGCATTAGAGAGTTCAGAAGAAATATTAATCTTTTGACCATTATAAATGTCTTTACTGCCACTTTTGTTCAATTAAGTGTGTCCTTGATTAATAAATACTTTGCTACTGCTTGCTTACTCATAATTAAAATTAATTAAAATAAAATCTTACCACCCCCACTTTTGAATGGCAGTGTAGGTATATTTATAATCTTCGAATTCTGGAACAGTCTTCGCATTAAAATGCTCTCTAGGTAGGGAGGTCACTAGGTTTCGAAGCAGAGCTGAGGTTGACACTGAAATGTGTATTTGCATGTTGAATTCATAATGAATGCGTAATAAGGAGAAGAGCTATGATTCAGTGAGGCAGAAGGAGTTATTTTAAATAATTGATAGTGCAAAGATTTACAAGCACAATGAGGAAGGACTATCTGCTGCTACATTCAGAGGGAATCTATTTCAAAAGGAACAGAGAAAAAAAATTGACCGTCAACTGTCAGAGCACTTGAAAAGAAAAAAAAAAGAGAGAGGGTTGGTGCGCCAGAGGAGGATGATAAGCTCCAGGGAATGTGGAGAGGCAAAGAAATTGAACAATTTGTCTTTGAAAAAAAAAAAACTATATCAAAGACTTAGATGTACCTCTGTGAACTGCTCTCCCTCCTGCCAGACAGGGTCAGCATGCTACCGTGTGAAGGCAGGGCAAAGACCTTACTGTACAATGGAGAATGCCATGCATTGTATGTTTCAATACAGTCTTGTAAAACAAAATTACAGAAGAGCAGCCAGAGTTACAATGACTCAAGAATGGAAAGAAAGAGAAAAGAGTGAAGGGTGGATGAGCAGAAGCAAAAGAAGGTGGAAAGCGAGCGATAAAGGAATGGAAGGAGGAAGAATGGTTTGTTTTCTTCAGTCTAAGGAGCAGAAGGTGTAGCATCTGGGTCCAATCTCAAAGACACAGGAGATCAGGGCTGAGACACTCATACTGAGACACTGATGAGTGGACACATGGACGCACAGCACGCATGCACACACACACGCACTCACGAACCGCACGCGCTACGCACGGCACGCACTCACGCACGCACGCACGCAAGCCCCGCACGCACGCACACACAATGTAGCATGTTAACCATAGTTTCCAACCAAATATCACAACTACTGCTGTCATCAAAACAAGAATGTTGAGAGGTGGAAACCATCTTACACAGGGAGATCCTACATTCTCAAGAAATGTCTTTGTATTAATTTTGGTTCAGTACTTCAGTACAGTATGTTCATGTTTTCATGTCTTTTATTTTGTTGTTTTGCCACAGTCCTATTCTCTGTTAGTCATGTGATCCCCTGTTCCCTCATGTGTCATGTTTTCATTGGTTCTTTTGATGTATGTGTCATGTGTTCATTTGTTGGTGACCCCTGTTGTTTGGCATATATAGGCTGCGTTCCACTCCACTTTTAGGCACGCGCTTGCGAACTCCCTAAGCACTTCCCCTTGGGGGAATCCCCGCTGCCATTGCCATTGAAGTGCATTCCACTTTGTTAAGTGTATGAGAGAAGTTTATACAGACAGACCCTCGACTCCTCGATTTTGACAGAGGGAGTGAGTCTGCTTCATATGCACAATTCAAGCCACTCTATAGACCACAATGCAACATGATTATGATGTCATCGCAGATCACATTTAATGTATCCCCACCCCAAACAACTCTATAATAGATAAATTATTTTTTTTCATTTATAACAGCCCAAGCATACCTATATACATATAGAATGCCGCACCAAACAAAATCATAAGAGGAAAAATGTAAATAATAAACCAACTCCAGCGGTTTCTAAGTGATGAAGGACTTAGGGACGTTCTGATTCAGTCCATTCCAGTGGTTCCGCCAGTAGTGGGTACTCATGCAACGTAATCAATGACATACATCCGAGTAAATGAGATGGAGGGAAGTTAGCAAGTGAAGGGCATAAAGAATGGACTGGAACACAGCCATAGCCCTCATGTTTCCATTGTATCTTGTCTAGATTTTTCCGCTGTAACCCATGTTGGTGAGCTCATGTTCAAGTTCTTATCAAGGCAGGTCAAGCTAAGCCAAGTCTTTGTTTATGGTGTGCCTGCTCACTTTTGGATGTAATAAACTGCACTTGGGTACATATTCAGTTCGCCTTCAGTGACCTTTCATTACAATATATACAGTAGTATTCCAACAAAAGCTTGAATGGTTTTAAATGATTCATGATTTTTAATGATTAATGATTCTAAAAATGTCAAGTGGTGTAATCATCAATTAATAAAATATTTTGCACAGAACTTTAGTAAACAACGATCATTATTTTCATAATCATTAAACTTTTTTTCAAGTAAAAAAGTATATTTTTGAAACCTATATTATGCAGTTTTGAAAACTGAATGTGACCACTACACCATTTAACAACTTTAACTAACCTTGCCATGTCATAAAACTTTTCAAAGTCATGGGGTCTTCAGGGGTTCCCTGTCGATACTTCACTCGTACTGCATCTTGCTAAAGACTCTATGGGAAAAAAAGTTTTTCTCCTGAACTAAAGCCTTTTTCAATCATGCAGTGAAACTGCACGGTCATTGGTTTGTGCAGTGCATTAAACAACGAACCAATGGCCTATAGTGATAAAACCCGCCAGAGCCACCAGAATGGGCGGAGCCATCTGGCTATATAAGCAGGCGTTCGCCACAGGATTGTGGCCACCACAGACCTGGCTCTGCGCGCTACCAAGATCACCGCTCAGGCGATTGGGAGATCGATGGCCAGCCTTGTGGTGCTCGAGCACCATTTATGGCTAACACTAACGAAAATCAAGGACGCGGATAAGGTCCCCTTCCTTGACCCCCCGATCTCTCCCAACGGCCTCTTCGGGCCGGCGGTCGAAGGGTTCGCAGAGTGCTTCACGGAGGCACAGAAGTCATCCCAGGCCATGCGATACTTCCTGCCAAAGCGCTCCAAGGCCGCTGTTGCTCCTAGTTGCCCTAAGTCTACGCCGACTCAGCAGCCAGCACCTGACGCCCCTGCCGTTCAGCCTGCCAAGACTCAGCAGACACGAGGGTGTTCCCGCTCGGCCAGACGGTACCCCTTTCCTAAGCGCCAAGGACCCCGACCCAAGGTAGCATTGGACGCGGCACCTCCGGCGTCTTCCTGATCTGCGAGACAGGAAGAGGATGGGGCCAGGTCTCTCTGCAGCCGGACCACCCCCCAAACTACCTCTCTTAAGCCTCTTATCAGGCCAGAGGGGGGGCCACCAAGAGAACCCTGTCTCCCTGTTCCCTGATTCGCCTGATTACCTGAGGGATCAGAGCGATCGTGGAAAAAGCATAAAGGAGGATGTTGGGCCAGTCGTTGGCCAACACGTCCCTTTTCTTTGAAAAAAAATTGGGCAATGAGAGTTGTCTTCTGAGGCAAAGAGATCACATCGGCTTGACGAGATCTCCCAGATTGTTTGAACTGTCTGCGGATGGAGCATCCACTCCTCTGAGGGGACATTGCTCCGTGACACAGTTCGGCCTCCCTGGGTCCAATATGCCGGTAACTGCCTGAGCGGAGCGCAGGTTGAATTGAGCCCATTCCAGAAGGTGCTCTACCAGAAGAGGCGCTTAGAGGAGAGGAATCCTTGATGATTTATGTAAGACACCACAGACATGTTGTCCGAGCGGATTAGCACATGGTGTCCTTTCAGGACTGGCAGGAAGAACTGACAGGCTCGACACATGCAAGCATTTCCAAGAAGTTGATGTTGAAGCCCTTTTCAGCTTTTGACCAAAGGCGAAAGTTCAATTTGCCCTTGCCACACGCGCCCCCACCTGTGTTGGAGGCATCTGACATGACAACTTTCCTCCTGCAAGCCATTCCCATGGTCACGCCCTGTTCCATCCAGCGGGAGTCCTTCCAAGGGGCCAGAGCTGTCACACAGGCCTGGCTCACCCTGATATGTAGGTGTCCGTGACACCACACATGTGACGGAACCCGCGCTGAAGGGGTCGCATACGAAGCAGGCCCAGCTGTAGTGCTGGTGACGCTGCGGCCATGAGGCCCAGCATCCTCTGAAACATTTTGAGAGGGCGAGCGGCACTGTTTTTGAAGGAGGCCGTGAGTTTCCGCATGGCCAGAGCACATTCTGGCACGACTACAGCTCCATTTGACCTGAGTCCCCCCCCCCCCCCCCCCCGAAAATGACCCCGGAACGGTATCGTTGACATGGGAGCAGTATGCTCTTGGCAAAGTTGACCCTGAGTCCCAGGTGCTCTAAGTGGCTGAGGAGGAGGGTCCTGTGTGCTATCGATTCTGCCTCTGACTGGGCCAGCACAAGCCAGTCGTCGAGGTAATTGAGAATGCGGATTCCTATCTGCCACAGAGGGGAAAGAGCCGCGTCCATGCACTTCGTAAAAGTGCGGGGAGCCAGGGACAGCCCGAAGGGAAGGACCGTGTACTGATAAGCCACTCCCTCGAAGGCGAATCTCAAGAATCGCCTGTGACGGGGGGCTATCTGGATGTGAAAGTATGCATCTTTCAGGTCCAGAGAAAAAAAAACAGTCTCCCGAGCGAATTTGCGCGAGGATCTGTTTCAGCGCAGTCATCCTGAACGACCTTTTCATGAGGGCGCGATTCAGGTGTCTGAGATCAAGGATGGGCCGGAGGCCACCATCTTTTTTGGGGACGAGGAAGTAACGGCTGTAGAAGCCTGACTTGCTCTGAGCTGGAGGAACCAATTCTATGGCTCCTTTTGCCAGCAAATTCATCACCTCTGAACACAGGATGTGAGCGTCCTTGCTTTCTACTGAGGTGGGGACCACGGCGCTGAAGCACGGGGGTCTTCGAGTGAATTGGAGTGAATATCCTCATTTTATTATCCCCATAACCCAATTTGACACTCCGGGGCCCATTCCATTGAGACGAGATCTCCTCTCTCAAGCAAACGGGACAATACGGCACGCTCGACCCAAACTGTGGGCCCTGCACCTTTGGCCGCTCAACGGGAGCCTACAAGCCTCCCAGAGTGAGTTTTAAACATTATTTAGGAGGCTAGAGCCCCGTCTACAAGACGCCTCTACGTCCTTAAGTGGTCTATTTTCTCCACTTGGTGCTTTAACCACGGCAAAGACCCATCTACCTCGACCTATCAGTGTTTGATCTCCTCCCCACCTTTTTTTTTTTTTTTTTGTGTGTGTATTCCTACAAGAGCTGCTGGATAAGGGATGCTCCCCATCCACGCTCAAAGTGTATGTAGCAGCTATAGCGGCCTCACATTAGTTTACTTGTCGGCTCTCTGCCCCTGGGGCGCCGAATTGTACGAGTACTCCTGAACGATTACCCAGGCCGGGCGTGACCTCGGGGAGTTCAGCCCGTTTAAGCCTTCGAGTTCATTGTTTAACTTCCCTATGGGCATTCTTGCTTATGGAGATTATAATATACAGTCGTTCCTCTACCATAGCACGGCATGATTTTACTGTGTTCCCATAGCGTCTTTAGCAAGACGCAGTGCGAGTGAAGTATCGACCGGGAACGTACTCGATTACTAACGTAACCTCGGTTCCCTGAGATACGGGAACGAGTACTGCGTTGCTAGCCATGCTATGCAGCTGCATGACTCAGTCGTCGCTTCAGTCAAAGTAACCTGAGAATCCTGTGGCGAATGCCAGCTTATATAGCCAGATGCCCCGCCCAAATTGGCGGGCTCTGGCGGGCTTTGTCGCCATAGGCTTTAAGCGCCGGATGGTGGCAGGGGAACAGGACCGGGGCTGCTGTGATGCTGAAGCGAAGAAGCAGGTCAGCCGAGCAGAGAGGTCTCAGTCCAGCTGCGAGGCGTGTCAACGGTGAGAAGGCTTTCAGGATCAGCGTTGAGAGTAGAGTCGTTGCTGAAGGAGAAGAAATCTGAGAATCCTGTGGCGAACGCTCCCTTATATAGCCGGATGGCTCCACCTATTCTGTCGGTTTTGTCGCCATGGATTTGAATTTTTTATTCTCTGCACGAACCAATGGCCATGCAGTTTCACTGCGTGAATGAAAAAGGCTTCAGTTCTGGAGAAAAAAAAGGCTTTTTCCCATAGCGTCTTTAGCAAGACACAGTACTCATTCCCGTATCTCAGGGAACGAGTATGTTCTCTCTGTGTCATTTCTTGTATTAGGCCTTGTCACATGACAACAAAATGCATATTTATTTTGCTGACGAAGTTTTGCAAATATTTATGGCAGCTTGTTTCTGCCACAGAATAAAAAAAAAGGTAATTATGATTTTTTCCTCTCAAAATTCTGATCATTTTCCTCGCAAGAATTTTCCATATCCCAAGTCTGACTGTCAGATTTGTGAGCTTTAAAGTCAGAATCTCACAATTCTGACAATTTTTTTCTCAGAATTTTAAGAAACAAATTCTTAATTGTGCAATGAAAAGTTGTAATTGCCTTATTTTTTTATTCTGTGGTAGAAAAGGGCTTCCATCAATATTAATATATTAAACCTCTCTGCGGCCAGACATCCTCCTGTAGTCCATCTCTGCCAAGACAGTAATCATGGCAGAGCTCACAGTACTGTGGGAAGAGATGATGGATTCAGCATTTAAGAGGAGAAAGGAGAAATATAGTGAACTAGTGGCAGCGTGTACCGAAACAGGGTGGAAATCATGCATCTTCCCTGTTGAAGTGGGATGCAGAGGCTTCGTTGGTAAATCCATCCAAAATCTGTTGAAGAGGTTTGGAATTACTGGATCGAAGCAAAAGGCGGCCCTCAGGGAACTGGCCGAGGAGGCAGAGAAAGGGAGCTTCTGGTTGTGGTTCAGAAGGAATGACCCCAGGGGGGAAACTAAAGGTCATAGGGCCAGCCACAGGGAGAGGTTGGGTGCGACAGGCAGAAATGCCTTGCAGTTCTCAAGGACCTGTGCTTCTACTTATTTATATCATTATCTTTAAACGCTAAATTTTTTTATACTGTTTAATAACAAAAAATTTGTATTACATCACCAACTGTACACACTACTGTGGTATTTTGCAGAAACTGTGGTTATACATTTCTGTAATGGAAAGCATGAAAAAGAAATTCTGCAAAGACAAGCAAGACTGGTGCAGCTGTATGCACTGATTGTTAATTTGCTTTGTTAGTTTGTTTGCAGCTGAATCAAAGTTTCATTTTTTTTTAATGGCTTTCGATTAACGTTTATTTGAAGCTCCAGGGTGGGCTGTTAAGTATGCATGTAATGTATAGTACATCATGTGCAAGTACAATCAGAGCGCATTGTTAGCACACATATTCAACGCGGCTTACATGAGTCATATGTTATCTCCCCAGAACAAAAACTCCATTAGGAAGCTCTGAATCCATTGAGAAGTGTCAGAGCGATGGCGTGAGTCATTAGAGTCACAGGCACTAATTCAGAGTGTCACAGATGCAGTCAGGAGCCAAAGCCTTTCATTTCCTGCCTCGCTACCATCGGATATGAAACTCATTCAGGTCGCCGTGGACCACTGGTTATTTACACTGACCGCTTGCCCAAACGGATCCAAACAAAGCTCGCTGCTTGATATGTGTGGACATTAATACATTAGCAGTGGCGCTTTTCAAAAAATGACACCTGTACAGATGGCGGCCCTCTGTAGCCAGCAGTTAGATAAAAGACTGAACAGCTGTTGTGTTATTCACATTTACAACTATGCATTTGCCAGATGCTTTCGTGCAAAGCGACTTACATTGCACTCAAGGCGTATTCCCTGGAAACCCATGACCTGGCCATTATCTAATGTTTGAGCTTCGTTACGAGCCATCACTAGACATTAAGTAGTCTAAGACTCAGACGTCACATCTATGGACTGTCTGATGCTCAGTGCATACAAAAATAGATCCAATCTCAATGGATGGTGTCTATGTTTTATTATTATATTATTATTATTTTTTTTTAAATAGAGTGAGTAAACACTGTAATTGCACATTGATGCTGTCTAGAAAATGATTTTCCTACCTAGCAGAGCTAGTTTAAAAAAAAACATTTAAATTTGTCTGGATTGAAATTCAGACCACGAAGTTTACACATATTTTCTCTAATTTTGCACTAAACATTTGCACAGATGATTGAGGTACATTACTGTTTAAAAGGAATGTATACTTTTATTCAGTAAGGAAACATTAAATCATCAAAATGATCAACATCAACATAAATGTCTGTCCTGTCACTTTTGATGTTGATCAAAATGATCAACATCAAAAGTGACAGTACAGACATTTATGTTTCAAAGCCTTTTTATTTAAAATAAAGAAAAAAAAATGTGTAACCTTCTATTTATCAAACAATTCCAAAAGAGGTATCATTATTTCCACAAAAATATTAAGCAGCACAACTGTTTTCAATATTGATAATAATAAGAAATCAGCAGATAGTGTAAATTATAAATAAATTACCATTTTAATTACTTGTAATATTTGAAAGTATAATAATATGTTGTAATATACTTGTAATAATATTGTTTTCACTGTATTTTTGATCACCAATAAACGCAGCGTGGGAGAATAATGACTTGTTCAAAACATTAAAAAAAATCTTTCTAACCAATCTTGTGAATGGTACTATATGTATGTGTTATTTTAGAATAATTTACATAATTTTAAAAAATAATTTAGATTGTTTCCTTCTTGAGCGTCAGTGACCCTTTGAACCTTTTGTAATAGTTGTGTATGAACTCAGTGTGGAAAGCTGGATCTCAAAATCATACAGTCATTGTTGGAAAGGGTTCAAATTCACAAAGGATGCTGGAAAACCAAATAATCTGTGGGACCTGAAGGATTTTTCTGAAGAAGAGCAGGCAGTTTAACTGTTTAGCACCAACAAGGGACTCATGAACAACAAAACCAAACCAGCTCTGGATCATGCAGATTACAACACAGTATTAAGTATCAAGTGTAAACTTTTGAACAGGGTCATTTTTATAAATTAAACTATTATTTTCTCTTGTGAACTATATGTAAACGTCTTTTATGTGAAATATCTTATTCAGGTGAGTACTAAATAAAAATTACATGCATTTTGTATGATCCCTGTTCTTTTGGGAAAATAATTAACATTTTGCAGTCCGTCTACAGGTAAACAATCTGTGGTTGGCCAGACGGACTGTTCTTGTCTAGTAGGTGGTTCTTGGCTCAAAAAATCTGTGATGTGCTGGTCCATGACGCTGATAGTGATGGCAAAGAGATGCTATCTGTCTGCCTGTGACAAATAAATGCACAATAAAGAATTCCACTCACCATGTCTGTGTCTGAAACAGGGCCAAAACTGGTGACGTAAATGTCGGTCTTCACTGTGGTAACTCGATCTGGGAAAACAAAAAGAAAAGACATCAAAATAACCAGTGTTATTTTCCCAGAGTGCAATGGCGACAGCCTTGTCTCATCTGTCTTGAAAGGGGCATCTTTGTAAAACCGCATTTTCTCAGAGAAGAGTATATTCAATACATTCAATTTTTTTCCTCCTTTCTCCGAGCTTTCTTTCTTTCTGGCATTCAGAAGAGCTTCTGATATTTCCTCTGCTCGCTGCACTAAACAACACAGGCCCACATTAAGTGCCTTCAGTCAGACAGTGAAATACACACATTCACATAAAATACTGCATTTTCACTGACACTTAAAAACAGAACCAAATAACTGTAAAACATGACTCAAATAAAAATACAGCATAATTTCAAAATAATATTTTTTGGACTCTTCTTACAAATTTCGCTGAATAAAACTTCCAGTTTTCTGCAAAACTGCACCTGTACATACATTTCACTGCAGTTTCCCGGTGAAGTAACCACTAAAGACAATAAAACACCAAAACATTTTTTTTTTTGCTTTTCATTCAAATTATGATTACAGGGGCAGATTTTACCCTAAACAAATTGCTCTGTACAGTATCCTGTGTTCTCTGCACACTTACAGTGTTTCTTATTATGCCTCCTGATATTTTGCACATTCCTTTGCACATTTATATATATATATATACACATTGCTATTTGCACTGGTTAGATGCTAACTGCATTTCATTGGCTCTGTACTTGTACTCTGCACAATGTCAATAAAGTTGAATCTAATCTAATGTAATCTAATCTAATCTAATCTAATCAAATCTAATCTAATCTAATCTAATCTACTGATGAATAAAGGCTTATTTTCTAGCTGTTCCTTGCACAATACAATGTTTGATGTTTGCATCACTTAATCCATGTCATATGGTGTACGAATCCTGTGAAGTCATGCTAAAAAATCTCAAATACTTGTAGATGGAAAAGCAAAAATGGCATGACTGCTTTAGCAAATGCATTTTATCTCACATTTGCTTATAGGTAAATCTCTTGGTTCAGGGTATTTTAAAGTGCAATATAGCATTAACCTTTTAGCTCCAGACACTGGACATTTCATTTCTGAACTGGCGTGATACATACCACAAATGGTGTAATGAAACTTTGCCACTACAGGTTGACCGATTAATCGATTTTGTCATTTAATTGGCACTGATAACAAATTGCTGAAACAATCGGTTATCGGCAAAAATGCATACCGATAGCTTTTCTGGGTTGCGTCCATTGCTGGAGCAGCTGAGAAGGGTCTGATGTCATTATACAGTACGAGAGCAGCCTAATATTAGTAGTACCTCAAGTGGTTAAAAGTCAGATCCAAACATTCAATGTCACGATTGTTACAATCTGTTGCAGTCAACAGAAACCAGAAACACCAAACAAATCTGAAACGCATTATTTCAGGCGATTTTTCTTATCAGTATTATATTTTGTTATTTTGATTACATAATCATCAAGAGTTCTAAAATAGAAGCAAATAAAGTGTGAGAGTACACATACAATATCCATATGTTTATAATTTCCATGCTATGGTTAACAAATGCTAGAGAATAATTGTTCATTGTATAAATACATGTATAATGTATAAATACATTTGTATAAATGTATAAATACATTTTTAAATTACAAAGTTGTATTTATTAACATTAGTTAATGCATTTGAAAACTAACATGAATGATCAAGGTAAAATATAATACTTTAATATTTAATGTTAATATTTATATATTTATTTCATTTAAAAAGTGCAGTACATTTTCATGGGTCAGCACATTTTTTTGTAAAAGTTTAGCTATTTTACTTGGCGTGTTATGTTTGTTGTCATTCAGCATCCATTTTAAAAACTATTGGTTGATTAATCAGTATCGGCCAGTGTATTGTTATGGTAAAAATCTCTATTGTTCAACCTCTAGTTGCCACAGTCGCGTTGCACAGTGCACTATTTAGCATCAGACACTGGATATTTTGTTTAGAAACTGACATGAAATGTGCTACAAGCAATACAATATAATGTTGCAACCATTTTGAATCCACAGGAATGCTTGTTTTTCATGAAACTGGGTTGTTAAATAAACACGCATCTGCAATGGGGAAACATGATATAGATTATAGCACCTCTTGCGGACATATCATTGAAAAAAGTGAAGCAAAATGTACCCTAAGCAATGTATTTCAAGTTTTGCAGAATTGTAGGCAGAACTGCATATTTCTAATAAGCCTAGGTTGCAAGTTACTTAGCAAAAATTGCTACAACAGTTCTAAAAAGGTGATTTTGAAATTGCAAAAAAATTAACAGCAATACAAATCTGCTTTGCTACACACACACACACACACACACACGGTTTACTTAGCTATCTAAATGGGGACATTCCATAGGCGTAATGGTTTTAATACTGTACAAACTGTATTTTCTATCACCCTGCACAAACCCTACACCTAAACCTACCCCTTACAGGAAACATTCTGCATTTTTACAATTAAAAAAAAACTTTATTTACTTTATTTTTATACCAGTTTTACAAATGATGACGTTCCCAAAGGGAGGTTTTTGGAGATTTTGTCAGGTTTAGCTCACTTTTGGGTACAAATTTGTCCCCAAAATATGGTTAAGTAGGTACACACACACACACACACACACACACAGGTTTATATTTGTGAAAAGTGGGGACATCACATAGGCGTAATGGTTTTTATTCTGTACGGACCGTATTTTCTATTGCCCTACACCAACCCTACCCCTAAACCTACCCCTCACAGGAGACTTTCTGCTATTTCAGATTTTCAAAACACTCCATTCTGTGCGATTTATAAGCGTTTTGAAAAGTGGGGACATGGGGTAATGTCCTGAAAAGTCACCTTCTCCTTGTAATACCTATGTCATACCTTTGTCATTATACAAATGTATGTCCTCATTTGTCACAAAAACGCTCTCGTCACACCCACCCCACACACACACACACACACACACACAACACACAACACACACGCACAAACAAAACCACACACACACACACACACACAACACACAAACAACACACAAACACAACACACACAGAGAGAAAGGGTTTTAATGCCAAAACACCAAATGCAGAGCAGCACTTTGTCCCATATGCAGATAAATATCAGAATGAATGA
Organism: Sinocyclocheilus anophthalmus; assembly: GCA_018155175.1. NCBI lineage: Eukaryota > Metazoa > Chordata > Actinopteri > Cypriniformes > Cyprinidae > Sinocyclocheilus > Sinocyclocheilus anophthalmus. The sequence goes on from JADLZN010010084.1 coordinate 236,033, forward strand.
TACATTCTCATAAATGAGCTCATAAGTTCAAAGCAAGAGCCCGGGAGTCTTCAGTGCTTCTTTAGTGCTTAAAGTGGCGAGTGTATTCTGAGCTTGGAGAGGCTGGTGTGTTGTATTAATAGCTGTCTAATGTAGGGGTGGTTTATTCAGCGCTGAGCAGGAGGAGAAATGCTCTGAGACACCAGGATGCTTTGATGTCTTTTCTGTTGGTTTTTATTCACTTATTCTCCTGTTTCACAAATGCCAAGCTGATAAAAATATGGAGTAATCAACCGACAACAACAGCAATCAAACAAACAAGAAGAAATTAAGACTGCTCATCTTAAAAACAATGTCACTCTCTCTTTCTGTCTGTCTCTGTCACGTCTCAAAAATTGCCTTAATTATACAATGTCACGCACTCGTCTGGGCGCCAACCCAACGAGCATAGAAAAGGGGGGAAAAAATCCATTGATATTCATCTCTGGCTAGATTTTGCATGCTGTTTCTGCACAGAATCAATGGACTGCTGGGAAAGTATAAAAAGACATAGAAAAACATTGAAGTTTTATTCAAAACTAGATGTTTTCGTCTAGTTGCAGTGGTGTTGCTATGCAGTTGCTAAAGTGTTGAGAATGGTTTCTAGTCCATGCTATGCGATTTTTAGATGGTTGCTATAGGGCTGAACAATGAATTAAAGTAAAATTGAAATTCATTATGGCTTATCCGCATATCAAATCAGAAAGACTGCGATTGCATGTTCTTTTACACACAAGTAGCTCATTATCTGATGCTTTCAGTGTCTCAACATATCACCTTTTAATCAGATTTGAAATGAAAACATTTTAAACCTGTTGCCAACAATAGTTTTAAGGGCTCCTTGCACATTTTTCCCACCAAAACGAAAGCTCAATGGTTTGAAACTGAAATTAAGAAGACACGTAAAATAAAATGATTATTACTATTATTTTATACTTATAGTTAATAATATTAATAAATATTAATATTTATACATAAAATACATTTTAATTTTGCAGTAAAATGGTATTACAATAGTATTGTCATGGTCTGCCTACTGTGCAGGAAAGAGGAGCGCGGAGACGATGGCGAATAAAAGAAAGAACAGTCTTTTTAATCCAAATAAAGACTTACAAGAAGGACACACACGTAGGAATAGGGTTGACGTATAAGACTGGACACAGTGACCTCAGGAAACACAGGGCTTAAATACCTGAACTAAATGGGGAATAAATGGGACACAGCTGGAATCAAATGAACATAATGGCAACAGGAACAGGAACAGGAAAGACCAAATAAGGGCATAATCAAACATGGGGGAAAACTAGGACTTGGAGCACGTGGGGAGGAAAAACAAACACAAAACCATCCATGGGCATGACAAGTATATATATTTAAATATTTTTCTTATTTTCTTTATATTTCATTTAATAATAATAATAATATTATCAATCTTTAATTTTTATTATAGGTCTTTAATAAAAGGGTCACAATCGCAATTTTTATCAGAAGAATCACAATTCAGTATTTTTCCCCCCACAAATCCTGCAGCACAATGTTCTTTACTTACTCAAAAGTGTTCACCCACAAATCTCTAAAGATATTCTGGTCCTGGGTTCCTCCTTCAGTGTAAGTCTATGAGACGTTTTTTGTCCATTTGCTAGGTTAAAATTGTAAGTCAATTTTCTTTTTCTTAGAAACCTAGATAAGCAGTTTAAATAAAATAAAACTATAAGCAACAGTAATGATAATTCAAGTCTAGTAATGGCACTAATAATTAAGACTACTCGTCTTAAAAACAATGGCTGCCTCACTCTCTACAATTGCCCTCATTACTCAATGCCACATAACCGTCTGGGCAACATCCCAACGAGGATAAAAATGAATAATAAAAAAAAAATAACATTGACATTCATCTCTGACAGAAATGAAAGACTGCTGGGAAGGCATAAAAAAAACTACTGTTTTAAGTAGCTTTTATAAACCGCAGCTATTGTGCATCAGGTGCCATTATTCTGCGGGGTTAGACGGTTGTGTTGTTAGCGGTCTGTGTTTCTGAGTGAATGTAAAATGGCTCAGCCGGGTCTCAGAGGGACGGGGGAAGGGTTGAGAGACTGAAATCTGAAATGAGACTGTCTGAAATGAGACTGGGGGAGGTTTATAAAGAAGTGCTCTTATATACATGATATTATTCCCATATGCAGCAGAGCGATGCGTAACGTCTGAGGGAATGCCCTCTCTGTTTGACTTGACCTCTTTCTTTTCTTCCTTCGGGTTTCCATTCATCCTGTGAGACCAAAGCTCTTCCAAAGCCTTGTGAACTGCCTTGCTGTTTAATTACTATCTAAATAGACACTGGCATGACTTGACGGAATGGTTTGGAACGTTCTACATAGTCGTCACCTCACAAATGTGTATAAGCACCCACACACACACACACACACACACACACAAACCTGTTTTTCGCAGAGTCATTATGATTATACAACATTATTAGTAATTACAAAAAAGAATTAATCAAGATTTTATTTTATCTAAAAGATATAATCAATAAAGAAATACATTACTGTTGCAGTAATACGATTATACTGTAAAATAAAAAAGAGTATTTAATAATCAATTCAATTATTAATACTTATTCAAATGTAAAAATAGTTTGGAAATAATAATAATAATATAATCATTATTATATTACCGCACAAAAAATCAAAGCCGTAAAGAAATATTATAACTGCAGAGAAAATTTAAAGCTTCTCTTTGTTGACAACAGATTTCGAAAATTTGGGAAGATGTTTTTGTTAAAGCATTTTTTATGATAACCTGCTTAAAATGTGAGATATAAATATAGAAAACACTCTCACAACGTGATACACCGACATTGCTATCCATAAAAGTCTAGAGGCTAGTTTTTTAAAATGCCTTGGCCCTAATCCTTCCACTTCCCCAATTCTTGTAGAAAATCTTTTCATACAATACATTAAAATCATCTCTGATATTTTCTGATCTGAGTCAAGACCATTATTTATAGCCTACATACTCTTTTCTTCTTGCTTCACTCTTCTTCTTTCCACATTCGCTCGTTTTGTTTAACACAAGCATCAGTGTACAATTAATCTACAGTGGCTCAATTAACCAGCCTTAAAATTGCTGATGTGGGTGTAACTCATGTAACCTCTAGTTTGTGATGTGGATCTGTACATTTTCTTGCGACAACATTTTCAAAATAGCCCAAATGTGTGGAAAAAATGAAACCCTGGCAACACTGACAGCTCACTAGGCTTTTGAACAAAGCTTAAATTGCGTTTGTTAACTAGCCAGATCACAGGGAATGATTCAGACTGATTCATTTTATGATGCTCTCTATTACATGCTACCAACTGCTTTTCAATCTTCATCAACCTCGAATCAGAAAGAGCAAACAATTTCGATTCAACCTCTCCAAAGTAAGAAAACCCTTGCAACGGCAATTACAACACCACGAATTCAGCTTGAACTAAATCAATAGCCTCTTGAGGATGAAATGATTATCCAAGTCTGGTTTATGATTCTTCTAAATGTTCTATTTATTAGCTCATTATATCCTCATTCCAACAGTGTTAAACTCCCCTATACTATGAGAGATGCTCTTTGATTCGCTTGCAAAAGTGAATCAGCCATAAACATTAACGGTATAACAACACATTCAGATTCACATTTGGTCATCCTGAGATTGACTGACTGCCATATTGGATTGAGGAACCCCCTGTTTGTGGGAACCTCCCACTGTTTGTGGGAGTCTGGCCTCAGAAATGATGAGTATATCGACCGCTCAGGCTGTTTTCCCCTGGGTCTGGTGCTGTGAACGGATGGGCGTGACGGAGGATGACAAAAAAGCTTTTACATAAACAAACACATTATGCATACAAGACACAAAAAGCAGGTGATTTAAAAGATGAGATATTTAATAACCAGTGTTATTTTAGTATCATTTAGATACTATGAGTTATATATATATGATATATTATTAATATGATTTAAGTTATAGTAAGTTTATATTAATACAAATTAACCAATTATAACGGAACAAATTAATATTATTTACAATTATTGATATAAATTATATATAAATTGTTATATTTAGATATAAAATATATGCTAAATATTTTTTAGATATCTCTGTATAATTTGTATTCATTCATGGCAAATAGCTGAAATAAGTTTTATTTAATGTTTATTTTATTTAAAATGACAGACATGTTTTTTTATTATTTTAGTTAACATTTAGTTAAACTACTATAAGAATTATTCATATTTTTAATTTGCTTTTATTTTTTTCAGTTTCTACATTTTACTGAAGTGAATGACCTCTAGCATCGAGTGTCATCACACCAATGACGCAAGACGGCTCACTCGGTTAACATGAACAAACAACCCAGACCCAGCCCTTGACCTCAAGATTAATGAGCCGGTCTGACCGGACCTGAGGTCAAAGGTCATGGGTTAAAACTGAGCCGAGAGAGCAACTGAGAGGACCGGAAGAGAATTGAGATTCAACACGTGTCGAGTGTAAACAGCTCATTCAGCTGTGCCTTTAAAAACTGTTCAAAGGATGTGAAGAGATGAAAAGATTCAGCTCTCCTCTCTCCTGAAAATATGCACCTTGAACGGCTGAAATAGTATTAGTTATTCATTCTGCTTTGTCTTTTCAAGCTCTCGTATTATCACCAAAGTGTCAACGGTAGGTAAGTTTGATACCAGCTGGTTGTTTATACTAAGACCAGCTTGAACCTCCTTTCCTTTGAGCTCTAAACATGAAACCGTGAAGGCCCTTACCTGCCAACACTCTTAAAAATAAAGGTGCTTCACGATGCCCATAGAAGAACCTTTTTGTCTAAATGGTTCCATAAAGAACCTTTAACATATGAAGAACCGTTCTGTTTCACAAAAGGTTCTTTGTGGTGAAAAAAGGTTCTTCAGATTATAAAAAGGTAAGAAAGAGATGGTTCTTTAAAGAACCTTTGACTGAATGGTTCTTTGTGGAACCAAAAATGGTTCTTCTATGGCATCGCTGTGAAGAACCTTTTGAAGCACCTTTATTTTTAAGAGTGTAGAAGAATGTTTTTGCTCAGATGTTTTCCAAGCTCATGCAATTTATTGCCTTTCTGCAGCTATGTTTCATTTCGTTATCAATTTCAGTATATTTCTATCAATTTAGGTATATTTCCTGTAATTAAATTTAAATGACTATATACTCAAATAAAAAACTAATTGTTGGAGGAAGGACTGTCCAGCTGTCACGCCACCATATTTTTCACATTTTAGCATTGGTGTCTCTGATTGAAATTTTTAGCATGCAGCTCTTTTATGGATGTTGGCTTAGTGAAGTTCTCTATGGTCGGTATTTGAAAAAGATATTGAGGTTTGCTGTCACTTTGCTGCATTGTTGTTTGGACACAATCCTTCTTAGTATGTTTGATGGTCCCTAACATTCAGTTTTTGCTCACTTTTCTTCTTCACTGTCAAGTCTTGCCATGCTTTGTGCACGCAGTCATAATCGTAAAGACTGTTGTTCTTAAAACATCAAACAATTGAGCTGTTAAGGTTACAGACACTCCTGCTAAATGGGCTTTTTTGGAAGTCTAACAAGTCACCATTTCACTGACCGCTTGTACTAAAAGCTGTTGAACACAACTTATACTACACTGATACAGAACCAAAAGAATATAGCAAAAAAAATTTTTAGCCAACAAAAAATAGGTATTCATATGATTTTGTCCAATCCCTGTTTTTTGTATATCAGTGGTGTTCTGAAATGAGGCAAAGTACCTTTTTTTTTTTTTTTTTATCAAATGTAAATTCATGAATTTCATGTAAATTCATGTCCCATCACTTTTCTGGTCTAAACTTACTTACACGATCAGAATTTTTTTTTTTTTAATATTTTTACATTAACAATGTAATCAATATTCTATTTATTAAAGCCAAGTATGAATCTCATCAAGGTAGTGTTTTTAAGCATTTTACATTTATTCCAAAATAATAAATCATGGCAGTAAGAATTTATATAATATTTTATTTGTGAACTTATGTTCAGCTTTTCTTTTTAATAGTTAACTTTTAAATATTTTAGAATTTTTCCAATTATCAGTCATCAAAGCTCAATATATTGGTCACAGACACATTTACCTTAAATTTCACCAAGCTGATTACTCAATAAAAACTCCCACAGATCATATTTTCAGACCATTTCAAGTCTTATTTTGATGTAACAAAGTGATTATATCTAAGTGTGTGAGTTGTTTACTTACTTTTTAAAATTAGTCTTTCCATTAACACCAATATATTGTTCATTCAGACTGATTCGCGAACGCGGAACGCGCACAAACACAAGAGGCGGGATTTATCGTATGAACCGATCATAACCAGTCATATCCAGTCATATTGCGATGGAGGCATTGGTTCCTCTCACGTGACTTTTCTCCATTCATTCTCAGTTACCCCCCACCAAACTTACCACACGCTTTAGGGGGTCTGTTAAAACTCAATGGGCTCAGGGGAGACCCCCACTGTAACTTTACCTGCTGGTGTCGCTGTTGGACAGTGTTACTTTAGAAAAATTAGTGATTTATACAGTTTTTAATGATAAATTTTGTAATATTTACATTGTTTTATTTTTGTACTACAAACTCTTTTCTCATCCAATTTTTTGAGGAGGCACTGCCTCCCTTGCCTCCTCGGAGGAAATGTCCCTGATGTATATGAATGAATGAATTTATATAGCGCTTTATTGTGTATTGTTGTACACCCAAAGTGCTTTACAATCATGTGGGGGGGGGGGTCTCTCCTCAACCACCACCAGTGTGCTGCATCCACTTGGATGACACTTACTATACGTATATATTTGTGCTACATTAACCTGCTGTTCTTCAGAAAAATCCTCCAGGTCCCGCAAATTCTTTGATTTTTCAGCATCTTTTACATTTTTTAACTCTTTACTGCAGTGACTGTATGATTTTGAGATCCATCTTTTCACACTGACAACAACTGAGAGACTCATATGCAACTATTACAAAAGCTTCAAACGTTCACTGATGAAATTTATATTCTTATTTTGTTTAAATATCTTTTTTAATTATTATTATTTTGGAAGAATTTGATGAGAACCGTCTGAGTCCATGAGATCTGACTTTTGATTGCAGACCGAATGTAGTTTGAGATGTTGTAATCTCTTCTAAAACCCCAGAGTAGACAAAAGTGAGATTAAAGGAGTCTTTTTCTCAGGAAAAAGAAAAAGTTCAGCGAAAGTCACCATTTAATTCCATTGATGTCTAGGAGACATTAAAGAGATTTTCATTTGTGTGATTTTCTTTTCTATGATACTGCTGTGAGCTCACAGTCCTTCTACACCTATTAAGGGATGAATGACTACAGCGGAAGACAAATCCATAAGGTTCAGTGAAATCCTGCATATCGTTACGGCCTTTGTTAGCTAAACTAATCCGCTAATGGAAAAATGTCAGTGACAATTAAGTAGTGACAAAACATTTGAAAAATGCCTTCTTTTATGCCAGTCAATAGAGAGCTGCTTTATAATAGCATAGCACTGTGTACATGACCACACAAATCAATAAAAACAGGTTCTCAGTATCTCTCTTTAATATGGGCTAATGTACTTCTGTTGTCACCATAAGCACTATAATGTGTTCCTGCCTTCATCATCATAACATCAGACACAAACCACACTGATAAAACCGCTAGAGATAAATGCACTGAAGATTAATTCTCAGGGCTGTGTTCAAATCCATTACACTATGGATGTAGTGATGCTTGAGGAAAGATAAACTCGATTCTGGAGAAGAGCAGATGTTTTCAGCCTTCATACCTGCTCTCATTGTGGCAACCTTTTTCTTTAACTGAATATTAAAAGCAACCCATTTATTTCAGACACTACTAACTCACCTCCTAGTCCGGGTCTCAGCCGGTTGTCGTAGCCGTCCAGCAGCCGGTCCAGGATGCGTGTGAACAAGGTGATGTTATTTTTGAAGGCATCTGTTGTGGCATCTGCGGACACTGACCTACACAACAAAGTCAAGTGTGTGTGTGTGAACTTAACAGTCTCATGAGCAGCATGGGAAAGACTTTAGAGACTTCAAAAATGAGGGTGGAGAAACTACAGACTGAGTCAAATGAGGAATTACTGATATTCACAATGTTTTTGACGTCTTTTAGCACTTAAATTATCCTAGTTTCATATGCTGCTAGTTACAGCTCTCGTTTAAGATGTTCAGAGAATTGTTGCACTGGATTCCAATGAAATTTGAAATATTTTTAACTTTGAGACTCATTTTAGCTGTCAGAAAGCTGCTTTGAAGACAGCACTACAGTCAAACTAGTCTTTTTAAAAAGTAATAAGCTGCAATACAGGTTAGTAAAAACTACTAGAGTTAAGTTATAATTACTGCAATTAATACAATAAGTACAATAAAGTTTTTACATGTTTTAGATAATAATCTGATTTCATCATTTAGAAAATGAATTAGAAAGTATTTTCTGAAATAAAAACCACAAGGATCTCAATTAATTTACACTAAACACAGCTAATAAAACACTGAATGAAAGGCATAATTGATAGTAATGATTTTTTAAACACTGCATGATGAAACAAGAATCATAATCATAATGATAGACAACATTATTTATTTAAATACATACATACATACATACAACATGTACATTTAATAACTTTTATAAGTAATGGTTTTTAACCACTTTGTTACATTTAGTCATTTAGCAGACGCTTTTATCCAAAGCGTTATAAAACATTGAATCCAAAAGCATAATTCTAAACAACAGAATTTAATAGAATATGTAATTTACAAAATAAAATAACATAAATTAATAAAATGAATGAATGAATGAATGAATGAACATGCAGGCAATTTAATTTATTTTGTAAGCGATGCCTTTTAACCAATTCATTAACAGCTGAATCAAAAGCATTTTTCAAAATATATATTTTTTTAACAAATAAAATCATTTTAAACAAACCAACACATACATACATACATACACACACATTTACAAACATAAAATGGCATGCAGGCAATTTTATGACTTTTGTAATTTATGGCTATTTTTAAAGCATTTAGAGTCCAATCTAAATGAATCATTTTGCTGAAATAAACAGGATTTTCTCAATTCTTGAGGGAGACAGAACTATTCAAGGAGTGTGCTTTGATTGCTGCCTTAGTTTGCTCGTGCAGAATACAATGAAACGTGAAAACAGCAAGCGTTTTGTCAGACTACATTGCTACTTTTTGGAAAAGTACCTCCTTTCTGAAAACATTATTGCTGCTAACTCCACAGCACTGCTGTGATGTGATTAGAGCGGTCTTTCACTCTGTTCCACTTACAGTAAAGTTTATGTGAAAAGCTGCTCAGGAATATAATTAACATACTTAAGCATAATTGGCTTAATTAGCATAAGCAATCATGCATGCATTATGAACGTCAACTTGATCTGTTCGCTAGCTGACTGTTAAACCCTTTTAACTCGCTCTGTTTCAAAGCCTATGTGCGGACTATTGAGAAAACATTTTGAGGCATCCTAGGTGCATTTTCTTCCAAAGGTAATTTCTAGACTATATTTTTGGTCAAACTGCATGCATAAATGCATCAAGCTAAATAACAAAGTAAAGAATATATCAATTAGACTGCTCTGCATCTGCATTTGGTGAATAATATCCAATACTTGTTTGTTACAAATTTTGGGGTGCTGATTCCAAAAATAGTGCCTGTTTTGTCAAGCATGCCACATTTCCTTACAAAACATCATGAATTTTGTAGCATTTTTGCTTTCAACAAATATTTGAAGGGTGAAGAAGTCTTGTATTATCCCATAATCACCAGAAAACTGCCACAAAGACATGTTTGCCATCTTCTTCTGAGCAAGATTACAACTATTTGCTCAATTCCCAGGCAAATGCCATGCGTATGAATGATTCTTAAGACATTATTTTATTACTAATCCTGATTTCAAGGTTAGAATTATGGCCAGCGACAGAAGAAATGCAAACATGACCCAGACATCTTTAATACATCTGAACAGCGACAGAAAATACAGATTTACAGTAAGTATATCAATAAAATGTTTAAAAAATCTAAATAAATTGACTATTTAATCCAGTATGTACTTTATAGTATATCTCATCTTTAGTTTAGAAACATGCTAACATCAGACTTTATTGGAATCAGCCATGACTCGTGAGTTGAGCTAATGAAGTTGTTGCCTTCCAAATCAGTCAGTTAGGATGCTGCAGTGCAAGGCAGCTGTCTATGTAGGCAGCAGTGAGGCAGCTCACTAGGTTTTGGAACAAAACCATAGATTATAAATGGACATGACTGGGCAAGTTCTTCTGAACGTGATTTCCGTCCAAATCGCTCCAAAGTAATTCAGCTGGCAAATCAGCATATGCATAATTCTGCGCTCTGCCATGGGGTAATACCTCATTATAGAGCAAATTTGTAGCTAATTCCTACATACTGTAAGCCTCACATAAATTGAGAGTATTTTATAGATAATTATGCATCTTTGAAGCCGGTCATACCGTTACCATCTGGGTGAGCATAAAGGAACCTGAAGGAATAGTATCGACCCATTTAGAGTTATAGAAAGCACTCTGTTTTTACGGTTCCTCAACAGTTGGAGGACAAACCTCCCCTAGCACTCCTTTTTCGGGGTGCATCCATGTGTGACCCAGATTAGCGGGAGGTTTATCTGATCCCGCCCCGAATCCAGTTATTCAGAGTGAATTCACTGCTTGTGGAAACCAGTAAAGCATATTTCATGAATCGACTTTATGACACAAACTGGAGGATGGGGTTGCTTATCACAAGCATTATCTAGATTTATATGATATTGGTTTATTGATTGGTAAAGCTTGGTGTGACCATGTTCACTCCCAGGAGAGGGTCTAAGTCAATTATTTAATATAAATAAAAAGAAAACAGGCCATCTTATTAAGTTAAAACTAAATTGGCAGTGAACCTGAGCTGAGTTACAGAGCAGTCAGAGTAATTATAATCCATGTGGTCACTATTTAATCATGGGGTTGCAACAAAATCAAGGTTGAACTTCTTAATTATTGTTTTATCAGAATAAAAAAAAAAGAAAAATTTCAACCAAAACACTCACTGGGCGTTCCAAAACACACACATGCACATTGCTGTTATGCACTTAAAGTAAGGTACTATAGGCGTAAACAACCACTTTGGTTGGATTTTACAATTTTCACTTCGGACAATACTTTGCAATTAACAAACTGTCTAAAAACACACGGAATGATAGCCATTAGAATATATAAACATATTAATTTCAATTATTTTGTGTCACCTTCGCCCGATACATTAGCAATACATAGTATCTGTAAGTCATTTTCTTGCTCAAAATTAACCATAGTACTGTATTTCATATTTTATAATAGTTAGAAACCGCTAATTTGAAATTGCATTTTTCATTATTATGAAAAGCCCTTTGAAATGAGGGTTTACAAATTCATGAATAGTTTATTAAAGGTGACATATCGTGTAAATCTGACTTTTCCAGCTTTTAAGTGCTATAATCTGGTCCCCGGTGCATCTACCAACCAAGGAAACGTGAAAAAGATTAACCCAGTAACTTTGTTTTGGTAAGCCTTTTCCTGCAAGTGTCTGAGAAAACGAACGCGTCAGATTTCGCACCTTTGGTGACTTGGCAAAGGGATCTCATTATAATATTACCGCCTCTTAATCTGTAAGTTTCCACCCATGGTGTCGTTATTGTGTTTTGCAAGCGACAACGGTGTACTAGTTCTAATGCCTTGGTGAAAGTTTGAGCAAAACATGCTAACTGTTCTGTCGTTGGCTGCACAGATGTGCACAGATGAGCACGGAACACTGTTTACAGTCCCAGCCTCAGAGGAGACAAGAGAGCAGTGGATTTATTGATTTATTTAATGTATATTGCTGCTGCCACACAGATCTAAAATAAACATGCGATTAATTTCCCAACTGTTTACCTTCACAGACATAAACGACTTTTGTTTTTGTAACTCATGTGTGTTTTTAAACGTAAACTTGTGTGTGAATGAGAAAACTTAGTTTAGTACTCTCATGCTGTGACAGCCGCTTTCTGTGTGTGTGCTTCGAATGTGTGCACTCAGAAAACTGAAGTTTAAACTAATTTGGTTTAAAACGCATGATTTCAGCGCGATAAACATGATAATCAGAACCAAAGCAGATGTTTTTAGCAGGTACGAGCTGTAATGGCACAGCTCTATTCTGGAAAAGAGGGCGGGGTGCAGCAGCTCATAAAGAGATCTCTCTTAAAGGGACAGGCCCGAAAAACAGCGTGTTTCTGTTTCCACTCAAAATAGGCATTTTCAAATTAAGTAATAAATGATCTGTGGAGTATTTTGCTCGAAATTTCACGAGACAAATTCTGGGAGCAGGTATCTCAATCCTTGTATCATTCGATCATTCGTTTTTTGATTTAATATTGAAAGTAGAAAAATTAGAAAACGGCTCCTTTTTCGTGTTTTTGTTTTTTTCCCAAAAAACGAAAAAACGAGAATTCAGCTTAAATTTTCGTTTTTCGTTCATGGGTGGAAAAATGAATAAACAGCTTGAATATTCGATTTCTACACGTGGGCGGGAATTAAACTGCCCCTTTCTGCTGATTGGTCAGCCGAAGATCAAACCGTGCCGTCTTCTTCAGTTCTTCTGCAGTATCACGCAGCAGAATAATAGTCCTCCACTGCTGCAGTTGTACGATTAATAACCCATTTTATCAATTTCATATTTTTCTCATCAAACAGACTAATGAATAGCTCGACACAACTCGTACAGGGGCAGAGTCTAGACAGGTCTTTCTTCTGTGTAGATATATGATGCATTTGATGTAAAATAATCTAAATGAGCCTTTTAAAAGACAAGTATTCCCTGTGATTCATGTTTGTGGCATGTGCCGGAAAGATGCTCAAGGAGACCGAGATGCGCATTCTGTTGTTCTCTTTATTTTTTTCAAAGGCATGACATTTTGTAGTTTTTTTTAACGTAACGTTACACAATTAAAAATACATTTTACCATACGACTATAAATGACAGAGTATTAAGTTATTTCCCCTCGATGGGGAAAAAAATCCAAGTGAACATCAATCAGTACTCAATATTAATTTAAACTGCTTTAAATATGACTGCTGCTTATTTCCTGTGCACTTCTGTGCTTGACTGTAGTTGCGTCTGTCTGCTTATTGAGTTTATTTAACCCATCGCAATTTATTGGAACTGTGTGAACTAGAGTTACTCACCTTAATGTTGTTCTAAAGGCTCATTACTTAATAACACAAAAATGTCCTGCTCGCACTTGCCAATTTTTAATGAGAGAATGTTTTTTTTTAATTGATGCATATCTGTCGTAAAATAATCCTATGCATCTCGTGGCGTATATTCCAAGCATTCTGAAGGTATACTGAGGGTTTGGTGAGAAACAAACTGAAATTGCAAGTTATTATATTTTATGAAAATCTTGCGTCACACCACAAACCGGCGCACAAGTCAGATCTTTTGTGATATCAATTTACTCACTTTTTTTTAATAAAACACAAGACCTACATTATATACTCTAACTCTATATACCCAGCCACTTATTATCTTTCCTTTTTGTCTTAGTGTTTAAAATATTTATTTTGAAACAAATTAATTAATTAATTACTTAAACAGACTTACTGGGTGAGCAGGGTAGGCTAAGACAGCTGTCATATCATACCCTGCCATGCCCAGCTGATGCAAAGAATAGAATTTATATCTACACAGAAGAAAGCCCTGTCTAGACTCTGCCCCAGTATGAGTTGTCGAGCTATTCATTAGCCTGTTTGTTTGATGAAAAAAGACTAAATGTAGTTGCAATAAATGCATTAAGAATCCTTACAACTGGAGGACTATTATTCTGCTGCTTGATACTGCGGAAGAACTGATGACAGCACGGTTTGATCTTCGGCTGACCAATTAGCAGAAAGGGACGTTTAATTCCTGCCCACGTTTAGAAATCGAATATTCAAGCTGTTTAATTATTTTTCCACCTAAGAACGAAAAACGAAAATTTAAGCTGAATTCTCGTTTTTCGTTTTTTGGAAAAAAACTAAAAAACTAAAAAGGATCAGTTTTCTAATTTTTCTACTTTCAATATTAAATAAAAAAACGAATGATCGAATGATACACGGATTATCTTCCATACAATCGTTTTTTAATTTAATCTTGAAATCTGAAAAATGAAAAATGAAAAACGGAACATATTTAGTTTTTCAATTGTTCAAACAAAAAGAAAAATCAAGAATCCGGCTTTATTTTTCGTTTTTACGTTCAGGGATAGAAAATGAATAAACAACTTGAATATTCGATCTCTACATGTGGGCAGGAATGAATTGCCCCCTCCGCTGATTAATCAACCAAACATCACAACATAATAATAGTCTTAAAAGAAAAAAACAAAAAAAAACAATAATAGTCCTCTGCTTCTATTGATTCTAAACATGTTTATTTCTAGTACATTTAATCTATTTCTCTTCATCAAACAGCCAAATGAATGAATGGCTTGACACAAACCATACAGAGGCAGAGCCTTTTGGCCCTTAATTAAGCACACCGCCTGTTTTATTATAGCTAACCACCTATTAAAATCTGTGTGGCAAAACTGCGTGACGCACTGCAGCGCGGGGAGAATGTATTGTAGTGAAGCGCAGACCACTATTAATTTATGTGAACATACAGTCATAACTTTTGTTTTAGACAATATGCTGCGTTTTAGACAAAGGAGGAACTTAAATAATATGACAGATATGAAAATAATTGACTTTGTATAATTTACCTTCACAGCACATCTATTATTTTTATTTTTAGGGTTGTATTCATAGAGCTCTTTCTACAAATTAAGGAAATCATATGTTGTTATCCCACTGGCATGTGACTATTTGTTCCTCAGATTGAATTTAGTGAAATGTGAATTTGACGTCATGATTTGAAAGTAAACTCGTTTGAGTTATAACATATCCAAAAAAGCCAGTGTCATCAGTGTCAGAAATTAACTTTCCCATAAGGGGCAACTGATTTTCAGTTTTTCATTGATTTATTTTTTTTATGTGCTTTTGGCATGTCACTTAATGTTTTAAATTCTTACATCAAATAATTTAGAATAATATGACAATATGCTGTTATCACCAGTATTCAGTGATATAGAACCTGCGTCTGAAGATGCTTTTAGATGTATTTACAGTTTAATGCTGATCTGACAGCTGTACGTGCATTTACACAGCAATTACAAATGTATAATGAAATGGGATTACTGTTTTATACAACATTTTAATACAGAAATATGAATAAAATTAAATGGTACTTGAATTGAATTGAATGAAAGTAATAGCGCCACTAGGTGGCGGTAAGTCATTGTGTTAATAAAGGAGCCTTTTATTCAATCAATTCGTTCAAAATGCTTCATTCATTTATTTAGGAATAAAATCAAGCGGCTGTCTATAATAATTGGTAATTGCATTGCTGTCTATAATAATGGGTTTTTCAAAGATTCATTTAGGAATGATACACCACTCTACTGCGAGTAAGTCACACAACGGTTCTGTGACTTTGGTTTAGTTGGCAGAGAAAATAACAATTTTGTATGCCATCAGTTAGCTGGCCAATACTCAATATTAATTAAATAAATTAATTTTATTGTCTAAAACTACCTGTGTTCACATAAATTATAGTGGTCTGCACTTGTCTACAATACATTCTTCCCATGCTGCAGTGCATCGTGCAGCTTTGCCACACATATTTTAATAGGTGGTTAGCTATAATAAATAAGGTGGTGTGTCAAAGATGTAGGCTAGTAGGTAGTTGTGAGAGCAGGTGTGAAGTAAATTAATATTTATGAGATAAACTAATATTTCATTGGTAGGTTGCTTAATTTATGCCTACACAAACAAAAGCTCTGTATAGGTTGACTCTGCCTCGACACGGTTTGTGTCAAGCCATTCGTTAATCTGGCTGTTTGATGAAGAGAAAGAGATAAAATGTAGTAGAAATAAACACTTTAAGAATCCATAGAAGCGGAGGACTCTTATTATGTTTTTAGGACTATTATTATGTTGTAATGTTTGGTTGACCAATCAGCGGAGAGGGGTGTTTCATTCCCGCCCACATGTAGAGATGAATATTCAAGTTGTTTATTCGTTTTCTACCCCTGAATGTAAAAACGAAAAATTAATCCAAATTCTTGATTTTTCTGTTTTGTTTAAACAAATGAAAAACGAAAAATGTGCGTTTTTTCATTTTTTCAGATTTCAATATTAAATCAAAAAACGATTGGACGGAAGATACGCTGATTCTGGGGGGACACCAGAGACTTATATTACATATTGTAAAAAGGGGCATAATTTGTCTCCTTTAAGTGTCATTCACAAATTAAATGTATTATTAAATATTCTGAAATAAAGCTTTTTTATTTGCTCAAAGTACTATTTTTCACATAACAAAAGACAAAAACCTGTTCTCACACACACACACACACACCCACACAACAACACACACACCCCCACATACATAGGCATTACAAACCACCAGGATCGCGATTACAAAAATAGGATGATAAAGTGATATTTTCTGTATGATCTTTGATGTAATAAGTAAATAAGTTTAATAAGATGTTTAATATTTAATAGGATTATGCATAATTAGAATTGTGAACGCTTGAATGCGTACATGTTTTTAGCTTTTAGTTAAAAACAAAACAGCTTTGCACCTGTAGTACCTCCCCTAAATGAGAAAGCGCTCCGCATGGTTCCACGCTGTTCTACACCACCTAGAGGATTCTTCACTGATTCTGAACAAAAACCAATGATTTCACGAAGCCTCGCAAAAAAAAAACTACGTTAATTTGCATTAAATTAAACTTGCATTAATTATTCCTATTCAAATAAACATTAAGCCAGTCTTTGTCAGTCTTTGTTAGCAGAGCGATTTCTTTTGGTGACCACCGGAGTCGTGTGCGTAAAAGTCTCCAGTTACGCACGGAGACTAGAGGTTTCCAGTCAATCCCAGTATCTTTAAATTAAGGTTATAGCAATTATTTTGATGTATTGCATTCTCAAGTTCATTTAAAAAGCGAAGTCAAGACTGTCAGTCCTACCTGGTGTGCCAAAACAGCGTCAACACGAAGATGAGAAGATGAAACGCGAACCTCTCCCTCATATTTCTGCCACCCAAACCTGTGTAGAAGAAGACAATTCCTCAAATCAGGTGAAGAAACTGGGGTTTGTTTTAGTAAAATACTGCCAATCACACTCTATGATGACGGGTTAAGTTGGTCCATTAGCGCACACGGTTCCGTGCGATCCACCTGCTGATCTTAGATAATGGATCCCAGACATTTCATTAATATTTACAGCGTGTAACAATTCATGATATGAATATCAATATCCCTTACTAACATTTCAAATCGTAAGATGAGAAAACCATGACCAACTGACCACAGCTCGCGCTGTGATGATGATTTCCACTTAAATGGCAACATATGGCTGAGTATCATTTACACACATGGCCAGAAACACAATATCCACAACGGTGCTGTACTTTATAGAGAGGACACCCACCTGTGATCCACCAGATCCGCTTTGTCCTTATGGATAAAAGCTGATAAATAACAACCGGAATGTGAAAGTTTATTCCCAGTCGATGAAACCGGATCACGAGTGTTATTCACGTGGATCGGGAACGAGCATTAATGAATTCCCATAATAATTCACTATAAAATCAGATGCATATGAGCATCACTGAGGGTCTCTGATCCCCAACCGCGTCTCTCTCACTCTAACTAACGCACCGACGCGCCTTGACGCGCCGTGATCTCAGATCTTCTTTACTGAATATCATACTGCTCACTATTTATTTTTTTCTCCTGAAAGAAAGAAAGGGGGGATAAGTACAAAGAAATAGACAGATAGAGAACTGGGTCCTAAAGGCAGTTATATTAGGGCGCTGATCGCTTGCGCGCGCTCTCTCGTACACACATCACATATTTGTGTCACGTTGTGTGATGGTGTACATTTATTAGCAGTAGCTATTACGTTTTTTATTATTAGTATAGATTAGAATAGATCAAAAAATTATTTACTCACCTCATGTTGTTCCAAACTTGTCAGTTTTTTTGTGTCTGAGTAACACAGAGGACATTTAAAAAATGATTGCCATTGATCATTATATTGCACCATTATTCTAGGTGAAAAGTGTTGATAAAACACAGTGGAATAGATCACCACAAACTGAAAATTTGCTAGAAACGTACTCACTCTCATGCAGGCCATTCAAGATGCAGATGAGTTTGCTTTTCCATCGGAACAGATTTGGAGAAATGTAGCATTACATCACTTGCTCACCAATGGATCCTCTGCAGTGAATGGGTGCCGTCAGAATGAGAGACAAACAACTGATAAAAACATCACAATAATCCACAAGTAATCCACATGACTCCAGTCTTTCCATCGTCTTGTGAAGTGAAAAGCTATGTTTTTGTAAGAAACAAATCCATCATTAGAGCAACTTCAAACCATAATTTCTGGCCTCAATACAGGTCCATAATCCATAATATTGCTTTCTCCAAGTCATCTCATCTGAATCAGGAGATAAATATGTACAGATCAAGCGCCATTTCCTCATTTTGACATGAGAGGACAACAGGAGATGGACCTTTTCACTGGTGGAAGCGATATTATGGATATGGGGAACTGTATGTAGCCAGAACCAACTTTTGAGTTAAATTTTTTTCTTACTGTCTTTTGGCTTACTTGTGGATTATTGTGATGTTTTTATCGCTGTTTGGACTCTCATTCTGACGGCACCCATTCACTACAGAGGATCCATTGGTGAGAAACTGATGAAATTGCTGAATTTCTCCAAACCTGGTCTGATGAAGAAACAAGCTCTACATCTTGTCAAGTCACATCTTCCACAGATTGCTCTCCTGTGGACCACAAACAAAGTAATTGTGAAAGTGTCAAAGCTGTTTTTTAAATACAATGAAAATACATGGTGATCACTGGCTGTCAAGTTTAGTTGCAAATTTCTTGGTGTATTTAAATAAACAAAATACCCAATGGTATACAGTGTGAAACAAATCATAAATGTAAACAATGCTTGCCTTATGAATAATAATGCATTTGCATAGTCGCAGAAACTTTAATGCCCTGCGCATTACAGCATAAACTGGAATGATAAACATCCTCACAGATGGACGAGCGGTTATTAAAACCGGTCACGTTCTGTGCTTGTCCAATCAATTGTTTAAACCCCATAAATATGCAAATAAGAATGATTACCCAGCTTTTACAAATGAAATCCTGAAACCTGATAACCCAGGATTAATTACTACATCAGGGTAAAGTACGAACAATGTGAAACATAAAATAAGATGACCCAGAATTATGTTAATCAGGGTTACAAATGACCCGCCAAATGGCTGAAAATCTCAATTGAGCACTAATTTCCAAAAAAAAAAAAAAAAAAAAAAAAGATTAGATTATCATATAATATCTAGAAAAATTATATCTAGAAATAATTATATCTAGATTATAATTCTAAATTCATCAGCACTACAGCATGTGGTTGGGTTCTAAAAAAATGTCAAGTCACTGGCCATCTGTCTGTTAAACAGAGGTCTAAGATCAGGTCTTTTAGTTATGCATTATTAATGCTGAATAAAATGATTTCCACATGAAACACATCCTTTATCCAAGCTCTCTCTCTCCAGAATATTTGATGTCCCCCTGTGATATCAATAACAGGGGGTATCAGTAAAAACAGTGCATATGTATGTGTGTGGGCATGTTACATCACATAACCAGACACAAACTTTATCTTAATCTAGGAAATTTGCAATAAACATAATGCCGTTCAATAAAATTTTATGACCCTATCTGTCTTGTAATGTTTATTTATGCTGGGGTGGCATTCATACATAAATAATCCAACAGACACAATGAGATCCTGCAATGCTAATAAAAAAATAGGAGACAGCCAATAACTTTTCCCAGCATCGCCTATAGGGTCTTTAAAAAACCAAATGAACAAATCTCACTATCTGCCAGTCCAGATATTCACTAATTTAATTGAAAATGGCTGTATTGTGGACTAATCGTGTCTGTCTGCCGACAATAAACGGGCAAGCATGTAACTTCTCTTAAAAGCATTTTATTTAGAAACCTGTATTAGCTATTGATCAGGTCCAGATGATGAATTTGTAATTGCTCCCATGTCCCCTCCAGATTCTGCATACATATTTAAAGCAAAAAGGCAGCCGTGTCGGCCTGCGGCCCCAAGAAGACAAATGAGAGTGTAATGCTAAATGCCAAAGCATGTTTGCCAATGCAAATACACATTCTACACAGTATAAGAGGAGTAGCATTTCATGCAACACGGTGTTGCTTTGAAAAAAGAGTTTCTAAGTGTTTCAGGTGATGTTGTCAAAGGCATGGGTTTGTTTTCAGCCCATCTTAAATGTTACATTTAATTATTCTTCAATATTTTGTGGAGTCCATTCCTTATAACATAGTTCTGACCTTCAAAAAGAAGCTTTTTGCTGCTTTTGGTGACGTTTGCTATTGTTCTCAATAGCATACTTCTGTTTCTGCAGTAGATGCTTAATATGCAAATTTTCCATATGCATGATATACCCAGGTGACCTAATGCATTTTCCAAAATGTTCATGTGTCCCACTATGCAATGCAATGAATTTTACCTTACATTTCCAGTGTGATGAATGAACCAGAAGTAATCATCTACACACTGGAAATGTCAGCCAAAAATGTGTAATATCGGATTCTTGATTCTTCCCCCCAGAGAGTTAAAGACATTTTCACACAAAATTGGATCAGAAAGGCCAAAACATTTTTTTTTATTATAGAGATGATAAAATATGCAAGTAGTAACATAATGTGCCCATAATGTAGCATGATACACATGCTACCGTTTCTTTTATTCATGTATATAGCATACTGTTTTTACATATTAGGCAGCAGGGTCATTTCTAGCTTTTCATCATTTTCATAATTTGGATACTGTTATGGATATTAGCAGGGATGTGCACAGACATTTTGAGGCACAAGAGCTCAAGTGGAAAAAGGGCACTTCTCATAATTATTTTTATTTATGTATTTATTTTTTCCCTAAAAAGTTCTCTCTTATGTTTTGCTTCTGGTACCTAACCATGCATTAAGCGATTTGCTACTCTTGGCTGTTTCCTGGCACTCCTTTCTCCTTCCTTTTCGGTATCCTTTCTTTTCTTGGCGTTTTGCAGCCAAACAACATAATATGGAATTGCTTGAACAGTGAATACATTTATGTATTGATCAACTATGTAACGAATCAGCTCATGAGGAAATATGAATAATTAATCATAACTAGTTATAATTAATTATGAATATTTAGATCCACTGTAGATATTTAGCTGACCTCTCAGGGTCAACTCTCTTGTTCCATTCTAAGAAACTTTAATTTCCTGGTTAAGGAAAATAACTTTCTTACTGTACAATTCTACAAAAGCCTGTAGCATAAATCTGCATGATTAAGTGTCTAGTTATAAGCAAACAATGAACCACGTCAAGTGTGATACAAGTAAGGTTTTATTGACTACATAAACACTTAAACTAGTCTAACATACTACATAAACACATAAATTGGTCTAACATCCTACAGAAACACATAAACTGGTCTAACATACAAACACACACACACACACACGCATACAGTTGGTATATGAAAGGGTTAAAACTTAAGCAGTAAAGAGGAAATAAGGAATTAAGTTATGGAACCATTTGCATATTCAGCAGATCCACCTGAGGGAAACGTCAGATTCTTAGTTCAAACACCTTGGTAAAAAGGTGCGTTATGATACTTAATGTATCAATTAATAATACTAAGTTTGATACTTGTGAGTCTCGTATGTCTGAAAGAGATTCCTGATTCAATCTTAAGGCCCAAGATCTTGCTGGAGTTGGTTGATGAGAAAGAACCAGTTTGAGTCAGAGAGTCTTTGGTGAATGGAAAGTCAAGGCCGAAGCCTGGCATGAGCTTAGCGTTTCCGGGAGCGTTTTTTCTTACATCCTCTCAGAATTAAAACCAACCACCGACTGGGCGGGTCCCTGGAGAAGGGCCTTTAAGGTCGGAGAAGATCCCCGCCTCTCAAGATGGGGCCTTGTCCAATGAGCAAGGCCGGAATCCCAAGTGGGCGTTTTGAGATACTTGGGCGTTTTTATGGCCCTTTGTTTGAAGCATGGTAATTTGCATATGAAACTTGGATCAAAATTACTAAAGACTCTTAGAACGCTAATATGTTGCGTAGGTGTAAACATGCAATATACATTTTCAATTAGATCATCCGAATACGAATTCGTAGGTACTAAACATGGTAGAGTTATATGTATGTAAGCTGACAGGAGTGTGTTTTCGATTATAAGCCTGCATAACAGTATACAATTTCAAAGACAAAATACACGCTGACAATAATATACCCAATGACCTGAAAGATACACTGTTCATTCAAAGAAAGGTATTCCTATGAATTAATTAGCACATAAAATCCCTTCCCTTGTGGATTTTCTTATGGGCACGGAAGCGATTTTCTTCACCTAAATCCGAGGTCGTAAACGTATCTGGTGTAAGTGTTGCTATGGAACCAGGGGCCTGTTCGGCTTCCTGGGGTGTTACAGAGTATTTGTTAAATCTAGCTAACAAAATATATATTGTGTGTTTGAGTGGTCCAGACGCTACAACTACATTATTATTATTATTACTACTACTACTATTATTATTGTTATTATTATTACACGTAATGTACCATGCCACACACACTGATGGTGACTAGAACGTTGGTTCACATTTGAGTGATTGTGTAAGGATCTACATCCTACACATACTATATAATGGATATTACTTAGATGAGGAGCCCCTGAGAACAAAATTATGAAGTGTATTTTTTTAAGGCCGGACACTTTATGTACTGCAATTTCGAGATTCTGAGCTATTTGCTTCCATATCTTCCTTTTGCCCTAAGGGAAGGAAATCTCCAAAATCACATTAAGGTGGTTGTTTTAGCCTACTAGAAGCCTCTACCCTCGATCCCTTTATTTTTTAATTTTTTTGATTTTCTACATTAACCAAAACACGCTATCTGTCAGATTTACCATAACATTTCCAAGGGAAAATACTCTGGATGTAAATCATTAACGATAATAACTGGAAAAAAAAGAAGTTTTGTGGTGATATGCTTTAGTTATTTTGTTTATCCTATTTATCTGCAATGCATTGTGTCAAATGTATGTAAATTAGCACATTTGAGTTAGTTAACACCTGATTTGAATATCAATGTGGCGAATCTGATGACGTTATTAATTTTACTGTATTCAGCTGTCGTTTCTCCATTAAGTTAGCATGTATGCCCATGATATATTGCCTTACCTAAACTTAAGCTAACTTACATGGTAGCCGAGTCATTGATGTTAGCAAGACAAATTAACTATATTTTGCCTTTTGTCTTTTGGATAATTAGCTGTAAATTCGAGGCACATGCCCTCAGTACTTTTGGGTTTTTTTTTGTTTTTTTTTTTTGTTTTCTCACCACTCACCTCCACACCAAGACAAACACAACTGGAAAGGGAGGGAGGGCTTCACTTCTGCGGGTCTCTGGCTGTCTGTGACGTGCCGATGTGTGCTACACTGCTGTGCTGCGCGGAGATGCGGAGGGGAGAAAGGCGTCGGAACTCGACAGAGTCTCAACTTTTTCCCGACATTTTTTATTTGCTTGTCAGGGAAAGCTGTGCGCAAACAGAAACACACACACACCAGACACATATATACATATATTCATTTATATAAAAAAACAACTCCCTAGAAAAAGGGCAGGTGCCGCAAGCCCCATTTGATGTGCACGTGCCTGGATATTAGAATATAATTTTTTACCTGCAGTAGCCAAAAGTCGTTCACAAGCTAAATGTGCAATAAAGATCTGCTTCATTGCTGACAAACGACAGAAGACATTTTGTTTTCTAAAATGAATTGTAGGTAAATATTAACCTTATCTAGTGCTCTTTGTGTTTTCTGTCTTATAAACTATCCTGTTACTGTTTCGATGCAAGCAAGCAATCATTGCAAACGATTCAGTGAGTAAGTGAACTGTCCGAACAAATCAAACAATTTCAGGGCTTTTTGTAAACCTGTTTAACTGATTGGATCATATGAGTGATCAAACCAGCTTTGACATTCTAAGAACGTTTTGCTAACATTCCCGAACACGTCATTTCTGAATGCTCTCTAGCTAGTATATGCTGAATCCGGTTAGCGAGAGTTCTGAAATATTATCAGGGAAAATGGTTTTCAGGTTGTTATGGTAAATTATGAGCAGTTTATTGAAGCATTTTAGTCTTTTAGATCAATGTGGAAAAATGGGTAAACATTTTTTTAAAACAGTTTATCCATTTTTCAGATGAGCTCCATGTGCCTCAATTCAACAAGAGCGTTTGTAGCCTATAGCTCATGGCAACAACAACATCAACAACAAAACACAAATAACAACGATTAACTTTTATCTCGTCGACCAGGGGTGCGTTTCAAAAAAGTATTGTTAGCTAACAATGGTCGCAAGTTCCATTGAACTCTACTGGTAACGACGGAACTTGCAACCATAGTTGGTTTTGGGAAATGCACCCATGTTGAGAAAACAGCGCACTAAATGTATTAACCGTTGTTGCCGTTATTAGCATCTTTCCTCTCAGTTTCGTCTCCCATTCAGCTGTCATGAAGCATGCCGTCTCCATTTGAGTCATCAAGTGTCCCATAAGGCCTCATGCGTGATGATGGCATTTAATTGAAGCAGTTATAGGGTGGAATTTGCCTGGTTGTGTGTGATTAACCTGGAAAATGCATGAGCTCAGACTATAACAAAGCATGACCTGTGAGAACCTTTCCCTAGCAATGCCTTCCCGGCACAACTCTAATATGGTTTCGCGGAACAGCTGCGGTTTCCGTAAATTTGAGGAGACGCGCCCTTTTGCTTCACCGCCTCAGTGGAAGTAATTCAAAAGTGTGATCTTCTGAAATAAAAACAGGCTTGTATCTACAACATCCGCTCTTCCGCAGATAAAGTGGTGGTCAAATGCTCTCTTTTGGTGCAGCGAGTCAAAATGATTATACAGTCACCCGGAAACCAAGCACGAGCTCTGCACTTGAGAAAATAAACGCGATCCTCTGTGAGCACACGTCTCATCAGGTCTGGCACGAGCGCTCAGGTGTTCAGCTTCACATGGCTATGCACATGTCATCGCTGGCACTGAGTGTCCGACATTGCAGAGCCAGACAGACTCCAGCAGAGCAACTCGCTGACCACCGAAATGCCACGGGCCTCACTCTTCCGGACATTTCCAATGAGATAGAGATGTCTGGAACACAACATAAGAGTTTAATTTGAATTGATGAGGTTGTGTGGGACTATCAGGTGAACTGTTGCTTAATAACATGCTTTATTTGAATCCTTTACCTTTGCAACACCACCAAGGGTGGTAGGTGTACTCTTTTAGCGCTCACGCACAGCCACACTATAAAAAGTGCAATAAGTCACATAGTTATTAGCCTAACAACCAGGAACAGCTCAATTAAAAAATAAAATTCATCATAATTTAATCACGGTCATGTACACTCTTAAAGGAACACTCCACAATTTTTTTTAGGAGTGTTCCTTTAAAAATGAAAGTTCTTTATAGGCCTTGGTTCCACAAAGATTGTTTAACACTTTCCGTTCCACAAAAGGTTCTATAGATTATATAAAATGTTCTTCACATTAGCAAAAATGTCTCTTTTAAGATAGTTGGCTTCACTGAAAGGTCCTTTAAGGACCCAAAAATGGTTTTCCTGCAAAAACTCCCTTTTGAAATCTTTATTTTTAAGAGTATTCAAAACCCATGTGACTTTCTTCAGTGGAAAGCAAGTATCTCTTCAAATTGTAAACTGACAATAGGATGTCAAGCTCTAATAGATAAAAACACAATTAAAAGTATCAAAAGTTATCCGAATGATTCATGTACGGTATTCTAGAATCTTCTGAAGCCATACAATAGTTTTCTTACAGCAACAGATATTATTTACTAATGACTTTCCTCTCTCAAATCTCATTCATATATTCTGTTTATTCAAAGTTGATGTGTTGCACTCAGTTACAAGATGCAAGAACTAATGGTGTGTATGTGGTGCCACGCAACAACAAATCTTGGTGTGCAAAGTTTGAGAATGTGCGTGTTAGAATGAGATTTAAGAGTTACAATGACTGTTTGTCAGTGAATAATGACTCATTTTCCCCACATAAAGCAGCAAGACTTAGAATAAAGTGCATGTCTATGTTCAGGTTTTCATGGGGCCTTTAATTGGAGCTTGACAGCTTGTCAGTATAAGATTTCATTGTATGGGAAAGAACCATATGAACATGTTTTTTAAAGAAATGAATGCTTTTATTCATCAAGGATGCATTAAATAGTTTAAAAGTGACAGTAAATATTGTTTTTTTAAAAATCTATTCTATTCAAAACAAAAAACTAAGCAGCACGACTGTTTTCAACATTGATAATAAGAAAATTCAGCTTTGCATCACAGGAATGAATTACATCTTAAAATATATTCAAATAGAAAACAGTTATTTTAAATTGTAGTAATATTCCACAATATTACTGTTTGTACTGTATTACCTAATCAAATAAAATGCAGCCTTGGTGAGAATAAGAGATCTGAAAATGAATGTTCCATGTGTGTGAACAATATCTGTTTAAATCTTGGCATATGTTTAAAATGCATGAGCTCTGAGCATTGCACACCTTTCTGCTGGAGTGAGCAACGATATTTAAACTCACTGTTTACCTCTGAGGAACATAGGAGACGTGCCATCGTAAACCAGTGTAGTCTTTCCATCTGGACCAAGTACATATGTCAGTTTTTCAATCTAAAATATTGATATCCCTTTATGACCATATGGACACATTTGTTCAGCTTTTAACAACCCTCATAAGATCTGTTTGAGATGATTTACTGAAAACCATATCAGAGCATGTTTGGTATATGTCATCATCTAATTCCAGCTTCTATATTTCAACTTAAATCCCACAGGAGCTGTTTTTCTGCACGACTCGATGCAAACGTCTTGTCATGCCTCTGAAGTACGGTAACACATATGCTTCTTTGGTTCCAGCGAGGAACGTGGGCGTCCAAACATCATCTCCTTGGCTAGTAAATAAGGTTTTCCCTTCCTCAAGCTCAGATGCAATTTTGATCTTTCCCTAATTGTATTCTCTGATTTTTCCCCGTCTCTCCCTGAGCAATACCCCTTATCAGGAAAATCTGAAGACTAATATAATAAATCTTTTATTGGTTCCTGTCTCACGTAACGGTTTGAAATGTTAAATTTTCAATGCCTGCACAGTTTTGGACTGATAAAATGAAAGATTCTCTTTGGTGAAGTCATATGCAAACACAAGCCAAAAGGTTATTTTTGTTGTTGCCATGTTGATTTGGAGCTAATATGCATGTAGGCGGGTGAGTTAATTTTAGAGGTTAAAAAAAGTAGACTGAAATGACAAGCTAACCCTAATCAACTAGATTTACTAGTTGTGTTTGGCGAGCATTACTATTACTATTGCTCACGATAAAGCTTAAAGATTCAGACAAACCATTAAAACCTAAGCATAGCATGCAACTCATCCTGTATCGTTTGTGCTACCAGTGTTATTTTTGTAGTATTTATATACTATTATAGTATTTATTAATGTTTTAAATCATTTTTTATATTACCAGTCAACATTTCGGAATAATATTTTTTTCGGAATATAATTATTTTTAGATTTCTTTTGCTCACTGAGGCTGAATTTATTTGATGAAAAATACAATAAAAACAGTAATATTGTGAAATATTATTGCAATTTAAAATAATTGTTTTCTGTTTGAATATATTGTAAAATCTAATTGATTCCTGTGATGCAAAGCTGAACTCTAGTCTTCAGTGTCACATGAACCTTCAGAATTCAATCCTAAAATGCTGATTTGCAGCTCAAGAAACATCTCTGATGTGTAACAATGTTGAAAACAGTTGTGCTGCTTCATATTTGCTATTATTTTGTTAAATGAGAAAATATCAAGCAGACATTACAAATAGAAGCTTTAGAAAGAAATATTTTATTTGATCCAACATAAATGTCGTACCTTGTAATTTTCCAGATTTACCTTTTGGAAAAAGGCTTTTTAAAACCAAATCTTTTCTTTTCTTAGTAAAACACATTTTGTCTTCAATTACTTTCATATTGCATATTTTTCCTATTTTAATTTTTTTTTTAAAGTATGGTAAAAACTGGCAAAATGTACCAACAATCACATTTTTAAAATATACACGTTTTGATATACCATAAAAAAACTAAAACAGGTAGCCTATCTGAATTATGACATTTAGGCTATCCATCTAATAGTAGCCTACCAAAATCTTATAAACAGTAGAAGTTAAATCTTACTGTAGTCCTCAAATCTGGGTACTGTCTTACGTTTTAAAATCACAAAGGGAGTTTGGTCCCATCAGGCTAACGTGTCAGTCACGACTCATGCAGCTGTAAGGGTTTCTTTTTTCTGTTGTTTTCTCCTTTGTTATCTGCCTCTCCATAAGTCATATTTATCAGCCATCTCTCGCTATCTATAGTCGATCTGCTAATATCCGTCCTGTGCACTCACTGAGCGCTCTCTTCTCCCTATAATTACTAGACACGCCTCTTACTGTTGATTGGCTGTGAGTGTGTTTTGGGACTCGGTCCGACACTGTGGTCAAAAGCGTATTTCAAATCGTTTAGGACACCACCTTTACACTTATCGTTAAAACTGATAAAAACTATACTTTAAAAATTAAACCTATTTAATTTCAGTTAAAGGCACAATATGTAAGTTTTCGCCACTAGTAGCTGCATTTTCAAAACCATAACAAAGCTGAAGCTTGATGACACTATGAAGGAGAGTGGAACAATGGGGGATGCCGTTTTCACCATCCAGAGATGTCTGAATCATGTTCACGGATGTAATTAATTAATTACCTTCCAAAGTTATTCAAACAGCGAATAAATTATATAGAGAAAGTGAGCAAAGAACATTTACATTGTCGAAGAACAGTATGCCTGACTTCAGTCTAGCGCGAGTTTAAGCACTCTCAAAAAACTCCCCTTGTAATCAATAAAGCTGTCTATACACTGTTTTATGAATGAATCTCTTACATTATACATACATCTGCGCTTTGTTGTTTAGATAGAGAATACACTCAGTGAGCGCCCGCACTGAACAAAACTCCGGTGTTTCAGCGATGACTCATCTAAACGCCTCTGATGGGCCGCTGCATTCATAAACTCAACATACTCGTGTGTGATTGGTTATAACGCGCAACACTGTAAAAACGCAGAAAGAAATTCATGGTGCAACAGTAAGCAGATCTAAATTTAATTGCTGCAGTCAACACTTTTTATTTCATTTTCATTTTATTCGCTACAGCGTGCCGCATTTAGTTTTACTGCGAAAAAAAGAAAAAAAAAACCAACAACATTTTTGTCCATGTGTGTTGCCATAGTTTCTACAAGTGGAAACTGATGGCGTGGATATTACGTAAGCGTACATGAACCGCCTATGAACAATGAACAAGCCATTATTTAAAATTGGATTTACAAATCCTTGGGAACTTTTGGGATAACGTAAGTGCACAACTACATGAAATATATAAATGTCAGTGTTTTTTGGATATTTTATTACTAAATCTTACATATTGTGCCTTTAAAAGCCATATAATATTTATGTTTCAATTAATAGAAATTATTTTCATAGTTTTAGTTAACAATAACAGATGTGAGCTTATGATTTTCGCCTGATGGATTTCAAACAATTTGTCGATGTCTATATATCACAGAAACTTAGGCGAATAACCTACCTAGCAGCCGTTAGTGATGAATGGCCTAACAACCCATCAAAACACTTTAGCGACAACATAGCAACACCAGACAAACACTCATTGAACTAAAGGCTACAAATCTATAGTAAAGTAATAATAATAAATAATTACTTTTCCTTTTGAACTAGATAAAATGTGTTAAATAATTTAGGGATTCTTTCATATGACTCTTTTAGAAAACCATTGAATCTAATTGTGCACAACCGAACACATTAATTCTGCAGCCACTTTGCAATGGAAGAAAAAATCTATTTGGCCCATAAAAAATATGAAGTGTTTAGCATATGCAAGGCCATAATCAATTAGATATATTATTCAATAAATGGAGACGGAGGGACAGAAATCGAAGCAGGAAAAAATAAATAGTTCTTTAGGTGCCAGGATTAACACAGAGCTCCTTCACTTTAATCAAAATATTAATAACAGCCACGACACACTATAGTCATTCCTCGGGGCTTCAGGTTTGGATAACTAAAGTGTCAATACTTTTTGTCTTCATTTTTATTTGTATATCTATTGGTCGTATCATTTAAACCAACCAAACTTTCTTTGTTTAGCTTCAAAAGTGTTGCAGTCGGGTTGCAGTGACATTCAAAACACTTTTAGGGCCACTGCACTGATCATCCGGTCCTGGTTCTGTAGTGTGTGTGTGTGTGTGTGTTGTGTTGTCTGCGCTTTACCTTAAGGCTGTCTGTACCCTCAGAACGGGACACACCTACCCCAGGAACCTTCCTACCAAAGCTGTCAGTCAGAATTCACAAGCAGTTCTCATGCCTCCACTTCGTCAGTTCTTGTTTCAGCTCGACCCTAAAATCTCACAATTACAACAACACTCTTTCATATGAGTATATGCCCTATGTGACCAAGCATCAGAAGAGCCAAATAATAAAAAACATGGACCCACAGCAGATGGGGAACTTATTCTTGCATCCATATCAGGTGAATCTCTAGAAACCTGTCAAGAAGAGTCCGGGTCATATTTCACAGCGATAAAAATAATTAAATATAGCATAAAACTATTTAAGGACCATAAAATTAATTGTATTTTGAGCAAATAAGCACACCCAGTTCTCACTACTGTAATGAAATATATACATACATACATACACACCTAGCAACCAGCCAGAACATCCTATCAACCAATATCGATAAAAGAAATCGATAAAATAAAAATATATAATGTCTAATTTTTTAAAAATACCAATTAAAACATTAAATATTAAACATTTTAATAAACAAACACATGCAATACATACATACATACATGCATATACACTTTTTATATGTGACATACATGAAGATTTACCCTTCCAATAAACGTATATCTCCTGAAGTACAGCAACAACTGACACCTTTGCTTGAATAAATATTGGCTCAGATGTGTCATATTCCCGCTCACGCAAATGTCAATAGACTGCCTAAGCAAACATTGAACGTGAAATTATCAATTATGTATGAAATGTTCTAATCTATCCAATTAATTCGTAGTGAGACGGGCCTTTTGACATCACTCAGGCTTTCTGCTGCTGTAAACGGGAGGAGCAGTGTTTTCGGGTCCAAACCCCCACCTGAGAGCCAGGGGCCCCTGCTGCGCGCATACGCCACCTGAATACAAATACTTTATTTGTGATCATAAGCATTCAGCTCTTTACATGGCACCAAATTACATCGCCATCTGCACCACTCAACCCTGTTGGAATGATAATGTGGAAACTATAAATACTTTGTTACATTTCAGAAGATCACAGCAGTATAGCGGCAAGGGTCACCTCTGAGATAATGGCCCACATTGCTCATTTGAGTTTCATGCACTGAACCACTTCATGCAAATGACTGTAAATCACACAGCAAGCTCCTCCACTGGTGCAGCTACCAACTATTAGGAAACAGTGACCTCTAGTGCTTACACTAAAAAGTGCATATTACAAACAGGCAGGCCTTACCTTAAATTTATCGTATTTACAATCACCTAATGGACTATAAAATAGGCGAAAAAATCCCATAGATTTATATCAAAGGAGGAACCTGAGTCATAGCTAAAGACCACAACATTATAGAGACTTGTATAGAGACAGTAAACAGTCAGAACAACCATTCAAATACCTTAACAATAGCAACAAGTCAGAACACTCTACAGTATATCCACCCTAAACACCCTAGCATCAATGTAACGACCATCCAAAACAATCTAACATCCACCTAGCAACCAGACAGAACACCCTAGCAACAATCTAACAACCACCCAAAAACACCCTAACAAGCTATCAGATAGCAACCATCTTGTACACCCAAACATCCATCTAGGAACCAGCCAGAACACCCTAGCAACCACCCTGAACATCCTAGCAACAATCAAACAAACAGATAAAACACCCTAACAACTATCTAGCAACTAGCAGAACACCCTATCAAAAATCCAACAATCACCCAAAACACCCTAACAACCACCAAAACATCCAAACAACTACCTAGCAACCAACAAGAACACCCTAGCAATCACCCTAAAAAAACTTGCAACAATCTAACAACCACCCAAAACACCATAACATCCACCTAGCAACCAGCTAGAACACCCTAACTACTCAAAGCATCCTAATAACCACCTTGCAACCAACCTGAACACCCTAGCAACCACTCTGAACATCCTAGCAACATTGTAACAACCACCTAAAACATCCAAACAGCCACCTAGCAACCAATCAGTAGACCATATCAACCACCTGAACACCTTAGCAACTATCAACCACCCAAAATACCCAAACATCCACCTATCAACCAGTCAGAACAACCTAACAACAACCCCAAACACCCTGACAACCACCAATGCAACCAGCCAGAACACTAATCACCCTAAATGCCCTACCAACAATCAAACAACCAATCAAAATACCCTAACAACCACCTTGCAACCAGCCAGTACACCCTAGCAACCACCCTGAACACATAGCAATAATTTAACAACCACCCAAAACACCATAACATCTACCTAGTAATCAGCCAGAACACCCCTACCAATCACTCTAAACACCTTAGCAACAATCTAAGAACCCAAAACACCTAGCAACCACTTATAATAGCCTAACAACCACCCAGCAGTCCCACAGCATTGTGACATTGTGGTGATCTTTGCACACACACTTCAGCCATGGAAATCTGAGGTTGATTTGTTTTTCATGATGATTCTGACAGGCTGCCACATATATATTCATAGAGAGCTGCTCTAGACTGCATTCATTTGATTCCCCAGAGACTGATGGACTACAGAATGGATTTGAGTTTGATCCATTTGTCTTGAGCTGCAACACTATATTGAACACTCAAGAACAAACTCACATGTAATATAGACAGAATGCTTTGCATTAAACAAGAATCACACTGTCATACACCCTTCAGAGCATCAGCACAAATGTGAAGGATACAGTGTGTCCTCTCATCACATGCTCATGTGAACAGCATGGCAATCAGCTGATCTCTGCTACTGATGCTGCTGTTTCCAGCTCTGTTGCCTGAGTAACAGCATCACTCCAAGAGTGAAGAAGGAGGCGGGGGGGAGAGAGAGAGAGAGAGAGAGAGAGAGAGAGAGAATCACTCATCCATAATTTACCATTAAACTACAGCATTAGATAAACTATACCATCATCAAATAACCATAACGTCCCTTCTGCTCAGACCCAAATACTTAACAAAAGCTATAAATCATCATTAGAAATGACTGTGTTCAGTCAAGATACATGTGTACTTTGTCATTTTAATGCATTACATAAAGGAGGAATAAAAGGTAATGATAAAATGGAGCAGGGAATCTTGGTTTCGTCACTGTAGAGAAAACTGAAGGGCAGGAGACTGGGGCTAGTTGTCACATGGTCTGCATCTCAGCAACTGTAAGGTTTTGGATCAAAATTACAATAACAAATGCTTTTCTCTAGCAGTGGTTTTGTATGTTGGCTTCTAGTGTAAAATTATTTTTGGTTATAGCTGTTGATGAACACAATTTGTATATTTTTATATTTATATTTAATATTTTATTGTATTTTATTTTATGCATTGCTTTACCAAGAATCACTCTGCTTCTCCATTACACTCATTAACACTTAAATTCGCCTGCGTAGCAGGTCACTTTTTTAAATTCATACATCAGCACAGAGTTCAAACTCTACTCAATAGGAACAATTAAAAAGACTGTTACATATATACTAAATCAATTCTCTGATTAGGCTTCAGTGATCACGTTGACCATAGCATTTCCATATATGAAGTTTTGCTGTTATTTTAATACACCCAAAAATCACAGCAAAACTTT
The DNA here is from genome assembly GCA_018155175.1 of Sinocyclocheilus anophthalmus. NCBI lineage: Eukaryota > Metazoa > Chordata > Actinopteri > Cypriniformes > Cyprinidae > Sinocyclocheilus > Sinocyclocheilus anophthalmus. The sequence continues at coordinate 270,388 of JADLZN010010084.1, forward strand.
CTTTCCAAGCAATCAGCCTTTAGATTTTTGCTTGGTGGACACTAATGGGCAAAAAATTCTCAAATAAATACACGAATGAATGAAATTTTTAAATAAGATCATTGAAGTATGTTTTACAAGAAAATACAATTTTAGTTTTTCTACACTGACAATTTTGTGTACAATTTTCCCTCAGAAATTGCTAGTAAATTTGATAAACAATTACACAGAAATGGCAAGTAAAACATTGAATTAAACATGAAATTTTGAAGTAAAAAAACAAAACAAAACTGAAATAGTATTTTCTTGTAAAACGTACTACAATAAAGTTTTTCTTTTCTTTTCAAAATTTCACTTTAAATTCAGTATTACTTGACGTTTCTTTGTAATTACTTTTGAAATATTTCTGATTGAAAATTGTTTCAAAGTACATCCTCCTACAGGTAGTTTTCTTCATGGCAAGGTTTTGACACTAATGAGAATATGATGTAAATTCAACCTGGTAAAGCAATTCAAATCATGGAAAACATAAGATCATTCCTGCATCTACATCAATGGTGGTTCACTGGTCAGAATCACAGAACAATTCCTAATTGTTTGCTAATAAAAGCCACGTCCATCCACGCACACTATATGCAGATAGTCCTATTCACCGATGGGAGTTTCTCAGCACTTTAAATTGCTAATTCACTTCAGATTGGTTTCCAGGGAAACGGTTACTATGGACTCACTATGACTGTCAGAGTTTATCGAGCTTTGCTACATGCTGCATCACATGATAGCAACAGACCATCAGAAACAAACACGCTCACATACTGTAAAACATCAGAATATCACGATTTCTGGCACATCTTCTGGTGTATTATAGATCTTATTGAAATATGCATTATATTACAAATTAGTGTGGTTTTATGCATATGCGTAAGTGTTGCCATGGAGATGCAATTCAACTAAATGAGTTGAAAGGAGATATATGAGCTGTCTTCTGTGTGTGTGTGTTTGTGTGGGTGTGTGTGTGTGTGTGTGAGTGTGTGAGTGAGTGAGTGGGGTTATCCTACAATCCACAAGAATGTGTGTATGAGGGGGCAGAATGTGAGAACATGTGCTCGAATGTGTGTGTGTGCGCGTTATTCATGCACTTGCGCAAGAATGAACAGCAAACATTTCCCGCATAGAGCATAATTACCGTAAGTGAGTTGAGATTCAGACACAATCTGAAGTGCAGCCAACCTGCGCCTACTCTTGACAGCTCAGCATATGATCTAACAGAGGCAAACGCCCACCACTCTCCTCTCCCTCAGAGGCCTGAACCAACAGCATTTAAAGCACAAAAATAACCTTCACAGCTGTATCCCAGGAGCCCTTTAACATCTAAATGTACAGCCAGATTGCGGTCATGGCCTATGTGAGAATACATGCTTTCAGGTTTACCTGTAGGATAAACTGTGCAACTTTAGCCTGTACTGTCATGTTTGCATAATGATTCAGTTTAATTTTCTTGATACATTTACAGATCTAATGTATATTCTCTAAATGTATAGTTCTGCTGCTGGATGCCGATTGACACAAAACACCCGTTTACCAGCTACTGTATGACTGCAGCTCCCCAAGAGGTCAACTATTTCACATGTCAGGCACTATATCTTTTAGTGTAAATGACATTTACTAAATAAAATCATGTTTCAATGCGAGTAATGTTTTTTATTGCAGATAAAAGCAGAAAATGCTGCACTTTTTTTATTATAAAAGCACAGCGAGCTGGCACTTTTTTAAATGATAAAAGCACAGGGAGCCGGGACTTACATGCAGCCTTTAGCAATTTCATGTTCAATTTAGCCTATTAAATGACATATCTGTATTAGCTTAGTATGGAAGCCTATATCTGCAACATAAAACAAAATTATGATTTGGTAAATAATAATTAAGCTAGTTATGAAAGTTATGAGACACTAAGTCATAATTATGAGAAAAAGTCAAAATTATGATATACTAATTCAGAAATTAGATTAAAATGTTGAAATTATGATATACTAAGTCATAATGAGATAAGGTTTAACTTTAACTTAAAGGTGCACTAAGCGATTTTTGAAAAACGTGTCTAGTAATGACAGGGTGAAGAAAGTGCTCAGTGAGTTACCCACAACGGATATTAGCAGATCGACTATAGACAGCAAGAGGAACAGAACAAAAGAAGGCTTAATGCAAGAAGTAGGACCCGTGTAAATATTGGAGCAGCTGGCCAGCAGTGGAGAAACTCAAGGAGCGGGAAGGCCTGGAATCGGATGCTGAGGTTGCTTTGTTTCTTCTTGATAGGTGAGTTAGATATAATTTTTCACAAAACTCTTCTGTGTTGGCTTTTGTTGAATATCTGTTCTGATATTCTGGTTCTGCCATCATCACTGCCAGGGTTGTGTGCGCGTACGTGTGGGGTGGAGTTATCAAAGTAGGGGCGAGGACCTGTTGGGGTATGGGCGTGTTTGTTTAGGTGCTTTCAAATATCAACATCGTTTGGCAAAAATCACTTAGTGCACCTATGCCATAAATCTAAATTATGATACAAAGAGACATAATTATGCCATTAAAAGTCAAAATGAGATGTCACACTTCCCTACGTCAGGAGCCGAGGAGATAGTGTAAAACTCACAACAGTACTTTTAATCCATTAATCCAAGGGGTAACAGAGCAGACAGGAGACTCAGGAGTAGACGTACAATCTCCGACAAAGACAGACAGCACAGACTGGGGTTAATAAACACAGGGCAATCAAGGGAACACAGGTGCATGGAATGACTAATTAACAGTGACACGGAACACATGGGGAGGAAAAACACAGTAAAACCAATCCAGGGGCGTGACAATTGTCAGAATTATGTCATAATTCTGACTTTTATTTCAGAAGTCATAATCAGAAAATCAAAACTGACATAAGTCTAAATTATGACATGAAAAAAAAAATCATAATTATGACATTAAAAGTAAAAATTATGAGATACTGAGTCAATTACAATATAAAAACAGAAAAAAAAAAGAAAAAAAAAAAAATTTGACAATTCTAAATTATGAGACACAAATTAGTTCTGACATGTTGTCACGGTTGTGTCACAGCAGTTTACGAGAGAGACCCAGATGCAGAATGATCAAGGGAGTGAGATTTATTGACAAGACAAGGAACGAATGGGATGATGTGAGAGTCCAAACAGTAGGAAAGGGCAGTCTGCTGGTCCTTGGTCAGACCTGAACAAAGTCTTTCTGGAGAGCAAAGGAGATAGAGCAGCCCCAGTCAATGAGAACACTGGATATCAGGCAGCAGCTTGAGAAACCAGGGCTTGATACTTGGAGCTGTAGTGATACCAGTCCAGTCAGAAAGCCAGGTCTTGAACAGCAGCCAGGAGGGATTCAGGACACAGAACAGGAACAAACACAAAATATAACACGACAAGACCACAAGAGAGAACAAGCAGCAGCAAAATAACACACTGACTACAATGAAGAAAGTGCAGAGAGCAAATAAAACAAAAGAACCAAAAGGCAAATTCTAGGAATCAATAACTAGAATAAAAACTGGGCAAAGACAAAATCAAAAGAAAGAAACCAAACTAGAAGCTTGAGAAAACTAGAGCAAACATAAAGACAGGAATTAGACTAGAGCAAAATAACAAAAGCAAAGAAACTTCAAGAGAGCTAAATGCAAAGCTAGACTGACTAGGCGAGTAAAAGCTAACACTACTAATATGACAAGTAGTCTGACAAGGAATTGTCTTACACACAATTAACTAATGCAACAAACCAGCAAAGATATGAGGAAAGAGGCACACTATAAAGGAGCAGAACACATGAGGAACAGGTAGACACAATCAAGTTAACGAGGACTAGACTAGGACTAAACAAGGGGGCGTGGTAGAGGGAAACAAGGGGGCAGGACGTGCTCTCCACGTCTTTCACATTGCTGTTGGGTGTCTTTATGCCAGTCCTTGCGCAAAAATTCAAGCAGCTCAGTTTTGTTTGATGACTTGTGACCATCCATCTTCCTCTTGATCACATTCCAGAGGTTTTCAGTGGGGTTCAGGTCTGGAGATTGGGCTGGCCAAGACAGGGTCTCTTGATCTGGTGGTCCTCCATCCACAGTTTGATTGACCTGGCTGTGTGGCATGGAGAATTGTCCTGCTGGAAAAACCAATCCTCAGAGTTGAGGAACATTGTCAGAGCAGAAAGAAGCATGTCCAGGACAACCTTGTACGTGGCTTGATTCATGCACCCTCACAAAGACGAATGTGCCCGATTCCAGCCTTGCTGGGTCACCCCCCAGATCATCACTGATCTTCCACCAAATTTCACAGTGGGTGGCTGGTAGGCATCTCCAGGTCTCCGTCTAACCATTAGACAACTAGGTGTTGCATGGGCAAAGATGGAAACTGGACTCATCAGAGATGACCACCTTATTCCAGTCCTCCATGCTCTAATCCTTATGGTCTTTTGCAAACCTCACCCTGGCTCTTCTTTACTTCTCATTGATGAAGGGCTTTTTTTTTCTAGCTTAGCCTTGCCCCTAGGAGCCGTTTCAAACTGTCCTCACTGTGCACTTCACCCCAGCTGCCGTTTACCATTCTTTTAGTAGGTCACTTGATGTCATCCTACGGTTGTTGAGTGACATTCAAAGTCAGTGGAGTCAGTGGTCAGTGGAGAGTCGTTTTCGCCCTCTGCTGGTCTGTAGCTTTGCTGTCCCCAATGTCTGCAGCTTGACCTTTTTCTTATGAACCGCTGTCTTTGAAATTTTAAGGATGGAAGCAACCTGATGCTCATTGTATCCCTCTGCCAGTAAAGCCAGAATTTAACCCTTATTTTCCTCCCTCAAAACATTTATTTTCAACTCTTTTGGCATGGTCAATAGTTATTATTTGATTCCAATTACTTTCGAGTTCTCCTCTCTACTAAGCACTGTTTTGGTTGCCATCCAGCGGGTGTGCAAGATGTAAGGACCGAGCAGTGGGTTTTTAATATACTTTTTTTTCAACCTTTTTTCCCCTCGTTAATACGATTTGGTTGAGGTGATCACCTAATCATTACTTCATTAAGCAGATTGAGGTGTGCCTGTGTTGGAATTCATCAGTCTGGAATGACTGCCATACATAAATACTTAGGCTACAGTCCCCAGCACTACAACCGCAACTTGTTCCGGGTGTGAATTAATGTTTTGCCGGACCAGTTTTTTACCAGTAGAGCTCACTCCAAGTCACTGCTTTGTAACCTGTGTAATGCTATGGGTGGATCAGATCTTTTATCGGATCAGCAGCTGAACAATCAAACATCATACAACTCTCTTCTTCCCCCCATCCAAACGGACTATAACACTTAGTAAAAACATCAAAAAATTAAAGCGAATTGGTTCAGTCCACCCAAAAGTTGCTACCACTCACAACATCCTGTTAAAAAACACACTGAAGTTGGTATCTCAATCACTACACCATGACACTGAGTCTGTTTGTCGCAAGTCAAATCATTATTATAATTACCACTGAGGTAACTAGTGATGCCCCAGAAAGAAAGATAGAGTGAGAACAATGACATAAACACAAGAAACAAAGGCCTGCGGGGGTGCCGTATAGTGTATGTGTTCAGGGTCTCCGCATGTCCAAATCTGAGGCCAAATCTTAAGTACAGTTCTAATTTTGCTTGGCTTGCAAATTGCCAATCCCTCAAACTGCCCCTATCAAAACAGACTACAAATAAAAGCTCTTTACTGTTATTTACTTGAAAAGCACAGATGTTGCCGATAATGGCAAAGCATCGGTTTATTTTATTTTTTTTTGGGAGGGAGGCTGACTGTAAACTAAAGAGGCTGGCCCAATTTGGCCCTAGAAATTATTTTTATTAATAAAAAAAAAATGTGAAAAGAATTCTTTCGTCTTCAGGAAAAAATTTAATGATAAGAGTGCTGGATTGATGTTTGATAAAATAAATTAAGGTCATCCTTTCAAAAAAAAAAAATAAATAACCCAAAAAAATACAAAAACGGCGGTGAAAAAACGGGCGCAGCCTTCTGTGTCCTGTAATGGGTGCCCAGCTTGGATTGCTAATACCGCCCGTTATAACGTGACATGAACACAAGGCACGCCTGCCTGGTTTATCATATGAAATGGTCGCCTCTCAACACGAACTCTAAGTTGGCAAATCCTTGGTCTTCCTTCTTTGGTCGTAATTCCCCAGAGGGCCATTTTGTTGCTCAGAGGTTGATTCTTTCTATCTCACGAGTTTAATTGAGTTCTCAATTAAGTGCTGTGAGAAGTTGCAAGATGTTTCTTCTAAATTCTTGAGTAATAAATAGACTGAGACAATTGTTGACGTAATGACATTTACATTTACATTTAGTCATTTAAGCAGACGCTTTTATCCAAAGCGACTAAAAAATGAGGACAAGCAATCAAAACTAACAAAAGAGCAAAAATATGTAAGTGCAAATGACAAGTCTCGGTTAGCCTAACGCAGTACACGTAGCAAGGTGTATATACAGTGGGTACGGAAAGTATTCAGACCCCCTTAAATTTTTTACTCTTTGTTGTATTGCAGCCATTTGCTGAAATCATTGAAGTTAATTTTTTTTCCTCATTAATGTACACACAGCCCCCATATTGACAGAAAAAACAACGAATTGTTGACATTTTTGCAGATTTATTAAAAAATAAAAACTGAAATATCTCATGGTCCTAAGTATTCAGACCCTTTGCTGTGACACTCATCTATTTAACTCAGGTGCTGTCCATTTCTTCTGATCCATCCTTGAGATGGTTCTACACCTTCATTTGAGTCCAGCTGTGTTTGATTCTACTGATTGGACTTGATTAGGAAAGCCACACACCTGTCTATATAAGACCTAACAGCTCACAGTGCATGTCAGAGCAAATGAATCATGAGGTCAAAGGAACTGCCTGAAGATCTCAGAGACAGTATTGTGGCAAGGCACAGATCTGGCCAGGGTTACAAAAAAATTTCTGCTGCACTTAGGGTTCCTAAGAGCACAGTGGCCTCCAAAATCCTTAAATGGAAGACGTCTGGGACGACCAGAACCCTTCCTAGAGCTGGCCTTCCGGCAAAACTGAGCTATCGGGGGAGAAGAGACTTGGTGAGAGAGGTAAAGAAGAACCAAAGATCACTGTGGCTGAGCTCCAGAGATGCAGTGGGGATATGGGAGAAAGTTGTAGAAAGTCAACCATCACTGCAGCCCTCCACCAGTCGGTGCTTTATGGCAGAGTGGCCACGACGGAAGCCTCTCCTCAGTGCAAGACACATGAAAGCCCCGTGGAGTTTTGCTAAAAAACACCTGAAGGACTCCAAGATGGTGAGTTATAAGATTCTCTGGTCTGATGAGACCCAAGATAGAACTTTTTGGCCTTAATACTAAGCGGTATGTGTGGAGAAAACCAGGCACTGCTCATCACCTGTCCAATATAGTCCCAACAGTGAAGCATGGTGGTGCAGCATCATGCTGTGGGGGTGTTTTCAGCTGCAGGGACAGGACTGGTTGCAATCGAGGGAAAGATGAAGGCGGCCAAGTACAGGGATATCCTGACGAAAACCTTCTCCAGAGTGCTCAAGACCTCAGACTGGGCCGAAGGTTTGGGGGTTACACCTTCCACAAGACAATTACCCTAAGCACACAGCTAAAATAACGAGGGAGTGGCTTCACAACAACTCTGTTACTGTTCTTGAATGGCCCAGCCAGAGCCCTGACTTAAACCCAATTGAGCATCTCTGGAGAGTCCTAAAAATGGCTGTCCACCAACGTTACCATCCAACCTGACGAACTGGAGAGGATCTGCAAGGAGGAATGGCAGATGATCCCCAAATCCGGTGTAAAAACTTGTTGCATCTTTCCCAAAAAGACTCATGCTGTATTAGATCAAAAGGGTGCTTCTACTAAATACTGAGCAAAGGGTCTGACTACTTAGGACTATGTGATATTTCAGTTTTTCTTTTTTTAGTAAATCTGCAAAAATGTCAACAATTTTTTGTTTTTCTGTCAATATGGGGTGCTTTTTGTACATTAATGAGGAAAAAAAAATATATTAAATGATTTTAGCGAATGGCTGCAGTATAACAAAGAGTGAAAATTTAAGGGGGTACTTTCCGTAACCCACTGTATTATATATATATATATATATATAGAATCTATATATATCTACACACACACCAAAGAAAATAGTAGATAAAATCAAAAAAATAGAAAACTAGAGTTTCGTTTTTTTTAATAAATAAAAAATAGATAGAATAGAAATAGAATAGAGAGTGCTATTGTTAGAGGGTCAATTGTAGATGGAAGAGATGTGTTTTTAGCAGTTTCTTGAAGATGGCTAAGGCCTCAGCTGCTCGGACTGAGTTGGGCAATTCATTCCACCAGGAGGGAACAGTAAGATTGATAAGTATTTTAAGAGTAGACTTTGTGATCCCGCTCAGATCTTTTAGTCTTAGAATAAATTTGATGAGAGTGGTTTGAGATCAAATCTCTGAATTATGATTTGAGACGTTGTTGAGATCTAATTTCTAGAGGAGACACATGTGAGATACTGGGGTCCGGTGGCCTGAAAATTTAAATTTAAACTTTTGAAAACGGGATCAAAATGCAGGTTTAGAGTTATCATCTGCGTGTAAGCTACAAAAATGCAAATTTGTGAAAATGGTGACATTTTGCGCATGAGTGTTCAGTCAAAGAGAAGGACAAGAAAATGCAAAGTTTCATGAGTCATTAGGCATTTTTGAGTGAAAAATTTCTGCTCAGGATTTTTTTTTTTAATACAGTCTTTAATTAAATAAATCTCAGCACACCAGAACTCCTGATTTGAATGAAATATAGAATAAGGATCATTTAAAGACACAATGACGTTTTGTTTATACATGACATATGTGTATGTTTATTTTTTTCTCTTTCCTCATTGGACCATGAGCAATGACCTCATCATTGCAAGATCACAGGCACCTTTTCAGCAGTTTTTTCTGAAGTAGTTGTCTTGCCATAGGGCATAAAGTAAATAATAATAATAATAATAATAATAATGATAATATACACTACAAAACACTGATTGTATATTTTCTTCATTTTTATAAACAGACATTCAGTTACGTATATGAGTTATATACAAAGGAAGAAGTGTGATTTTTTTCCCTCCAGGTCGGAGCTTGACAAATGAATCCAAACGAAATCCATTTCCCACTCAATAGCTGTTAGTCCATGTTTTCTTCCCTCACTTTGTGTTACATCTCTCTTCTTTGTTGGGCTCCATCCAGAGGAAGATTATGGATATTTGTTCTTATCACCGCCAACATGATCAATTCTGTAGGGCATGATAAACACAATCTCTCTGTCTTTCTGTCTCCAGCAATACATGATGTATTCTAGTTTATCAGTTTAGACAGCTACTGGCCCCAAGACGCTCTCACCAGCTCTGTGGAGGCTTTAGAGTGGCAATACAAATGACTTCCTCTCTTTCTGCATTCAAAATGTCTTATAAAAACAATTTTTCATTGTGATAATAAGCAATAATTAGAAAATGACTGATCACAAAGTGGTTTTGCAGATTAAGAAAGACAGAAGAAAGTAAACTGAATTTAAAAATTAAGCCTGCTGAAGTTTCCCTTTTAGATGCACATGTCACATGCAACTCTGAATCTGTGTTCACTGGATTCACTCTTAAAATAAAGAGTCCACTTAGAACCGATAAGGATTTTGCAGTCTGGATGCATAGAGAAACCCAGAAGTTCTCAAAGAACATTGACGTTGGTGTGAATCTCGCAAAGCCTGTTATGTCTGGGTCATACTTCATCAAAAGAAATAAATGTAGTCATCGTGATTTTTGTGTGATTTCCATGAGAATCGTGTACTGCAATGCAATGCAATTGCAAAAAAAAAAAATACATACTATATATTTATATATATATATATTATATATATAATATATATATATATATATATATATATATATATTAATAATGATAATAATAATACAGTAAATATTGATACATTATATAATTGTACTGCCTTTTCAATCATGCTGGACTTAAGTAAAAATTTAATAATAAAACAAAATAACAATAATATAATGAGAATCACTATAATAATTTAAAAAAATGGATGAATGAATTAATAAAATGTCAGGATATATTACTTACATTTATAGACACTTTTATCCAAAGTGGCTTACAAAAGAGGAACAAAAGCAATTCGTCACAATTACAGCAGTGAGAATAATCTTAATTAATTAATAATTAAAAATCTTAAAGGTCCTTAAAATAGGCTTAATTTTCTTGATGCAAAATTTCATTTCTTATTTTCTTCCCCCTTTCACATTGAAGTTAATGGGACCTGGAAATGTTTTCCTGGCTTGTTTTAATCTCCAAATGACCATGCAGCAACTCAAGATCCATATACAGTTGTTCTACCTTAGATGAACATCATCTTTGAAACTCTTGGGTTTTTCTTAAGGGTATATACTGGTGTGCTCAGTACAGGCCAGGACATTTCTGGTCTCTGGGCATCTCAAGTAAGAGCTCTAACAGAGCAATGCCTGCGTTTGGCTCAGTGGTGCAAAAGAGTCTTCTGTGTTTAAATGATAAGCTGTGGTGTGCCGGAGGAGATGCGTTCAGTCAAATGGCCCGTGGGGGACAAAAAAAGTGGGAAGTCGGCACTCATACTCTTCTCCCATCTCTACACATGCTCAACCCTTACAGAACCAACCTAAATACAGACACTCACAAAATATTTAGGCCTAATTTTGAGATTTATGCATTTGAGTTGCGTTTAAAATTAGGATCACACAGTTTTAGCATTAACAAACTAAAAAGCATAATGTTACACATATTTGTCACTAAAACATAAATAAAATGGGTAACGGGTTATCTCTGGGGGGGGGGGAAACAAGCAAGGATTTCTGAACAAAAACATATCATGGCATCATTTTTCATCTTTTGATTTTATTTCATAAGCATATGTAAAAATACCGACTCGCTTCATGTGAAAACAATTATTTATTCAGTTTAAAGTATGAGCATGGTTCAAATATGGCTAACTGTGGAACAAGCGATGTTCAATTAGCTAAAATGTATGAGATTGAAACAAATTGGATTTATTGATAAATATATAAACCTGGTTGTTGTGTTTAAAACACATATAGTTTATTAGTACTATTAAATAAATCTTACCTGTCTCATTTACAGTATGACTGACAAACATACATGCATGATACAAATGGATGGGAATTTTATATGCAATTCAAATACACCTTAAATTTAAGTCTAAATAAATAAAATAACTTTAAGCCTAAATGCAAAACTGCAGCTCAAGTTTGCTCTTATTTCAACTACAGCTGGAAATTGGACTGAAATACACATGCATGAACTCATATTTGTGTATATAAATGCATATAAACATGTATTTATCATTCTGAATTGATAATATTGTCAGAGAGAGAACAATATACAGAACCATTAAAGTGGCAGGTTAACAAGGTGTGTGTGTGTGTGATGGAGGATGAAGGTACAAAGTCAATTTCACACTAGGCTGAGTTCCTGGGGAAGTCAGACATTGAGCACTCGCTCATGCTACTGTCCCTCTGGCTCTCTGCACACACACACACACACACACACACACACACACACACACACACACACACACACACACACATACACACACACACAGAGGTAACATTAACACAGAGAATGAGAGGGAGAAATAATATGCTAGTATGCAAATTTTCAACAAACGACCCGAATGGCCTACATATTTAAAAATGTGCTGTGTATAATGCGCACTGGGATACTGTATCCCACAATGAACTAATCATATTGTAGGCCAAAACACTGAGGATAACATAAAATGTCTTTTGCTTACGTAACCATGCAAAATATTGAGGCTGCAATTATATGGTTCTGTCTGCTTTCTTCAGATCGTGACTTATTTTCCATTTATAATCAATCATTATTTCTTTAAAGTTATTAGATCAGCATCTTTAAAATATCATTAAATAAGCACACATAGACATTCCCTGTCCCTCGTGTTGCATGACAATGAAATTGTGAGCTGTTAAAAAAAAAAAAAATTCATCCATATACAATACCGGTCAAAAATGTTAATTAATTAAAAGACGTTCACCAAGGCTTGTACGCCCCCGTCGCCCCATGACCTTTTATTTGATAAAAAAATACAGTAAAACAGTAATATTGTGAAATATTATTGCAATTTAAAAAAACGGGTTTCTATTTGAATACATTTTAAAATGTATTTTATTCCTGTGATGACAAAGCTGAATTTTCAGCATCACTACTCCGGTCTTCAGTGTCACATGAATAATCATTCTAATATGCTGATTTGCTGTTGAAGAAACATTTCTTAATATTCGTGTGTAAAATTCTTTCAAAAACATAATTATTCTAAATTTTTGACCAGTAGTGTACGTATACTGCATATTGCACTTAGAAATCCTAGAGAAAACTATAAAAAATTAAAAATTAAAATAGTAATAATGCATTGTCTTTTAGGGTGTCTGTACTGTTTTAAATAAAATAGGCAATATACAGTATATAATGAGCAGTATGTAGTAAGTATTATGCTTATTAAATTAGGTTTTCTTTTTTTCTCTTTGATCAGTAAATTGAAAAGCCTTCTTATTCATTTATGTTGGAAACAGCATGATAGAGGGAGAGAAGTTAATGATTCATTAGATGAACTGCGCTGCTTCGTTAACATGTGGAGTGATAGTCAAAATTCGAGTCTAATCAGTGAGACTGTCTGCATCATATTAACTTGCACACAGGCATACCAGCACATCCACAGTCATGCATGCATGTATGTAGACACGAGTCTAAGAATACACATGCACATTTGTTCTAAGTAATCAAATAATCGTTTAATTAATTGTATAGATTCAATTAAATCAAACAAAGTTGTGCCATATATGCTATGTTTTATGTCATATTTTAACAGAATAGTGGGATGGATTTAAAAGCCGTCTGCTAAGATCACCCCAAAAATCACAGAATCAGTTCAGCAGTCTCCGGCACACCTATACTATACAGCAAAACTCCATGAGTCAAATAAATCAAACTTTAAAGGGACAGTTCACCCAAAAATAAACTCGCCTTCGTGCTGTTCCAAACCTGTATGATTTGCTTTCTTCTGTGGAACACAAAGGGAGATTTTTTTTCCCCTTCATGTATATTCATATACACACACGCGCACACACACACACCACCACACCACACACACAGTATATAAGTGAACATCGTAAATAATAAAGGTTCTTTGTTGGGATCTATGGTTCTATAAAGAACTTTTAACATCCAAGGAACCTTTCGAATGCACAAAAGGGTCTATATAGTGCAAAAAGGTTCTTTAGAACTATTAAAAGTTTTGTCACAAGAAAAATGTTGTTTTAAAAGAAACATTTTAACATCCAAGGAACCTTTTTGGAGTCTAAAAAGGTGCTTTGGTGTATTAAAGGGTTTGTCACACTTAGAAAAATGTTTAAGAACTTTCACTAGTTCTTTGGGGAAGCAGAAATTGTTCTTCTATGGCATTGCTGAGAACCCCCCTTTTTGGACTGTCAAGCTCCAAAAAGCACAAAAAAGTACCATAAAAGTAGTTCATATGACTATTTTCATATATAAATGCTCTATATTCAGTCTCCTAAAATCATACAATAGCTTTGTTTGATAAACAAGACAAAATGTAAATTATTTGTTGATGAACTCTTCTTCCATATCTTATATGATTCACATCTATCAAAAAATGACAATGCAAAAAATGACAACAACTCGCACAAAGTCATTAAGGCTACTTTTACAGTACTTTTTGTGATTTTTGGACTTTGACATTAAACATTCTACTAAAAATGTTCTTTTCTTGTTCCATGGCACCATTTTTGAGTGATATATTCCTTTTACTCTGATTTTGTTTTTGTGACAACTAACGACTGGTGGATAACGAAGACCTCAACCAATCACTGTTAAAATCCAATTTACACATACAAAAACAGCCCTATGTGGAGCGGTGGAGGTTTTCGTCATCTTCTGGCTCTTGTATGACAACATCAGTCTGTTTAACCCTCTTACTGTTCTAAATGACTCCAGAACCATCTGGCCCCTGTGCGGTTGCCACGGCACCAGGCTCCAGGGGGCCCGTCGGCACATGCTGTGTGCTTCAAATGGTGAAACTCCTTCCCTATGTCACACTTCCTTCTTTATAGCAGATAATATCAGCTATAAGACGAAAAATACTGCAATAATGAAAACAAAACCCAAATCGAACTGAACTAAAAACAAGCCATTCAACTTCCAAAACAAAGAGAGAAAAATCATCATTTGTGCTTTAACGACTTAATTTGTAATGACGAAAATTCTTAGTTTCTTTAAAAAATAAAAGACATGCAATCAGGACACGCTCCATTCCAACATTTTCTCTCGGCGAGAGAACACAGGATAGATACCATTCATGCCTGATAGTTTACATACACCATGATGTGGTTTAAAATTAGATTCCATCACAACTGAAAGAAATGAGTTGTGCATTATGTCAGAAATACATCTTCTTGGCAGACATCCGCATGGTCAGTTCAGATCTGTTGGGTTTCCAAAAATTCCGGCTTTCTGAGTGAAGGATTTTTACCGGAAGGTCTCTTTCTATATATATATAATAATTAACTTTATTATTAAGACTAAACGACCTGGTATTGGCTTTTCTATTCAGTGGCATTTTTCCTTCTTCAGTGTGTCCGGTGATAAAAAGGACAGACTGGAAATATGGCTATTCAAACAGACGACAGATAAATCTATATTTCATTCCTGTGAGATTTCTTGGATTGTTTTTTAATTTAATTATTTTAACTTATTATAATATATCCACATGCTTAATCTTGCGTATGGCCCTTTTGATTACCAAAAAAAAAAAAAGTGACCCCAACTCGTTGTTTATTTTTTTGGGGGGGTGCGCTTGTGCAGTTTTGTCTGCTGTAATATAATTTAGTTTCTTGGAATTGCTTGTTGATGTAATCCTTAAGAGTGCTCTTTATTTCATCTAAGTTGTAGAAAAAAAGGTACAAACATCCAAGCCTGTTCTTTTGTTAGCCTACCTTTGCCTCCATGGTGTCTCTGGACAAATAAACCACCCAGTACACCATGTTGAATGCCCCAAAGGACACTGGGAATAAAATACGTGCGTATTCGTCGATCTTGCTGGCTCCTCCTGTTGGAGGAGTGGCAGGTTGAGGTGCAGCCTTGGTTTCCTTCTTTTTAATATTCTCTAATTTAGGCCCGAGGAGATGGTGAAGAGGGGCGGAGCCTGCGGTTGCACTGGGCGAAGGTTTCTCGGGAACTGTTGGCGTAGAGGGCGGGGCCGGCGGTGTTTTCTTGGACGCAGAGGATGAAGTGGCTGCATTTGATTGGCTGGCAGAACTGGGGCTGAGACGTGATTGGCTGGAGAAACTGGTGGTACCCTCTGAGGTGGAAGATGATTGGCTGGTCAAGGTTGGTTTGGATGTGGATGCTCCGCTCTTGCCAGACGTTTCGGTTCTTTGGGTTTTCTTGGAGTCTGGTTGAGACTGAACATTGGAGTTGCCACGTTTCCGCAGGTTGCCATTAGTGTCTGAGTTTTGCTGTTGGGTAAAATGGAGAAAAAATAACTATAACGCACAACAGATATTCTCAGCAAAGCAAATATAATTTTTGTTTTAACTGTCTGTATAATGCTGTTCAAGTTGAAATGAATAGAGTTAGTTATTGAAAAAGCATGGTTTTCATTATTTACATAGTTTAAATAGTTCACTCAAAAATGTAAATTTGCTGTAAATATACTCACCCTCAGGTCTTCTAAGATGCAGATGAGTTGGTTTCTTCATTGGAACAGATTTGGAGAAATGTAGCATTACATCACTTGCTCACGAATGGATCCTCTGCAGTGCATGGGTCCGTCACCAATGGAGAGTCCAAACAGCTGATAAAAACATCACAATAATCCACAAGTAATCCACAAGATTCCAGTACAGCGTTTTAACGCTGGCGTCACTTCTAGCCGAAATACAAGTCCATAATCCATAACAACGGTTCCTTGATTGTGATGTTTTGATCAAGAGGTTGGACTCTCATTCTGATGGCACCCATTCACTGCACTGCACTGGTCAGCAAGTGATGTAATGCTACATTTCTCCAAATCGGTTCTGATGAAGAAAAAATCTCATTTACATCTTGGATGGTCTGAGTTGAGGACATTTTTAAGAAAAAGTTAATTGGGGGGTGAAGATATTCTTAAAATGAACACGACAGGAACTTTAAAAACCTTAAAGCAAACAGAGTACAAAAAACACTTGTCTTCTGTAATATGAAGTAATAGAAAAGACCATTATGGTTTAATAATATTTTCTAAATGGGTTGATGGCACTTATGCATACGAGCTGCCAAAAATTTGCGTTTTAAGAGAAGTCAGGAAAGAGTCTTGCAACAGCTTCTCAATCAAGACTCTGAATCAAACGTTCAAAAAACAGTCATAACCATTTGAAGCCATTTTATTGCCAGCCAAAAATAATAAAACTATTTATTTCATAAATAATATTTTGTTACCACAATAGAATCAGTGAAAACAATTGTAATAGATTATCAGGAACCAAATGAAGTGCACCCTGCAGTGGAGCCGTGTTTGTAATGCGCAGCTGATCAGAAGTCACACTTGCAGTTAACGTTTTTCAGGGCTGTTGTAAGGAGCTGTTATGATCGTGTTTGATCTTTGTGGGTGTATGGAGAGGAGGATGGTGGAGAGCTATTCTATAAACAGCTTTTTATAAACAAGGACAATAGAGATGAGGCCAATCAGTGTGTGTGGGGTGTGTGTTGAGTGTGTGCAACAGAATCCCCATGAGATTAAAGGGAGGAGATTTGAAGGAGATTTACAGCAGGGGCTGCTGGGAAATTCATGGTGAAAGTGAATAAAAAAAAAAAAAAAGCATTTTTCCAGTTGACACTTCAGACCTTGTTAGTGCTCACTGTCTCCTTGATGCAGTTTGATAATTAATAATTTTTTTATTATATTATATTATATTATATATATATATATATATATCTATATATAGATATATAAATCATCTATAGGCAAAAAAACATAATAAATCAGCAGATTATTATGATTTCTGAAGGATCATGTGGCACTGAAGCCTGAAGTAGTGGTGCTGAAAAATTCAGCTTTGCATCACAAGAATAAAAAATGTAAATTAAAATCTATTAAACAGAAACGTTATTTAAAATTTTAATATTTCACAATATCACTAATAAATAATCTGTTTAAATGGGCGAACTTTCAACATACATTAATATAATGATGTAATTCTTTCAAACTTTATTCCAGTAGTACACGATATTGACAATAATACTCACACAGGGATATATATTATATTCAAATGCCACCCTTCATGATTAAATAATTACATAAGTCATAATAAAAAAAAATCATAATCACATAACATGGCAATTATTTAAATTTATTTAATTAAATAAAAAACTTTACTTGACAGTCCTAAATGAAATACTCTACACTCTACAGAATTCTATAGATTCTCCCCCAAAGTCAGCATCTAAAATGTGAATAGAAGAGGTGAATGTGTGTGTTTTTATATACTGAGTGCTGTTCTGTACATGAGATAAACACGTATACTGGGATTATAGCGAAGAGAGATCTTTCTTTTTCTCACTGGACCTGATAGCCCAGTTTCACCCTGATATTTTTCACCATTTCCTCTGAGAAATGAACAGTTGGCAAAGTGTAATTGGTGTCTCGTGCTGTGTGGAAAATATGTTAGTGCAAGCTGTGAGGAGAGACAGAAAGAGACTTATTACCAGCTCTGAGAGATGTAAACTGTGTCCGAATTCCTGTACCTTCATAGTATGTTCGACATTTGATGAAGATGAATGAAAAACATTCTATAGGTATGCATGAATGCAATATTTTAATGCATTTACAAACAAACTACATACTTTGACTGATGATCAGACCCACGAGGAACATCGTCACTTTCTCAAGGCAAAATCTGCCATGTTGTCAAAACAAGAACTTCTTTTTAACTACATGAAACAACTTTCTTGGTATCTACAGCCACTTACACTTAAAAAGAACCTCCTGGTTCACAGTCCTCCATATTTTACAATCTATGGGATAGCAGAGTGTCATGTTCAAATCTCAACAGATGTAGTACTCTGACACAGGGACTGAAGATGACTCCTGGGATCAAACCCATAATGCTGAGTTCATGTCATTTTCTTGATAATTTGTATATTTTACTTGATTTTTTTTTCAGTCTCCGCTTTCTGTCTGTATATGAACATTTTCTTTTCCGCTCTTTATTCCGGAACAGAAAAACCTATTAAAGATAGCTCATTAATCCGTGGCCGTGCTGTGGTCAGCATGTACACAAACACCTTAATTGCTCCATATTGGGATTTCCTCTGAATGTCCCTTAATGGGTGCAGATCAAGCTATTAAAAACCAAGTGGGATTGCTTAGAATTAATTTGAGCTCACTGATCGAGCCATTTAGTCTGAGAAAATCGCAATCACCAATTACGATATGAAAATATGCAAAAAATTTTTTTTTAAAAATCACTAAAATGTCAAAAAGTAATTCTTTTTAAAATGTGTTTTATTGATTAATAATAATTTTATTTTGAGTTTTTAAAGAAGGTCTTATTCTCTGCAAGGCTACATCTTGCTCAAAAATAAAGTTAAAAAAAACGTATATTGTGAGATTATTTAAATTTAGTAAAAAACCTATTTAGTACAATTTATAGTTTCCAAATGTAATTATTCCTGTGCGCAAAGTGAATTGTCACGCATCATAACTCCAGTTTCAGTTATCACATAATTCTTGATAAATCCAATCTTTCTAATATGCTGATTTGGAGCTCAGTTGTTATCAATTATTATTGGAGCTCGTATAAATAATGTTTTATTTAATATTAAAAACATTTTTTTTTTTTTTTTTTGTGCAGATTCAATTGTTGAAATGATACATTTTTAAGGATTATTTAAAGAATAGAAAGTTCAAAAGAAAAGCATATATTTGAAATAGAATCTTTTGTAACATCATAAATGTCTTTACTGTCACGTTTGAGCAATTTAATGAATTCTTGCTAAATAGAAATATTATTTCAATTAAATTGTTTGACCCCAAACTGTTGACTGGTAGTGTATCAGACTCTCTCCACACAAAAATCTTAAGTAGCAAAAACTGTTTTCAATATTGATAATAAAAAGAACTGTTTCTTGAGCAGCAAATCAGAGTATTAGAATGATTTCTGAAGAATCATATGACACTGAAGACTGGAGTAATGATGCTGAAAATTTAGTTTTGCATCACAGGAATAAATTACATTTTAAAATATATTCAAATAGAAAACGTCTCTTTTAAACTGTAGTAATATTTCACAATAATACTCATTTTACTGCGTTTTTGATTAAATAAATGTAGCCTTGGTGAGCATAAGAGACTTCTTTCAAAAACATTAAAAAAAAAAATCATAATTATTCCAAACTTTTGAGCAGTAGTGTAGTTTGTAAAACTCTAGCTATGAAATCATGAAGCAGCACTGAACATTAGGGATGTGAGCACTGAAAAAATGTTGTGAATTCCCAGGCTGGATTATTTGTAACGTGTATGAAGTCGAACGTACAGTTCCTGCTGTGCTGAGCACACCGACTGAGTCATATGAGCTCTGTTAACCTGCGTCTGCTCAGACTTTCACATTCACTGTAAAGATCCCCATCCTTACTCGACAAATAAAAATGTGTGTTATGAGGAGCAGAAGACAGAGAGGGAGAAAAGGGGGAAGAGAAATATTGGTGATTTGAGAGGCTTACAGAGAGCCACCATTAGACAAGGTACATTAACATCTTTAACAGCCTGTAGAAATAAACGACATAAAAGACAGGCCCGAAATACATCACGTCAACGGTTTGACAGACACACTTTCACTAAGTCTCACAGCTGTCAGCATGTGCCACTTCTAATCCGCCATCTCAGCTTACGCACAATATCCCAGCAAAAGACTAAATCCACAACTCACATGCATATTCCCAATGTGCTGTCCTATCAGTTGTAATTAAACTAACATTCAATTTGCAAAACTCCCATGATGAAATTCTAGCTATGAATGGTCATCTTACTCAATGCAAAAACACGAAAATACAAAAACAAATGACTTAACTTGCTATTATTCCTTCCTCCCTCCCTTTACTTTTTTTTTTGCATATTGCTTTTACACATCATACTTTTTAATCAATACAAATCAAGTTAATTGAATAAAAGTTATAAATAAAAGTTAACTGCAGTTCATCCCAAAATCAAAGGAAGAAAATAAAATTAATTCTATTTAAGTACTATTAACTTGATTACTGTAAAAACATAAATACAGAAATAAAAAAAGATATATTAGTCAAAACTAATGAGAATAACCACTGAGAATGATAAAAAAAAATCAAATGACAGAAAAAGGTATGCAGTACAGTAATGATAACCTGCATGCAGAATGTGCTTTGTCATGACAATAATGCAAATATAAATAAATTACTTAATTAATGGCTTATGAAATAGATTTCATTGTCTTTATGCAAAATGAAAAATATTGATTTTATTTTAATACTTATTTTAAGAAATACAATACATTTTGCTTGCTTGCATTTTGTGTGCTGCTGATGAAAAATATTGATTACACTTGCCATAAAATACTGAACATAGATAATATAATAACATATGATAATATACATAAAGCATCAATTACACATCTAATGCACATTTTGTTGCACCAGACCTGAAAACAAGTCCTGCTTTTTTTCTACTTAAAATGTATTTCATGCTTTAAGTACCAGCAAGCAGGAACCTTTCGAGAGGATTTGAAGGCAGTGTTTAATGCTTAAAAAAAATAAATAATATTACTAATAATAAAAATGAAATTTGCCAACATGTCCACTTTTTCCATTGAAAATGTCTTTTGAGCTTATATGTAAGCAGGAACCTCTCAAGAGGCAGCATGAGAACTGTGCAATGTGGCACATTAATAATTGAATTGATGTACAGCGTAACATTTCACAAACTTTCAGACATGGCTCATTTCATCAAATTTTAAAGCCAGAACTACGTGTTTTATAACGTATATGTAGTCTCTTTAATGTGTGTAACATAATCTCACCTGTAGAACCTCCTCTGTGTCTTTGGCTTTGCCTGACGGCGTGGAGCTCTTGGCTGCGGTGGCGGCTTTGGCCTGTTTTCTCTTGGCTCTCTCTGCCTGAACATTGGTGATGTAGTTCACAGCCGCAAACTCGATGAGAGCAGAGAAAACGAAAGCGAAACACACAGCAATGAACCAATCCATGGCAGTGGCGTACGAGACCTTGGGCAGAGAGTGCCGAGCGCTGATGCTGAGGGTCGTCATCGTGAGAACTGTGGTGATTCCTGTGAGAAAAGCACATTAAAAATATTAATGACAATAACTAGTAACAAAGGTTACTAAATTGCGAGTGTGCATGTTTGAGAATGCATGTGTGTTCATGGTTGTGTATTATAAAAAAGTGTGTGAATGTATGCATACTCATGACCTGTGAACCACTTTATTTGATGTGCTTTTGATAATTAATGTAGTCTGTGATGAATTGATATGAGCATACTGCGTTTTAATGGTAATTTCTACCAAATGATAGTACATAATGTGTGTTTCAAAATCGTTATTGCTTATAACCAGGTAAAAATGCTTCACCTCTGACTGCAAATCATAAATGAAAACACAGTTTGAGAATCACTCCAATAGTCCATAAGTGTCCATTAGCGATCATGCCTTTATTCCCTTTTCCTCGAGAGTGCTTTAAAACTGACCACCGTACAACAGTGTAATTTGCTGAGAGTTTAACATCAAGGCAATTTGATGAGCAAAACTATTAGTGCCCCATCATTTTACCACAAAAGTCCATAACATTAGGCTAACAGAAGCAATGGGTTATAAAGACACAATAAGGCACATTGAAACAACAATTCAAAGAAAGCCACTCTAAAGAAGAGATCTTCCACTTAAAGGGAATGTTCACCCAAAAATTAATACTGTGTCATTATTTATTTAGCTTTAGTCATTCCAAACCTATATGAGTTTATTTTTTTCTACTGAACACAAAAGACGATATTTTGAAGAATGTGGACACCAAACAGTTGCTGGTAGCCATTGACTTCCATAGGATTTTTTTCCTACTATGAAAATCACTGGCTACTAGTGTCACAAATCAAGCCTCTGTGGCTCCCTCCGATCACCACCAAAGGGAACCGTCACCGGAGTACTAACTGTTCTTAAGGACTTCATTTCCCATCACCCCATGCCTGAGACTGATTACCTGCACAGTTGCTTATCGTTATCATGACTATTAATCAGTGCCTACAATACCCTCGTTGCGAAGTCTTGTTTTTTTTTTTGTTTTTTTTCGGGCTACTGCTGACATTTTTGAGCGTTTATACTTTGTTTGATTACCTGTTGCCTACCTGGATTGTCTAGACCCATCTGATCGTTCGCTGCCTGCCTCTTTGACCTTGCGTTTTTATTGGATTTGTTCTCTTCTCTGTCTGCCGCCTGCCTCGACCCTTTGCATGGACTCAGGTTATGATTCTGCCTTGCCTACGTTGCCCTTGTATACTGTTGATTGAACTTTGCCTATCTGTTTGTTAATAAAGCTGCACATGGATCCCAATGTCACTGAATCCTCATTACAACTAGCAACAGTCTGGTTACCAACATTCTTCAAAATATCATCTTTTGTGTTCAACAGAAGAGAGAATCTCATATGGGTTTGGAAAAACATGAGGGTGAGTAAATGATGACAGACTTTTAATTTTTAGCAAGACTATCCCTTTGAAGTAAACATGAAATGGTATTCACAACCAATTTTAAACCCATAACCAGATGCGTTTCCATAAACCCAGCTAAACGGAAGCTTCTCAGAGCTTTGGCTAACATTCTGGCAAGGTTCTCAAAACTTTATCCAGTAATGGAACATTTGTTCAAAGTTATCTGGTCTGTAAAGCTCTCAAAACATTAGCGCAACTTATTTATACATTGTTCATGGAATGCTTTTTTTTCTGAAATGTCTAAGTTGAATATTCGTCTAACTTTTTTTTAATTTATTTTTTATTTTTTTAACGTTACTACTTGTCTGAGAATGTTTAGAGAACATTCAAAAGTAACATTCACATAATGTTTGCTTTACCAAGGAAAAGCATTTTTAAAACCTTTAAAAAAAATTGGAAGTTTCTAAATAATGCTTTTAAACTTAATGGGAACATAATTAAAATGTTCTTAAGACATATTTTTGTTAGCTGGGAAACACGATGCACTCTTAAAAATAAAGATAATTTTATTGGCATTTATGGTTCAATGAAGAACCTTTAACATCCATTAAACCTTGACTGCGCAAAAAGTTATTTGTAGCGGAAAAAGTTTATAAAGTAACCCTTTAGAATAGGGAACACTTATTCACGATTAACTGACTTTTCCCTCAATAAATTCCTAATTCGCTGCTTATTAATTAGTACTTAATTTAGGTATTGGGTAGAAATTAGGGATTAGAATGTCTTAATTAGTACTAAATAAAGGCTAATATGCATGCAACTAGTTAAGCGATCCTAAAATTAAAGTGTTACCAAAGTTTCTTTATATTACCATATTCTCCACACTAAGAAAAAAAGTTTCTATTAAACGATTACATGTTTTCGATATTACTGATCACTAACAGGTACCCGGGGAACCAAAATTGGTGGTTCTATGGCATCACTGCAAAAATCCTCTTTTGAAACCTTTATTTTTTTTAAAGCGTAAATGATAATACCTGGGCTGTGAAAAGACTTGACAAATAAAGGGATTTTTGATGTCAAAGTATTTCAGCAGTTGCGAGCACTTTTTTATTTTATTTATTTTTCTTGGAATAACTGGCGCACACAACAATACGGAGGGGAAACATTTTCCTCTTAATTTTTATTTTATTATTCGCATGTGCATTTTTTTTTAAATGGGGGGGGGGACTATCCTGCGCACCTAATGATACACCACACAATGTTCAGCCTTCAGAACTCTGTGGGTAAGTCGTGGCCTAATGGTTAGAGTCGGAACCGTAACCCAAAGGTTGCGGGTTTGAGTCTAGTACCGGCAGGGATTGTAGGTGGGGGGAGTGAATGTACAGCTTCTCTCTCCCACCTTCAATACCACGACTGAGGTGCCCTTGAGCAAGGCACCGAACCCCCAACTGCTCCCTGGGCACCGCAGCAAAAATGGCTGCACACTGCTCCGGGTGTGTGTTCACTGCTGTGTGTGTGCACTTTGGATGGGATAAATGCAGAGCACTAATGGCGTATGGGTCACCATACTTGGCCACATGCATGTCCCTTTTTTTTTTTTTACACCTCTCAGAATTTTTTCTTTTTTTTTTAATTTTTTTATTTTTTGGGTCCATGTTCTAGGTTTTAGTCATCCTGTGGGCCTGACATCAATGTTAAAGGTCAGATCCAAAAGGAGTAGATTTCTCCAGCAGTAACACTTGGAACCACCAGGGGGAGTCAGGAATTCACTCTTAACCTGGATGTCTTAAGTTGGAAGGTTTCTCTCTCAGTGAAACTAAACCCTGCCACAGAGCAGTGAGCATGCCAGACGTGAGTCACACATATACACCAACACACAAATCACGGAGGCAGCCAGTATCCCTTCTCCTCCCACACACACAGAATCTCTCTCGACTCACCCATACACCCACATGCACACGCTAATAAAACATAAGAAAACGCACACCAAGCCAGCCCCGCACACAATACAAACACGCTCTCCTACATATTCTCTCTGTATTGAGTTTGCAAGACGTTAGTAATAAACAATGACATAAACAGGCGCTTTCACACTATTAATTTGTTTGTTGGTTGGTGTGACAGCTGTTTTCTTTCCACTTGAAATGAAACCTGTCAAGAACATTCTGATCAGATTTCAAATCAAAATGAATTTTCAAATAACTTTTTTTTTTTTTTTAAATGACCATTTGTATTTGTTTTCATGACAACTAAGCACATTTGCCCTCAATTCTCATTATCGTAATGCAAACAATCTTATACTCATTAATGTAGTGTAAAGAAATTATACATGATAGTCAGCTTTTGTTGATTTTCATAAACACTGTATTGCAGTACTTTTTATACTGTAATACAGTAAAAATACAACTAAACTGCAGCAATGAAAATCCTCTAGAAATTACGAAAAAGTATTTAAAATAATGATAATTTGTGGAGAGCGTTAAATTGTCAATACAAATATTGCAACTAAACAACCCTTATGGTTTAAAAATAGCCTATAAGTTAAATACTTTCATATATAATTTATATATAAGGTTAATGTCCCTGTAGTATCAATGGGAAAGTCTTTCATTGTCATTTTCATTTATATTATTTCAAATTGTACTTAAACTATATATATAAAAAATTATCACATCCATGATAGATGTTATACATTTAGTGGGGAATGGTTAATTTTCATAAATATGAGAAATAATAACCTCATGATCCAATACTGCTTCATGTTCTTTTAAATCTTTTAAATGATTCGAATGTATTTAAAAAAAAAATTTCATATTTTATTAAATAAAATGTATTAAAATATTTAAATAATTATAAAAAAATGTGTTAAATGCAGCTAAGTAAATAAAAATCAAACAAATAAATAAATGTGGGGTGAAGCATGACCTGGGCATGATCTCTATATTTGCACCCTATTATATTATAAAACGTCTCAAAGCTGCTCGTCTCTGCAGAAAATGCCTTTAGTGAACAGCATTCTTTGCATCTCTTTCCTCACACCTGCCGTAGACAAACACAAGTGTTGTTCCATGTATGTTCATTTTTGTTAGTAACAGCAAAAGGACAAAACCATGAATAAAACAGTGAAGTTAACATCTTCACCTGAGTTACTTAGTGCTCACGGTGGCTCTCAGACCTGCGGGATTTGCATCGAACTCGGGTTCAAACCAAATCAAACCCATGGTAAAACTGCCTATAAGATGAGCTCAGAGCTCTGGAGAATAATCCACACACTCTCTGGAAAACTTCACACGATCACAGCGCACTCTCAAACGCCCACGTGCAGACAGATCTGGAACGATCAATAGGTACATCACAGGCTACATTTAGCCAGGAGTGCTGGATATGTTTTGCACGGCCGGGTCCACAGTGCTGTGAGAGCTTTGCTTTAGTGCTCTTGTGCGACTGGCTGAGAAGAATGAGAGAGCTCTGTCACCGAAATGAGCAAAGACGGATAATGGAACAAACAAAAGGGGTTACAAAGCAGGACACAACCTTCAATCAGCTGCTAACTAACAGAAAAAGTAACAAATTTATAGTAAACGTTTACCGAAAAAGACAATTCTGTCAATATTTCCTCACCCTCATGTCATTCCATACTGTTTTTTTTAAATGGTATTCTGTGAGCTTGGCTTCTGAAGATGCGCCATGATAGATTTTGTCAATGACACCAAACAACATTGGTTCTCACGTGTCTCATAACTGATCGCTAATTATAAACAAAAAACACAAATGAGATTTGAGAGCTATGGCAGATGGCAAAATTTTCAGCCCATAATCATTTAAAACTTGATCTGTTCCACACAAAAAGCTCCCATAATGACAACTTTATAGTGTTTTTGCCCTTTTATGAGATTGACAGTACCTTTTCACCATACAATATGTTTTCATAATATCATTCAATTTAATTTGCGTTCCACAGAAGAACGAAAGTCAAACGAGTTTGAAACACTTGAAAATAGTAAAAGATGAGTAAATAATGACAGTATTTACTATCATTAATACAGTATTATTATAGTATTCTACATTTTTAACCCCCCCCTTCTCTTTTTTAGCAAGTGTTGCAAAAAAAAAAGTTTTTCACCATTCAAAAAATTACACTTTTCATGACAATTTTTTCTTCAAATTAAACACACTACTGTGGTCATGGGGTTGTGGTTGTAGTAATTGCCCACAACGAAGGCATAAAGGAGTCTTTTTAATTAGCATCAACCACATAAACCATTGAAAAATAACATTAATCCAAGACAAGGAAATGACAGAAACTGAGGGCTTATAAAGGGCAGGCAACTAAGGAGCAAACGAGATGATTAATACAACACAGGTGGAAACTAATGAATGATGATTAACTAAATGAACAGGAAAGAACCAAATAATGACAGACAGGAACTAAACAGAAACCAACACGTGACAACTGTACTTTAAGACTGAATGTACTTGCCCTCTATGACACTTATGCACATTAGGTACTGTATACACCGCAAAACAAATGAATAACAATTTCTTCCTAAGTATTTTTGACTTTTGTTTTCCAGTACAAATATCTATTATCTAAACATTCTTAAATCAAGATATATTTACTTAAAATATATAAGAAGAAGAAAAAAAAATCTCTCAATGGGGTAAAAAAATTAACTAAATTCAAAGGGTAAACAAGATTCTTTTTCTTACCCCGCTGGCAGATATATGGTCTTGTTTTAAGCCTTAATTTTGACGACTTAGAAAATTATTATTTTGAAGTGTATGGCACGGATATGCAAATATTGGTCTTCATATGATAATGTCATCATGGCTCTTGACATCATAACTTTGACTATTTCTGATCTTGACCCATTTTTATATCTTAAACAAAGCAGACAAAAAAACAAAGCAAATCATTTTATTAAACACTCCCAAACTAATTTCAAACTACATTGTGCTGACAAAGGTAGAAAAAAAACAATCAGTAATGGAGCCATTTGGAAGCCAGTATTCTTCCAGAATACACTAGAGCCATGTGTAGAGAAAGCGAAATATGGAAGCCATCCCAGAACAGATAAACAACAGATCATTGTGGTCTCCTGCTGCGTCCATTCTGAACATGCACCAGCCATCAAAACCCCACTCTGTCATTACCCAGAAACCCCTTCGCTAAGCACACTTCCATCTAGGACATGAAAATCCGCTCCTCTGGCCCGGGTCCAAGCGCACCGCTCTGTTAGTAGCCATCTGAAGGTGGGTCATTGTTACACTTTTCCAGTGGAGAATGAGAGCGTGCTATTCTCAGCATCTCTAGTGCCCCAGGTGAAGTGTGGAAGGAAACGGGAGGTGCATGCACGAGCGTGAACGAGTGTCTGCGGATGTAGAAGTGTTTTGTCGTGTTAGCAGCAGACAGATAAGGTCACAGCACATAAGAGCGTCCAGGACTGATCAGGCACATGGTGCTAAAATGCCTATGGAAATGAACAGGACAGTTTAGCACGAAGAAGAAAATAAACTAGTAGTGTACAACTCCACACATGCACCACACACGAGAAAGGCCTTTTCTTTTTGTGCTGTGCTTTTGGCTGTACAACAATAAGACATCCTGTTTGTATGTGAACATGGCACTTGTTTCTATGTTCTTTTGCACATTACCAAAAAGTGTAAATCGCTGGATTTACATAAACCGCAACATCCTATATGTCCGAACTAATGATTATTTGTATATCACTAAGCCAAGAATTACTGCAAAAAAAATATATATATTATCTATTATATATATATATTATACAGTGGGTACGGAAAGTATTCAAACACCCTTAAATTTTTCACTTTTTGTTATATTGCAACCATTTGCTAAAATAATTTAAGTTAAAAAAATTTCCTCATTAATGTACACACAGCACGCCCATATTGACAGAAAACACAGAATTGTTGACATTTTTTTAGATTTATTAAAAAAGAAAAACTGATATCACATGGTTCTAAGTATTCAGACCATTTGCTCAGTATTAAGTAGAAGCACCCTTTTGATCTAATACAGCATGAGTCTTTTTGGGAAAGATGCAACAAGTTTTTGACACCTGGATTTGGGGATCCGCTGCCATTCCTCCTTGCACATCCTCTCCAGTTCTGTCAGGTTGGATTGTAAACGTTGGTGGACAGCCATTTTTAGGTCTCTCCAGAGATGCTCAATTCAGGGCTCTGGCTGGGCCATTCAAGACAGTCACAGAGTTGTTGTGAAGCCACTCCTTCGTTAGTTTAGCTGTGTGCTTAGGGTCATTGTCTTGTTGGAATGTAAACCTTCGGCCCATTCTGAGGTCCTGAGCACTCTGGAGAATGTTTTCATCCAGGATATCCAGGTACTTTGGCCGCATTCATCTTTCCCTCGATTGCAACCATTCGTCCTGTCCCTGCAGCTGAAAAACACCCCCCACAGCATGATGTTGCCACCACCATGCTTCACTGTTGGGATTGTATTGGACAGGTGATGAGCAATGCCTGGTTTTCTCCACACCACACGCTTATAATTAAGGCCAAAAAGTTCTATCTTTGTCTCATTAGACCAGAGAATCTTATTTTTCACCATCTTGGAGTCCTTCAGGTGTTTTTTATTAAACTCCATGCGGGCTTTCATGTGTCCTGCACTGAGGAGAGGCTTCCGTCGGGGCCACTCTGCCATAAAGCCCCGACTGGTTGAGGGCTGCAGTGATGGTTGACTTTCAATGTCAACTTTCTCCCATCTTCCGACTGCATCTCTGTAGCTCAGCCACAGTGATCTTTGGGTTTTTCTTTACCTCTCTCACCAAGGCTCTTCTCCCCCGATAGCTAAGTTTGGCCGGAGGGCCAGCTCTAGGAAGGGTTCTGGTCGCCCCAAACGTCCAGGTGAAGTGTGGAAGGAAACGGGAGGTGCATGCACGAGCGTGAACGAGTGTCTGCGGATGTAGAAGTGTTTTGTCGTGTTAGCAGCAGACAGATAAGGTCACAGCACATAAGAGCGTCCAGGACTGATCAGGCACATGGTGCTAAAATGCCTATGGAAATGAACAGGACAGTTTAGCACGAAGAAGAAAATAAACTAGTAGTGTACAACTCCACACATGCACCACACACGAGAAAGGCCTTTTCTTTTTGTGCTGTGCTTTTGGCTGTACACAAAATAAGACATTCTTGTTTGTATTGTGAACATGGCAAGCTTGTTTCTATTGTTAATTTGCACATTACAAAAAAAAGTGTAAATTCTGCTGGATTTACATAAACAGCAACATACTATAGTCGAACTAATGATTTTTGAATAATCAGCTAAGCAAAGGAATTATGCAAAAAAAAAAAAATATATATATATCTATATATATATATCTATATATATGTGCGGGTGTTGTTTCCAGACAAATACTAAACCTTCTTAATCCAGATCAGTACTTGGAGAAAGCAAAATAAAATGAGCGATTAAGTCTTGTTTCTAAAAAAAAAAAAAAAAAAAGTTTGTTTACAACAGATAAACAGATGCCAAGGGGGTAAGAAAATTAAACGATTCAAAATTAGTATTTTTTATCCATTGGATAGAGGTGGTTTTACGCATAAGCCTCACTTATCTTTGGATACACTAGTCAGAAAACATAACTACTTTTTATTCGTCATTAAGAATGTTTACAGCATTTAACTGCGGCGAAAAACAGACAAAAATAATGAGTAAATAATTTTTTAACAGTGTCTAAAACCCTCTTTTTGAAAAACAAAAAAACTTTTGCTGAATTAGAGAAAACCATTTTTATGAAATGTGAAAAATAATAGCATACACGGGGGGGGTGGGCTTACATTTTGGTAATTTTTGATCTGAAAAACAGACAAACACACAAAATCTCTTTAGTTCATCGTACTGGGGAATCGCCCAATGACCTCTGATACGTACACTGGTTGACACATGGTCTGATTCAGAAGCTCGTGAGGATCACAGGCATAATTGGATGAGGACTAAGGACCCACCACTACAGAAAAATCCTACAGAAAAATAGATCAAGTGTTTCACACTTCTTCTGGTTAAAAAACGTATCTTATGCTCCCAAGGCTGCATTTATTTGATCAAAAATACAGTAAAAACAGTTTTATTGTGAAATATTATTACCATTTAAACTAAATGTTTTCTATTTGAATATATCGTAAAATGTAATTTATTCCTATGATGAAAAGCTGAATTTTCAGCATCAATACCTCCAGTCTTCAGTATCACATGATCCTTCAGAAATCATTCTAATATGTGATTCCGATGGAAAGAAACAGTTCTATTTTATATCATCAATATGGAAATTGTTGTGATGCTTAATATTTTTGTGACTTGATACATCAATTTGTTCAGGATTCTTCATGAATACAAGTTCAAAACCGCCAGATTGTGAAAAATAGATAATCCTTTGTAACATTTATAAATATCTTTACTTTCATGTATAAAATGAATCATTTCCTTGCGTCGTTTTTTTTAAAGGGGTCCTATTATGCTCTTTTACAAAGTCTTGATTTTGTTTTGGGGGGTAATAGAACAGGCTCTCATACTAGGTTGTTCGAGAAACAAACGCATTATTTTTCACATAATTTACATTATTAATATACTTTTTTCCCCAGGCTGGCACAAACGGCTCGATTAGTTCTGGGTTTGATGAAGGCCCGCCTTCCAAAAAATGAAATTTGTTGTGATTGGTTAGCTGTCCCAGTGAGTTGTGATTGGCGAACAGCTTAGACAGTGTTTCAGTACTGCCACGCCCCTTGCTCCGTCTTTCAACAAAAGCTTTTGGCGAATCCGGCACTTCTCACTCGTGATGTGGAAGCTGTCCTCAGTAAAATGTGCAGCACACAATAGCAAATTGGGGTTATAATGCTCAGGAACAGAGTTAAAAAATAAACTGCAACAACTGTTTCCTGACATCATCCGCTTTCGGAAGCACGGAGGTGACGGAGGGAAAAAAAAAACAGCGTTTCAGGCGGTCGCACACCGGACGAGAAGCGCAGCGTCGCGCCACGTCTTTAAAATTCAAATACATTATTTTCTATGAGTGTAGGCACACCGGTGGTGCCGTTCGGCATCTGTCCGCGGCGCCCAGCTACGTCGTGTTATACTTGTAAGAATTGTTCTAGACCAGCGGTTCTCAATCCCAGTCCTCGCGTACCCCCGCTCTGCATGTTTTGCACGTCTCTCTTTGTTAACACACCTGATTCAGATCATCTCGTTAGAAGTGAGCTCCGTGCATGAACTGTGTTCCGATTGACATGGTCCCTACACAGTGTCCATTGCTCCCTACTCCCTGAGCAGGGGAAATCCGTTGAAGTTTACTTCACTTCGGAATATTCATTTACAGAGTTGCGCTGCGCCGCTGCCTGCAGCGTCTTCACACACAAACGAAACTTACTAGAGAGAGAGAAGCGCGAAGTGGGACATAATATACCTCTGTTGAATGATACACTTTACGACTTCACGATCGTCGGCACTTTATAACTGGCGCCTCTTGCCCATGGACTAAATTCAGTACGCTAGCCGTCAAAAGCCATGCCGAAAAGCGAATATCCACGGTACGCAAGAGGTGCTGTGGCCCCGCAGCTTCATACACAGTGGGCACTTACAGGTCAAAATCACAAAGTCTGCGCGCTCAGACGAGAACATACAAATGTGGCGGCATCCCAAGAGCCAGGGCTGGTACGCAAGGAATGGAATGAGATACCTTCGTTCTAGGATTGCCAAAAAATTTGAGGCTACAGCCAGCGCTCTCTTCTTGGTTTTTTCTGATGCCTAATCGCAGAAGCACTTCTCACTTCGTAACTAGTCTGATGCGCCTCATCTAAACCACGAAGTTCTAGAGGTCTAAACTAACAAACTAGCCCTCCCCACCCCCCAACCATTCGAATTTCGGTAGGCGGGAATTATTTTTAATGATATTCCAATGAGCCACTTTGTGATATCACAAAGCCCGGAAACCAAACGCTGTAGTCCAAACGAGCCGTTCGTTGTAGTTCTTGAAAAGGGATTTTTTTAAAACTAAATATCTCCCTTTGGAGTGGACTTTGAGATTTGTAACTTTCTAGATCTTTTTAATGCCCAAACATACACACTACACACTGACTAAAATTAAAAAAGTGAAAAAGCATAATAGGACCCCTTTAAAAAAAACATACTGACCCCAAACTCTAGTGTACGAAAATAGTGTACTACTGTACGTACATACATACAGACAACAGAAAATGCAAAAAAAAAAAAAGAAAGAAGAAAAAGAAAAGACCTGAAATTTTTAACCACTGTGTGAAAGTGTTAAAGTTTTTATGACTGTACAAAATGCATGAATATTTAATGAGGCAGGTTAAAGCAAGCTCTAGTTGCTGGTTATTTGCTAAACATTTATCCTAATGATTCCACACACGAATATCTTTAGCCACCCCTTGCATAGTATCTGGGTAAAAAGTGATGCTAACCCACTTTCAAAACTGGCCTTTACCCGGGGTTAAAAAATATATTAACCCAGGGTTACACGCAGTGGAATAAAACAAAAAGAAAAAAAAACGAAGAGAAGCATAAAGAAAGAGAAACGGATAGAGGGAGGAAGGAGGATATGACAGAAGGAAGCAGCATTTTTGTCCGTATTTGCATGAAAATGGTGTTGGCGGCTCAGAGGGGGAAACGGTGCAGAAGATTTGAGAGTAACACGTACCAAAGACAGTTCTGGCGGGCACGGATTCCTTATTTATCCAGAAAGACACTTGAGAAAGGATTACAGTCATGATGCAGGGGATGTACGTCTGAATCATGAAGTAGCCCATTTTCCGTTTCAAATGGAAGTAGACCGTCATTACCACATATTCACCTGAAAGAACAGAGAAACAGAAACAGGAAGTGCCTTATTAGCCCAAGAGCGGACAAGCAAAGGAACAAGGTCAGAATGACAGTCTGTCACCACGGCAGACTTATTTTCGCTGTACAGCAAAGTTTTCTGGCAGATTCATCTTCTTTTAACAGAATGAGGCTCACAGCCGTATTGGGAAACAGCGATCCAGTAATCAAAACACATCATGAATGCTCCAAATCTCTTATGTAATTTTGATAAAAAAGATGTAATGAACAAACAAATGCCATTTGTGTCTCTGAACATGTGCACACTAATAAGATGGACTTAAAGCTTGAGGTACTTGTAGCACACAGGACAAACGGTTAAGGCATAACATCTGTGGGGGCTTGATGTTCAAAATGTAATTTTTCCATTAGAGTGAGCAGTATAAACAAAACTAGAGCATTTCCAGAAATAAATAGCAGTTTTTGAGTTTTAGGTAAGTTTAGGTTTTCTGTGTCAATTAAATACTGTTGTTTCACATATAGTCACTAGCCCCTTTCACACAGTAACCTGTGAATTGCTGTAAAATTACCTGAACGACTTTGCCAGTAAATACAAAAATGCGCTGTTCACACAGGTAAGGACGTTCCGTCTTATTTCCGGTAAAGCACCATTCACACATCGATTTCAAAATACCGGTAAATTCTGTGACTTCTTTAACTGGAAATCACCTCTAAACGGCTGTGCGTCTCAGTGTTATGTTTGTCAACATGGAGAGGTTTACACGGTCAGTGTTTTTGCTGATGTTTTCATTTTTGTGTCAAACGTTCACATTCATGCAGCACTTTTGGCCCTGAGACATCATATTAGACACCTTTAGACATATCTTTGACTTCCATAAACAGAGCGGAGTATCTGCGTCAGAATGTTATGATTGGCCCAGAGAATACGTCTGTCTTCAGCGCATTCTAAACTCATACTTGCTCATACCGGTAATAATGTGCTGCGTTCACACGGAGCACATTACCAGTAATTTTCTGGTAATGTTACAACTTTAATACCGGTAAATTGCAGAACAAATTTAGTGGTATTTTTGAAAAGGTCCTGTTCACACATGATCTCTTAACGGTAATTTACTGGTAATTTACCAGTAAAGACTATGTGTGAAAGGGGCAACTGTTAAGACTAACACTTTGTTCTAACCAGACGCAGACAAGGTAAGTTTACAGCAGCCAGGGCTGGACTGGGACAAAAAAATCAACCCTGGCATTTTTGGTCCAAACAGCCCACCATTACAATCGGAATCTAGTCGGACAGCACCCATATATATACACTGTCGTTTCAAAAACACACACACACACACACACACACACACACACAACACTGTGTTGTATACTGTGTTTACCAGTTTAAGTGGACCAGTGTACTCACTCGCTCTTGATTTGCTGTTAATAGTCCGTCAAGTAACTGTCTACAAATGGCTATCTACAAAAACTAGAGATGCACAGATTAAGATTTTTCATGGGCGATTCAGATTGTCAGCAAATGGGCTGATTCTGATACTGATTGCTGACTTTTTTTTTCTTTAAGCAAGAGACAAGAAACAATGAAAGAGAACATTAACAAGCTGTTCATTTGCTCTATTACAGGCTGAACTGCTCTTAAAAAAATCTGTAGCCATTTAAAATTAGAGGCAACACTGCATTTTAATCACAGTCCAAACAAAAATGCTACATGTAGCATGAGCAGTTTTTTTTAATTAAATTGTACAATTACAAGATTTAAAGCAAACAGGTCTGACTTGAGCTTTGTGAAATTATGATAAAAATGCAAATTCACTCTCTGACAGCAGGTGGAGCTTATGAAACAGCTGCAATATAGCATTTCCTGTAAACACAAAAGCGCTGCTCTTATAAACACTGCTTTAATATGTACTATTCGGAGGTAGGATGAAAAGAAAATGCCATCTAAACTTTTCTGAAGATAGTCAGTTTCCTTCAGAGATTCCTATAAACTCACACAAATTAAATCTTAAGAATTTCTTCCTTATTTTGCATATCGCGAACAAAGTGAATTTGCTCTGCCATGTAACGGCTTTTTTGATTTTTTGTATATGTATGGATGAGGCGGATTTTATTTACCAGTGATTTACAGCTAGATGGACACATACATAGAAACCAAGCAATTGACAAAATGTCCTGTCATACGATCAGGGCGGTTTGGGAACAGTGCTATAAATGGTTAAAAGTATGGAGTAAAAAGAAAAAAACTGCAATCACAGTCTAATTCAATTGTGATGTCATTGAGTTGGGGTTTCGAATCCCAAACACAAAGTGGTGAGAAATCTCAATACAGCTGCGCCTTTGCAAGCACTCATTCATCGCGTGTTTCAACAGTTTGGGGGTCAGGTCCCAAAATTTTTGTGAAAGAAATTGAAATACATTATTTTTTGAAATTAACACAAGGATTATGTCTTACATGCTCAACAGTGGCAGTAATCTATG
Source organism: Sinocyclocheilus anophthalmus (assembly GCA_018155175.1). Classification (NCBI taxonomy): domain Eukaryota; kingdom Metazoa; phylum Chordata; class Actinopteri; order Cypriniformes; family Cyprinidae; genus Sinocyclocheilus; species Sinocyclocheilus anophthalmus. The sequence continues at coordinate 306,519 of JADLZN010010084.1, forward strand.
TGCACTGCATAGTTCTAGATTTAATGAACCTTTCTATTAGATCAACGGAAATCTTCAAAACAAACAATTTTGCCCAAAATTTGAAGCAGCACAACTGTTTTAAACATTGATTATAATAAGAAATATTTATTGAGCAGCATATTAGAATGATTTCTGAAGGATCATGTGACACTGAAGTAATGATGCTGAAAATTTTGTTTTCCATCACAGCAATAAATTACATTTCAAATATATTAAAATACAAAACAGTTATTTTAAATGTAATACTATTTTACAGTATTACTGTATTTGATTAAATAAATGCAGCTAAAACAGTTTTTTAAAATTGAATTTCAAACAGTTATTTTGATCAAATTGCAGCCTTGGTGAGAATAATAAGAGACTTCTTACAGAATCTTACAGACCCCAAACATTTGGACAGTTGTATTCTGTATATTGCAAGATATTGCAGCAAAAATGTTGGTGTCACTGTGAGAGTATGTTATGTGTCTGTACCTGTGATAGATTTTACAGTCTCGCTTGACACAGTCTGTCCGATCAGGTCGTACTGTACCAGGCTGGATGACTCAGGTGGGACCTCCACAGAATGCTGCGGGCCTTTGGTCCAGGTGTAGATCATCTCAGTCTTTGGGTAGGCATCTGACACACACAACAGAGCTGTCATAACAAGCCCTTACATGATATATAGAATATATGTGTGCATAACACTAACAATCAGACCATATCTGTGGCTGTGTGTCTTCCCGTGGAACTCCAAGACTCATGCGCTGCCCAACAGAGAGTAAATGGACACTTCTGCTGCAGTCTCCTGATGCTCCGATTTTTCTCCAGAGTAAAAAAGCCTTGGGTAAACTGAAAACAAATTAGGCAATTGCTGGCATATTGCTGGAAACTGCAGATGACTGGGAAATATTTGTTTATATTGAGATTTATGATTGCAGATTTTGGTAGCTTTCGCAAACTCGCCAGTTGTGAGATTGTTGTTCTAGTGGAGTTCATGTGAGATTATTTTCTCAAGATAATTTAATTCTGCCCCCCTGCGAAAAATTACAGATAATAAAAAAAAAAAAAAACAAAAAAAAATTTCTAACTTCCAAGATTCAAACAAATTTTGCTTTAAGGTCGTGTCAGTATTCACAGTCTTAAATGACAGCATTACTGGAGTAACAATACTCGTAGTTTGTTTTCTGCTAAAAAGTCACAATTAAGTGAGTTGAGTTCATGCTTTACCAAAGACAATTTCTGCAATTATCTGTAAGGCAAATCTATTTTTTGCTTGAGTTTAAGGTATTTTTTCTAGCCTCTGCATTTTCTTGTTTTAAGTTACGTTCCTCTTTTATGCATTTTTCAGAAACATGTATTTACCTTAAGTCTTAAGTGAATATATTGATTTAAGCATGTTTGTCGTTTGTCTGGCCCACGACAACCATAGGGAGAACACACAAGCTCTCAAAGCTCATTTGTGTTTTTTGCACAACACTGCTGCATTTGGCCAAGAAAGCGAACTCCCGGATTACAGCTGTGCTTCGCATTTCTTCGGATCTATATTTACAGCTCATTACCGGTATCATGAGAAGGTACCGAAAGCATTTGGCAGAGCATGCGCAACATGTTCGCGATCTGACGAGAGGAAGCGCATTGAAGCACTAATCCATGTTGGGATCTGCGCTATTACGCTCGGTAAATGTGCGTCATTTCTCTCCTATGCGCAGAGCACATGCTGGCCTCAACGGTCCGGTTATGCCCTGTCTTCTATGTGCACCTTTGCCGGGTGATCTCCGTCGAGCCCACCGCCCCTCTAATGCAACAGACGCTTGTGCTCGCACCTTTTGTGGCGGATCTTTATGGGGGAGCACTTCTCCCCAGTCTGTTGGAGTCGAGAGCTGCATGGGCGTGTCAGACGTACGGGTGCTCCTTGGATTCATCCTCTCTTACTTTCCTGTTTGTTTTTCTTTCCGCTGTTCTACTTTTTCCCGGGCCAGCGCGAGGCGTGGTTCCGCTACACACCCCTGCCCCTCGGGCGTTCCTCTCTCCGCGGCCTTCTGTGTTGCTGCTTCACGCAAGTCGCACAGTCACGTTGTCATTTGTGCTCGCTTTATGGTGCCTTCTCTTTTCTCCTGTCTTCTTTTTTTGCCTTTTTTTTTTTTTTTTTTTTTTTTTTTTTTTTCCACCACTGACCTCTCCCCCCATTCCCTTTTCACTCTACCCCACTCCCCCACAACCCACCATATACATATCCCCATATATCTCTTTATTCTCTTTTCCTTCTCCCTATTCTTTCTCTTTTCCTTCCCCCTCTTTTTTTCTTTTCTCTCCCATTTTTCTATTTATACAAATATACTAAGATATCCCCCCCTTCTCTTTTCTATTTCTTTTTATTTTTTTTTTCTTTTCTTAAGTTTTCCACGTGATTCTCCACATTCATACTCCCTCTCTTCCACACTAATCTCATCTTCCCCATATTTCCCTCCCTAGTCTTTTTTAGGAGTTCTTTACACAATACTGATAGCTTCTCAATCCCCAAACAGAGTGATAACATCCAATCCAATCCCCCAATCACTTAAATAATCAGATCCTTGCAACTCTCCTGCGATCTATTTTCCCCCTTCCCTCTCAAAAGAAAGCAACTTTTTTTATATACGCGCTTCCCTGAATTGCAACACGTGCTAGAGACATTTTTGTGATTTTTTTACACCCCATATACTACATCTTTCTCCACCACTCCTTGCTGTCCCACCCCTCTTTTTTGCTTTCCCCTCATCACACCCACCCCCCCCCTGTTGTTGATGCTTTTCAGTTTTCCTGCCTTTTTTCATTTTCTTTTCACACGATTCGGTGTTTCATTGTTTTTCTTTTTACAAATCCAACCCCTCGTCCTATATTACTTTTAGTACTGAGTCTCCCCACTATCTCCCGTATTATCATTTTCTTTTCATTTTCTTTTTTTTTTTTTCTCTCTTCTTTTTCTCTTTTCTTTTTTCCTCTCCTCAAATGTTCCCTCCATTTCTTTTTTGGTTTTTTTTCTTCTTCTTTCTTCTATCTTTATCTTTCCGTGCTACATCTTCTAAAAGAGGTCTATAAATTACTAAACCCTTGCCCTACCACACTAATCAAATTTCAGCATGGCAACTCAACCCACCGATAGAGCCAAACCACCACAATCCTTCTATATAAACCTCACAACACTCCACCCCTCAAATCACACCCCCTCCCAAAATAACAACCTTTTTCTTTTCCCCCCCCCCCCCATTCCAAATCCCCCCAAAACCTCATCAACCCCCCCCATGACCGCTCCGCATCCTCCCCCCCCTGAACCACATATCCGCTTCCCACTTTCTCCAACTCTAACACCCCACATAGAGGTTTACTGTCGCAAGTCCACACCGCGACACCACCGACGTAGAGAACCATACAAAAAGTGCATGCCCCAACGCCCCACCAACCACACCATCCGCGCACAATCATTTGGATGAAGACTGACCACAAAAAAACCCAGACACTGTACAGTATACAAAATCTCATAGACACACCCAGCACAACCCATCAGTGCCCCAAAAAAAAAGCCCACATTCAACAACCACAATCCATTGTGTTCTCCACCACCACCACACCACCCCGGAAATTGACGCCCCCTAGTCACACCGACAAAACACCCGACACAACAGAACGAGAGAGAGAGATGGTTGGTGTTAAGACACCCCGCAACGTGTTCACCCAGACAACAAAGAGGTCAAACAGGGGACCAACATAGCGCAGAGTGCAGATTGAGTTTACGCCCATCCAAACAATAAGAGAACTGACACACAACAAGATCACCACGACGCCATCGGGTTACGTACCAACACGAAACACAAAGTGACACCGAGCCCTTCACCTCTGAACAGGCAGCGCATACTTGATGATATTTATGTAAGGAAATGCAGGCTTTGATAATGGTATACGAAGAGCTCGGTTTAGGTATGCCGGTCTGTTCCAATCAGCGCGCTCCGAGTAATCCAGAATCGACTGATAGCGGCCCCCCGAGCAAACTCACTACTATTGAATACAGAAGACAGAGACAATGCGATGACACTGAGAGCATGGAGCCGACCCCCCACCTGTATCAGAGTGCAAAGGAAAGATTGTAAACTGAAAACGAGAGCTGTTATAGGTCTGCGCAGTCCCGGGGCAGGAGGGAAAGCTGTGGTGACCTTCTCGGCTCTACAGGGGATGAACAGCTCTCTGTCTAGATGCTTCCCCTCCGGCCCAGAGAAAGAACAGAAAGATGTATAAGAAGACAAAGAAGAGAGAGCAAGATATCCATCAGCACATTAGTGCAGTCACCACTAAAAAACCAAAACATTGAGAACGTCCTCCATCACAATGTCACAATGCGCCAGCAGGAGCTCTCTGGACTGATTTTATCTCCAGATCTTCCAGCAGTCTCCATAAAAGAGCCCTACCCACCTGCCACATATTCCCATTTGAGATTACGGCTTCTTTTCAGATTTCTCTTTCTGTTCCTGAACTTTTTTTTTCACGTTTTCGTTTTCATTTTTGCTGACCGACTGTCATGAACAGTCCTGCTGATATGGAGATTCTTTGTTCAGTTTTTAGAATATGAACCAACTCTGTATTTACACACTCGGAAGAAAAAGTAATTTCTCCTTTCTGCTTTTCAGACCTCTAAGATATTTGCTCTTAAATTAAACTTGTAGTTTATACACTGTGTATATACTGTATTTATATATGTATTTTTTTTCTCTCCCAAATAAAATAATGAATGTCATGAGTTTGTATTTGCTTAGCCAACTATGAAAAAGTTATTCTAGATGAAGAACTATTCAGTGTTTAAACTAGCAGCCAGGGCAACATACTGAATTTATTTTTTTGTACCATAAAAACTCAAAGATCCTATGTTAAGAATGCAATACTAGCTTACTGCATACTATGCAGTGAACATTGAATACTGCATGCTATTTAAATTTAAATAAATATTTATTTATACAAAACTTGACAGTCTGACAAAAAATTGTAACATTACTTGAATGGTCAAGTTGAGCACATTGCATTGTGGGACGCAGTATCCCATGCAGTATGCTCTGCTGAACACTACAATTTTTTGGCAAATGTAGTAAGCAATTCAGCTATTCCACACATAAAATGTACATACCATTTACTGTATATACTATTGTTATTTTGGGGTCAGTAAAGAAATTAGTACTTTTATTCAGACACATTCAATTGGCCAAAAGTGATGTTTCAAATAAATGCTGTTCTTTTGAACTGTTTTCAACATTTGTAATAATAAGAAATGTTTTTTGAACCGCAAATCAGCATATTAGAATGATTTCTGAAGGATCATGTGACACTGAAGACTGGAGTAATGATGCTGAAAATTCAGCTTTGTATTTCAGTAATAAATTACATTTTACAATATATCCAAATACAAAACAGTAATTTTAAAATGTAATGCTATTTTACAGCATTAATGTATTTGATCAAATAAATACCGCCTTGATGAGCATAAGAGACTACTTTCAAAAAACATTTAAAAAAATCTTACAGACCACAAACTTTTGAATGGTAGTGTATATACTATATGCAGCAGAAATAGTATGCACAGTGTGCTGTTCTGAACATAGCCATGTTTTGACAAACACAGTCTCAATTCTGAATAGTATACAAGCATACTACCCTATGGCAGTATGCTATTCTAAATCGGCCACCTTTCCAATGTGTGTTTTTGGTGTGTTTTAAGATGAAGTGCATTTGAATGAATTTGACGGGACAAAAACAAATGCAATTAAATTCAAACACGTTATCAATAGGTTTGGTCTTTTCCTGGAAGCTTTTGAATTTTAAATTCACATGCTGTAAGTGAATTTTGTCAGCTTTTAGAAGTTCACTAGCATATAGATGAACTTCAATTCTGAATTTGTAGGGTCACACAAAAGAATCCCTCAAATAATCAATTCTGTTTCCCGTATAAATTGTTTAGTCATCTGACAGTGAAGAGAGAGAGAAATCCATTTTTAAAGAAGGAATTATTTAAGTGCTCTTCAAGAAATGCTTCATAAGTAATGTTCTTCTCCTCACTCCAAACACATTTAAACTGCCATGTTCCTTTACTCTGAAATATCTGAAGCCTCAAATCATGCTTTAGTGTTCTGTGAAAAAAATCAACATATATAGAGTAATCCTCACAGCTGCCAAACTTCAGAGGGCAGGAGTGGCCATCCATTGGGAAATCAACGAGTCTCATTGGACATTCTGCAATTATTGTCAACCTGTGGAAAAAACACAGATAGAAATGGTTAAAATATTGAGGATGTGATGTCCAGCAACACCTTCAAAGTTCTTTACACCAAGTAGGACATGTTGCTGGATCAACATCCTTTTCTTTCAAATAGCTAGAATTGTAGTGTTAGCCTTAGGGTGGCGTTTGAGGCTTCAACAACATTCATATCAACCTGCCATTTTCCACTGAACACAACTGTTGTTGCAGGATCAACAAAAGATGATCCAGGAACACATCCTACTTGGCATAACGTCGGTCACCCACGAGCAAATACAGTCTGCCAAACTCTTTTCAGTGTATGCATGCTGTACCTCATAGTGTATAGGATGGTGCCGTTCTTCATGATTCTGAAGAGTCTGTTGGGTGCCGTCATGTTGTGAGCCACTGATCTTTTGCCGTTCCTGAAGAATGTGTCGGGGGTCCAAACTTTGGTCACCATCAGGTTATTTAGCCGGAGGATCTCCACCGGGCCATCATACTTCAACCGCCTATCCACCCATGTCTGGCGGAAGAACACGTCCATGGTGTACTCCTGGAAAAAAGCACAGATATAGAGCAGTCAAAACAGCACACAAATCAATCTGACTTACTCCTGACAGAATGCTTCATTAGAGTGGTTCAGTAAAAAGCAACTTCTCAATAAAAAAAATATATAAAATCCACCATAATCTTGCAAAAACACTGTCAACACACGTAAACAAACACTTCCCCTCACGCTGACAAATTGTGCTCCTGCCAAATTCCCCTGTAACCCTTAAAAACAACATCAAAATGAACTCTATTTACTTTTTAGAATAATCCTGATATGAACTCAAGGATTTCTCATCAAATTCTTCCAAGAAAGAGTTTTCTTGTAAAAACTCCACTGTAACGCTTAAAAATGACATAACACCAATTTGAACCCTATTTAGGCTACTATTTAAAAAATGTCTCAAACTGTGCAGATTCACCAAAAGTATTAATACCAAAGTATGCAATCTAGTCAGGTCAAGGTCTCAACATGAACTTAAGCATTTTCAATCAAATTCCTCCAAAAAAGAATTTCCTTGTAAATAATAAAATAAAATAAATAAATAAATAAAAATGAACCCATTTACTGTTAAAGAAAATGTCTCAAACTGTGCAAATTCTTCAAAATACTAGAGTATACTAAAGTCAAGGGTCTCAATATGCGCTCAAGCATTTCTCATCACATTTTTTGTAAAAAATATCCCCTGTAACTGTAACACAACAAGGTTGCGTGGGTGGGGAAAAATAACATTAACCAATAATATTATAGGATTTTTTTTTCAAAGTTGTAAATAAAACAAAGATGGAGTATGTTTTACAAGTAAATACAATAAAAAAAAAATTCTACTTCAAAATTTCACATTTAATTGAATGTGTTACTTAACATTTCTTTCTAATTATTTGTTAGAATTTCTGAGTGAAAATTGTTTCTACACAATTTTTTGTTTTGTTTTTTCAGTGTACTGGAGAAAAGCAGCTGAATATTCTGTTTCCTTGGAAACATATAACAATACGGAAATTAAATGGATTTTGAATGTCCTTTAGTGCATTCCTTTTTGCTGGTTTTAATACTGCAGGTACCAATCTGCTCTAAACACTGTAAGTTTGGTCACATTTAGTGCTGTTATGCTCTTGTGCGAGGTGCTGAACCTCATATTCTTCTCAGGGGAAAATACCTGCTGAAATTGTTGACTCAATCACAAATGTTTTTTTGAATCTCTGCCACACAGTACTTGATTCACTCTGACTAAGCAGATAACTGCACCTTGCACTGATCTAAATGGCAAGCTGCCTGAATTATTTATTTTAATAATATCTCAGCAGATGGATATGACACCTTATATAACAGCTGCTTGTGCACACACACATGTACACACACAAATCCAACCTGTTCACACATAATCATAAACATCTCAGAGCACTCACCATCTCCACATCGGAAACTGGGCCGAAACTTGTGACGTAAATATCGGTCTTCACTTCCGTCACTGGACCTGGTCGGACAGAGGAATCAGAAAAGAAAGAAAAAACAGAAAAGAATAAAAAAAATAAAAAAAAAAAAGAATAAAAAAAAGAAAAAAAAAAAAGAAAAAAAAAATAAAAGAAAAAAAAAATAAAAAAAAAACAAAAGAAAAAAAAAATAAAAAGAAAAAAAAAGAAAAAGAGAAAAAAAATTATTTTAAAAAAGAAAAAAAAAAAAAAAAAAAAAAACAAAAAAACAAGAACAAGAAAAAATCAAAAACAACAAAAAAAGCAAAGAAAAAAAGAAAAAAACAAAAACACCAGACCCCCAATCCCCCCCCCCCCCCCCCCAACATAACCTCTATGACTAGAAAGCACAAAAATGAGGGATCATAGAAGTGACCAAACCAGGTAAACGAATGAAAAAAATGGATTAACACAGGGGGGATTTGTTGTTCGTTTGCTTTTGCTTTTTTGGCTGTCAAAGTCAACATGAACCCACATTCTCGACTCATTTGACTTCTATAATGAGAAAAAATGCTGGACAGGACTTGATTTGTTCAATCAAGAATTTATTTGATGGTATAAAGTGTGTGTTTCAAATCAGAATCAGAGCTAAATGTGAGTCACAGCGGAGTGGAAAATCTGTAATTATTTGCTAATATTGCATAACTTTTATGACAATGTTAAGCAGCATTAGATAACAACTCTTAAGATTTTAGAAAGGCGCATTACCTACAGTATTACGGTAGTCTAAAACAACACCTAAACAGCTATTTGGCTAAAAGGAATAGTTCACCCAAAGATGGGGTGAAAATATGTTCAAATGCACCCTCTGGACATCCAAGCTGTTGTTATTCAGAACAGGTTTGGAGAAATGTAGCATTACATCACTTGCTCACCAATGTATCCTCTGCAGTGAATGGGTGCCGTCAGAATCCATATTCAAACAGCTGATAAAAACTTTGATGACTTCATCACTGAATAAAGCAATATGGATAGAGGACTCATATTTTATCCAGAAGCAACAGTTTGAAGTTAAGAACATTGTAACGATGGGTTTGTTTCCTACAAACACGCAGCTTTTCGCTTCAGCAGACGTTTATAGATGGAGTCGTGTGGATTATTTGTGCATTCTAAAAAATGCTGCGTTGTTTCAACCCAACTTTGGGTCAACTATGGACTAATCCAGCTGTTGGGTTAAATTTTTAAATGACATTTTTAACCCAAAAGTTGGGTTAGTCCATTTTTGACCCAAAATTGGGTTGAAACAACCCAGCATTTTTAGAGTGTATAATTATGGGATGTTTTTAAATCGGTTGGACTCTCATTCTGAAGGCACCCATTCCTGCAGAGAATCCATTTATGTGCAAGTGATGTAATGCTACATTTCTCCAAATTATGAAGAAACAAACTCATGTACATCTTGGATGTGACATCAGTCAAAAGGAAAGTAAATTCTGAGGCATATTCTTAAAAATGTACACTGTCAAGTACTGCACAATATGTTTGTGTATTAGGAAAGGAAGAGTCTGTTTGGATTTCACTTTTCCCAGTTTTCTCTGACTGAAGCAATTTCTCCTTTATTTATCTACTTTTACCAAATTCTTGTGGAGAGAAAAATAAAATGATAAATAAATAAACAAATAAAGACCAAAAGTGTAACTGAAAACAGACTAAGGCACTCAAAGCTCTAAATCACATGATTAATCACTGAACCGTCTCATTGGCTGAACTTGTGAGGTAGATATTGAGAAGATACGGAGGGGACGTAGGAGCAAGAAAGATGATGTTATAGAGGGTTCTTCTGACAGATCTGGCTGGTCGTAAGAGACGCGGATTCATTGAGAGAGAATGGACTTCAGTACAAAAAACGACAAGAAAAATGGATTATTACACTTCAATCTGAGTTGCGTCAAGAAGCAGAGGGACACTGGACGAGAGCATCTCTCACAGTTGACAACCATGAATTCTACAGAAATATGAAAGACAGGAACAATCTCACTCAGTCCACTGCACACAAAAATAAAAAAGAGATCTTTTAAATATCTAAAGTAAGTAAATGGAGGTCTCCTGCTTTCAGATGCATCTCCTCTTGAGATTCAAAAGAGATCTCATCAGTGCCTCAAACTGCACAGATTTGACCAAAAGACCAAAGTATGCAATCACAAGTCAAAGGTCTCAATATGAAACATTTCTCATCACATTTGAATACTAAGCTGCTTTTCATATTCACTTTATCTATACTCTTACTGCAGGACAATTATCTCATTTGTTTCTATTGAAACACAAAAGGAAGATTTTCAAACAGAAAATCAAAAAAAATTTGCAATACAACAACAGTTCATACAATGTAATTGTATCTATTATTATTATTATTATTTATTCATTTATTTATTTAATTAAATCTTCCTTTTAGGTATATTTTAGGCTGCAGACTGTAAATCAAACGAGAACGGATGTATGTGATAGCTTCACAACCGAAATTTCCATTGATGCGCAGTTAGCCGTTTCTTTGTAATTATTTGCAAAATTTACGCAATAGATCGAGACTGTGAGAGGAAATATTGTGAAAAAATAGTTTGAAAGTAAATCCTACACCTTTTTTTCAGTAGTGATTAGTCAAGTAAAAAAAATAAAAAAAACTTTTAAGTATCATAAAATAGTCCATATGACTCATGCTCTATGTTCCAAGTCATCTGAAGCCATAAGGCAGCTTGTATGAGAAACAGAAACTCACAATTTTAGCTTGTCATTTACAAAAAAATCTTTCTCTTGACCAACTGATTTCGGAGGACTTGGAATATAGTGGACAAGTCGTATAGATTACTTTTATGGTGCTTTTTTTTTGTCACATGCACCATTGATCAAATTTGCTATTTTTATGTTCCACAGAAATGATAACAGGTTTGCAACAACATTAGAGTGAATTTTTACTTTTGGGTGAACAATTACATAATACAGTATATTTTGACAAGTGTATTTCTTCAAACCCAAGTCCTCATGGTGCAACAATCAGACGACAACAACAAGGCCAGTGGTAAGAGACGCGCCCGAGCCCTGATATCTATCATCTCTGAAGCACTGCATTCTTTGGCAAGGGCAACTCATGCTATCCTACTAGAACTGTGAACCCACACCATCTAGCTGAGAGCTGATCAAGCCCCTCCAGCCTGATCCAGCGCCGCTCGAGAGCTCTTGTCATGTGAAGGTGGGTGTGCTGCTCTGTTTGGAGAGATGTGCTCTCTGCCTCTTCACTAAAGTTGCATAAAAAACCTTCATTCCCAGAGCTCCAATCACATCCTGGCATTACGCATAGAGAACCACACTCTTTGATTTGATTATTTATTTAATGGGTAAAAAAATTAAATGAGGGAAAGGGAAGAGTGGAAACTGATGTGTGCAGCAAGTCTTGATGTTTTTTCTTTAGAAACTTTCATCAATAAGTCATTAATCAATATTATGTAATGATTAATACATCACTAGCTCATGTTTCTAGGCTGAAAATATTTAATTTCATTTCTAACAATTTGCATGCACACTAACTAATGATCTCTAAAGCATCATATAATCTAGTAACGCTTTTTCATGCTATTAATGAAGCTATAAAGTGTTACATTTTACACGCGAAGTTTAATATCCAGATCTTTTTGACTATTTTTTTTACAATTTTCAAGCACACTCTAAGGGGTTAATACTGAAGTTTCAAGCACAATGACCACAGTCAAATCTTTCGTGCTATTGTACTCAAGAATAGAGCAACAATAAAATTGTTCGCTCATTACCAGCAATTATATAGCAGCGAATCATTTGGCTTCACAAAACAGGTTAAAACGCTTGTGCGCGCTGTTTAAAGATAGGAGAGTGTGGGGAAAGTGAGCGGTTTACGCAAACAAAGCGAGCATCTCTTCCTACTTAAAATGTGTGCATTAAGCGGCTTTCTCGGCGCGATTACATAACTAAACTCGCTTAAACAACCAAACGGCACCGATCTAACAGATACATGAGAGCAGAGAAAGAAAGTGGGCAGCAAAAGGACATTTGGAGTTGGCTTACACCTCCATCTCCCCTCAGAGGACATCGACCCTCACCAAACAAACAACACTTGGTAAACAGCATGCGACCTGCGTAAAAACACAACATTTGGAGAGCTCGCTTTGCGCGAGAAGCTTTAAAAGTAACGTGAGCTTTTTTTGGGCCAAATGATTGTAAAGATTTTGGCACGTACCCCCAAATCCAGGTCGGAGCCTGTTGTCGTAGCCATCCAGAAGTCGGTCCAGAATGCGTGTGAAATTTTCCGGGTATAATTTCTCATCCTTTCTGATCTGTCCAGATATTCTCTTTATGCTAAAAACAACACATAGCAAACTGAAGCATTTTAACATTGCGCACACATGAAATAAACGCCTATTTTTCGTATCAATCAACAGCACAAACAGTTCAAAGACGCCTGGGTTTGTCGTTTGTAACCTCGAGGCGTAAAGATGCCATGCGTAACGCTCACATCCAGTTGGAACTCACCAAGCCGCCACACACAGAAAGTAGAGGAGAGTGGAAATAGAAGTGGGGTACATCGCAGTCACCATCTCCTTCTTGGCAGAAACCATGTTTACATGCCATTCTTTAAGCCTTCTTCACATTTCCCTTCGCCAAACGTCCCGAGGAAAGATCGAGGAAACGTGCGGCAGCGCGCAAGACGCGCTTCACCATCACCCGCAAAGCCGTGCCAGCGAAGCATCCAAATCCAGAACTCGCTCTGCGCCCGATGGATCGCCTACATCCAAACCCCAATCTCAGTGGTTAAGAGAAGCATATGGTGAAGCATCCTGTGAAATCGTGCGTCTTGCTGTGAGGAGGTTAGAGAAGAGAGAGGAGGACGCGCTGGGTTCCTACACACTTGCCTCAGTGCCAAAACTGGGACGTGCGTCCGACGCGTAACGCTCTCACGAGCGCATTTAAGAGAAGTCTGCCTGCGAACGTTTGTGCAAGATCACTTTGGTGATGTAGTGGCGTCATTGCGCATGAACTCACTTTACGCAGCAATTCTCATGTCCGATCTTGCCCGTGGTAAACTTTGACTTTGGGGACGGGTGTTAATTGATCTTGGCAACTAAAAGGTGCAAATTTGAATTCTGGCGTTCTTGGATTATAATTAAACCCGCTTGCATTACAAGATTAACAGCTCCTGCTCTCTGGAAAAAGATCAAACTTATCCGGGCTTGCAAATATTACAGCATATTGAAATGGGTCAGTGTTTGTCGCATCGTTACACACATGCTCGCGCACAATCCGAGGTACAGTCACACTGTACAGGAAGTAGGACAAACCACACGCAGCTAAAAGCAAAACCTTATCTTCAATCAGCACTCTTGCTCTGGTTTATAGCGTATGATCTGTGGGCAGCTGGTGGCGTATTCACAGGCCTTATTTATAGGTTGTTCGCATGAGAGAAAAGCATATAATAAACATAATAAGCTAGAGGTGGCACTCTAGTGTAACATCAAATTATGAATATGTGGTAAAATAATGAAGACTAAAGAATTCAATTAGCCCTCCATGTGTTTTTGGGTGAAGAAACCAGCTAGGAGTTTACAATTAAAATGGTCATCTTTATTATTAATTAGAGAGATATGTTTAAATTCGCTACACTTTATAGTTTCATGTCATAATGTGTCTTTTGTGTCTTTTTTTCTACAGTGATTATGATTTGAAGAGAATGAGACTTTGGAGTCTTGTCCTAATTTTAATTTAAAATAAAACAGCATAACCTATTCTCTTCTCTTCAGCATGAAGCAGTGTCTGCACACAACAGAAAATCAAACAGTGAAATTGGCCAAAGAACTTCTAATTAACTGCAATTGTTGCATTGTTCATCAGTGTACATTGTTCTGAATGTATTATAAATGTTTTTATAATCTTTAATTAAAACATAAAAGCTTTCTCCACTTTTAAAATGATTTTTCTGTTCTGCTGATGTAACCAAGGCTGCATGTATAAGGGAAAATACACTCCCTAAGATCCAGCGCTGGCTCTCTCGAAGAGCTCGGAAGGCCCGTTCTTCCCCCTCTGAGTCGGAGAGCTACGCTGCTTCTCTCAAGTCCCGCCTCGAAACGTAGCGGTGCTACTATACCAGACCGGAGGTCTCTAGTGTCCATCTAGTAACGGCCGTACCCCGTCCCCCAACACGATCTTCCTTTGGCCTTGCACTCTCACCCCAGACTTTCACGACTCAACCACATCGACGATTGGTTGAAATTAGCTCAATCAGAGATGATGGCAGTTCGACATCGAGATGTCGTTCTCTGGGGCGGCTCTAGCTAACCGAAAGAGCTGAGGGGATACGAGTTATGGCACGAAAGTGGTGCCTTCTTCCATACAGGAGAACCACTTATCGACCACTATGCAGGCACGTATGTCTCCTGCTCATCTCCACGGCGGGTGCCTACATCCTTAGACATGTGGAAGGAGACGCCTTGGGTGTCTTATCTGCATGTTGCCTGGTGCTGGGAGCTCCTGGTCGCCGCATTTGCTAGCGACGGATGCATCTCTCACCGGTTGGGAGTGGTCATGATTGGCCGCTCGGCCCGTGACCTGCATAAGTTGACTGGAGATGCTGGCCGTGTTTCTAGCTTTGAAACACTTCCTCCTAGGCCTAAGAGATTGCTATGTGTTGGTGCGCACTGACAACACAGTAGTGGTCTTTTATATATGTGGGGGCAGACATCCTGTCAAGGCAGGGTCCGAGGCCCGGGGAATGGATGCTTCAACCCGAGGTGGTGAAGCAGACTTGGAGCCTTTGGCCAGGACTCATGGGTGGACTTGTTTTGCGACTCAGATGTATTTTGCACGGTCCCCCCATCGGTTCTCTCTTGGGTCTGGATCCTGGACGACGGTGCCGGGAGTTCTTGTCGTCTGTACACACCTTTCTCCGTCGTTCTGTCTCCCGGGAGTTCTGGGAGAGAGTGCCTGGAACGAGGTCGTCTGACCTGCCACTGTACGCCAACTAGATAACGTTTCTGGCTGGGTCGATATGATTCCGGACCGGATTCTCTCTCGACGGCGCTCCATGGGTGCTCCTCCGAGCTCCTCTATGAGATAAGACTGTAACTTCTTGGTGCGGAGACTGCCATCGTGCGACCCATTCTAACTGCCCGTTTTGTCAGTTCTGGCGTTTCCTGCAGGCACTGTTTGAGGCGCAGAGTTTTGAGCCCACTCTCCAGCCCTGAGGTCCTTTGTTGGCGGCCATTGCTGAGCCTACCACTTCCCCTCTTGCTGCGCACATCTCAGTCTCGGGAAGATACCCCTCTTCTTACCGTTCCTCCTATTCCCCCCTCCTCCGTGGGTGGTACTGAGGCCGAGGCCTCCAGCCAGAGAAGCTTATGCTAAGTTGGCAGGATCAGTCGATGCTATGGCCATATCCTTGATGCCCATTCTTGATCTCGACCTCTCCTTCGGTGTCAAGCTTGCGACGAAATCCTGCTACCCCAGAAGTTGGGCCTTCGGCGACCTGCGGGACCCGCCTCCTAGCCATTCCTGGCTCCCTTTTCCGTCGCCTTAGTTGGCTCTTCCACACTAGGCATGGATTAAACTGTGCAAAGTCTAGGCAGTGTCGGGCATCTCGTTTTTCCCTAGCGATTAGATGCAGCTCGAGTTCCTGATGGGGATCTTCTCCAGGTTACCGTATGGAACCATGGGTGTCCCCTGAAGGGACTGAGTGCGGCAATCTTCAGGGCGCACGTACTTCTGGCATCCCGGCCATGTGCCGCATGTTGCTTCGCGACTCCTAGAATTCTGACCCCCGTTTTTCACCACACGTGGGCTTTTATTTTATGTGTGCCTGGTCGCTGCGCGGCCACCCCCAGCACCGTAGGATGTGCTCAGACCCATCCATTGGACTGATTACACATGCGATTCAGAGCGTGGTCATGCTGGAGGCATTCCCATAGCGTTTCGACGCAGCATCTCGTTCCCTTCGGGGAACCATGGTTACATGCGTAACCTGGAGACATTTTTTTTGTTTGAAATGTTGGTTTGAAATGTCAGTTTTTGCATTAATTTTACTACGGTCAAACCTGAACACAAAGAAAGACATTTTATTAACACTCAGGATCATGTAGGAACATTGGGGGAACATTTAGGGAATGGCTCGTTGAGGTGTTAGCGAGTGTGAGAGCCTAGAGAGTGCCAGAGAAACCGAGGATAGGGGGAGAGAGAAACAAGAGCTGGGAAAAGAGAGAAAGACGGAGAGAGGAGAGGTCCCTTTTACGGCATGTTCTCCGAGCTCTTATGGAAGGACTGGCAAATTAAACTAATGACTCAGAACTGTGACTCAAACTGTCTGGTAATCAAATCCTATCCACAGAAAACCACTTGACTTGATCAAACATACGCACGCAGACATTCACACAAAACATGCCACATTTTCTTATGATCACCATTGCTCCTGACAAATCCCTATATTATTGTGCTGAAAAAAGCCTATCCGCTGCCCACAATCGTTCTCCCACACTACACGCAATCTTTAACAGCAACGCTCCAGCGTTTCACAGCTTTACAGCTGTCCTGCTCGCATTTCAGATATCCTATCGCAACCTCCATTCTCATTTGTCTGCTCACGGTGTGGCGTCCGTCACCGTGTTATCGGTTTGTCCAGCTCGTTTTGTAAGATCCGTGGTGTTTCGCGCTCTGGCTGTTGGCAGACATTTTTCTAAAGCCAATTTGTGTTTTAACATGTTTTATTGCAGTGGTTCTCAACTGGTGGGTTGTGACCTAAAAACAGGCCGCTGGTCTGTTATGATAAAGTGGTTGAGAGCAGGGGAAAAAAAAACTATGCTAAATGTAAATCATAAATGCAACTAACCACATAACACAGCCCTGCATCTTGATTCGGCTGATTTGCAAAAATATTTACCTTAATCTGGATTACTGTCCTGAGTTAAAAAATAGCAATAAAACCTTCCATCAGGGTCATTTTGTGTTTTTTTTTACAAAATAAGAATGATGCAGTAAAATTAAAAAAATGCACCATTTACCTTACCTACTACAAAAGAAAATGGGAAAATGTGGAAATCAGAATTAGTCATGTTTTCAGAATCAACAGTGTAAGATTGAGCGTGAAAAAAGTTCGAATCTGACGTCAAGAAGATACACGAATAGAAATACAATAGTCTTTGGGGCAGATTTTTCTGGTGGCTTACGGGAAATACAATGGTTGTAACTGGTTTTGCTCAAAATGCATCATATTTCATGAGAAAGTGTGACATGCTCAAGCAAAACAGGCACTATTTTTGGAATCAGCAGCCCAAAATAATTAAGGGGAACAAGACTAATTGGGAATTTCCCACATTCAGCCAATCGTTTGTCAGACGTGTAGTCTTAGTCATATTAGTCTTCGATACGCGTGGAATAAAGCCTGGTCTCTGTGAGCTTCACATTCATCCCTCAGTAGAGTTAGCTGCATGAGCCCAGGAATATGTGGCATCTTTTGTTCATGTGTGCCCTCAGTTTCCCTATACGGCATGGATTGACTGTATGACACCATACGAACACTAACCAACAACCTTTGTTGCGCGACTATCATACCATTCAAAAACAGCAGACAGTGAGAAAATATAATCTAGTTCACACTTTTACAAAACAGCCCTCCAAAACAAACTGTTCCAGCTCATACTATAAGAATGATCACAAATGCCCCCCCCCCTTATATATTGGGGGTGTTTTGCTATGGAAGAAAATACATGTCTAAGTTTGAACGACCATCAACTGGAATACTCCTTCTTTGCCAGGATTGTACAGTTTTTGCGGTATCTACCAGAAGGGGGGCTATCACGGCCATGTGCTTACCCTCCCTAATCTTTAAAAACAAGACGATCAGTTTTATAAAGGGGCCAGGTACGAAAATGGCTTCATCGGTATGTCACTCATATGTTCATGGGACGTCATGGCTGCATGTCCAATCCAACTCTACAGTATTTTGGCACAGATTGATCTGAGAGTTAGAAGCAGCCAAACTAGGCAGATGCCAACAAGGGGACAGGTTCGCGATGGACATGCCCCTCAAATCCTTGAAAACCATGAATAACAACTACCACACGGTACAAAATACAACCAGACCATGTAGTAAAATAGTCACAACAAGGATCCCCCAAGTGGTTTTGGTGTCCAAGGTCACACCCTCTGTTGAGTAGCGAATTGCTGGCTTCCAAGAGCATGAAACCATTGAAATTCATGACACATTTAGGAACCAAAATCATCAACTGTCAATTGATTTTAAGGACATTTTTGTTTACTTTTGTAATCTAAGTAATTTTGGTACTGTGCTGGTCTCCACATCTGGGTCCTGAAGCAAAACTGGTTGAGAGAGCCACTGTTGTATTCTGAATTTCTCCATAACATCTCAAAGGTGAGATTGTGGACACACTGCATCAACAATCTGTTATCTGGCCTCAGGCAAAGATCGAGCAGGACAATATGCTCAGCTGAAACCTGTAAAACAATTCTCTGAATATATATATAAAAAATCCCTGTATGCTGTTTTGAGGGTATTTCTGATGGGTGATGTTGCTCTATTGGGTTCAGCGCCATTTTCTCGGCTCAGCAAAAGCCCCAGAAAAGTGCTGGGGCTACATCTGCTGCTGTTGGCGGGGGGTGGTGTCGCCATGGCGATGGCTGAGGAAGTGATGCAGGAGCCAACAGAGAAACATTTTCCATAAGGGTGAAGGAATGGAAAAAAATATTTTTTGGCCACACAGGGAACAATTAAGGAAAAGACATATCCACACACTGAAGGGCATCGAAAACACCGCCCACCTAAAATGAAGCATGATAGATATTAGTAACCTTCAGAGAGAGACACCCTCAAAACCCAAAAGTCTTACCAAGTTCTGCCTATATAACAATTAGGTCTGTTTATAGAGTAAACTAGCTAATTAAAGGCATATGATTCTTTGCAGTTAAGGTGACTAAATTCACATTTTAAATATAGATTATTATTTCCCAATTTAAATATTGGTGTTTCAACGTCTGCCACTTTTTAGAAGATAATATAAGGATAATATTTTCAAAGGTAATATACTGTAAAAGTCTCATTAAAGCTGTCTTGGGAGCTTTTTTATCATTTCTTTTTATCAATTTCTTTATATCTATTTTTATTTGATCATCTTATGGTTGTCTCAGACTTTCAGTTTTTAAACATAAAATTACTGCAAAATTAAAAGAGTTTACATTCATTGTATGAAAAAAAATGTTCAAAAAGAATAAAATACACATACACACGTCTGGTTTACTATCCTTGTTGGGACTCTCCATAGGCGTAATGGTTTTTATACAATACAAACCTTGTCTAGCGCCTACTACCATGGGTTCTCAAACCTCTCCCGGAGTACCCCCCAGCAACTGCACTTTTGTTTATTTCTCCCATATCTGGACCACCCACTTTCAGCTTGCAGTCGCCCTATGAGCTGATGAGTTTAACAAGTGATAGATGAGGGAGCTAAATATTGCAGGGCTTGTGGGGTACTCGACAGGTTTTTTTTTGGGAACCACTGCCCTACACCAGTGTAGGGCAGTATATATACATATAATGATAGTGAAGGCATTTATAATGTTTGAATTTTATATTTATCAAATAATTAATAGAAAACATTGATAATAAGAAATGTTTCTTGAGCAGCAAATCAATATTAGAATGATTTCTAAAGGATCATGTGACACTAAAGAATGAAGTTTTGCATCACAGAAATAAATTACCTTTTAAAATATATTCAAATAGAAAAGAGTAATTTTAGATTGTAAGAATCTATTTTTCCAAAATTTACCTTTTTACTGTAGTTATCTTAATGCAAATAATGCATCCTAGTAACAGTAAGACTTTCACACAAAACCAACCAACACAAAACTGCTTATTGACCCTAACATTTTGAATGATAGTGTATAAACAGGTGTTAAAAAAAAAAAAATAATCTCATTAAATCATACATTACCTTTATCAGTCCTAAAAACAATAAAAAATAAATAAATAAATAAACAAGACCCATCTGTCTGTGCATATTTATACATACTTGCCTAAGTTTACATTTTCTCCTACAGTGACTTATGCCCAGTGTGGGTAATTTTAAAACAGAATAGATGGTACTGTGTGTGCTTGATGTGGTTTCAGACCCAGATAGATCTTAGACTGTGAACCCTGGGGATCTAAGTGGTCTATATGGTTATAAAAGCAACCCTACAGCATCAATTACACTGATAAAACTCATTAGGGGTGTTGATTCCCCTCACAGGAACCTCAGGAAAAGAGTGCAGCACATTTTTGAAGGGTAACAAGAGAAAAAACGGCATGGAAGACATGGATATAAAACCAGAGGGAGGGGTGCTTAAATATGTCACCTAATTAAAAAGAGTTGCTCGGAAATCAAGCTACAGTGGTATTGTGCTGCATGAGTGTGTGGAGATTACGGGATGATTTACAACAAAACTGTGAAGCCTGCAAGACTAAATATTTAATTCCGTTTTTAAAAAAAGAAGAGGAGAGAGTATCAAACAAAAAGTCAAAGAGGACGAATTCTGATTTAGAGTTACGTTGCTTTGTTTTTTACAGTTTAAACAATTAACTCTGATCAGCTGCCTCAGGACAAGGCTGAAATGGACCCACTTGGCACTTGTACGTCCCTGCGGGTGGATTAAAGCGGTAGTGATGAAGCTACTGTCAAACATCAGAACTTAACTCGATAAGCCCAAATCAACAGGAGGCTGCTTCCCGTTGTCTTCTGCAATATTCAGACTCTGCGTACGAATACACAAAAGCGGAGGGAGATAGAGCAATGAAAACAAGAAAAAAAGGCAGAAAGAATCCCTACTGTACACAAGTGTAAACCCCAGACTTATATCTCTTGCCCTTTCATCCAGCAGCATCACCTCAGCCTTGTGTTCTTCCACCTCCCCATCTCTCTCTCTGGCCTGGGGCGAGAGAGTTTGCGGTGTGTAAACGGCCAGTGTTTGTCGACACCTCACTGCCGTCCATGTTAAAGCAATAAATACCTGCCACCTACACAGCCCCTGCAACATACGCAAGATCACTCGCTGAGTTGAGCGCCCTGTACACATCAGTCAGTCTAAATCCAGAGTAACAGCTCAAGTATGACCAGATCCAGAGACTTCACCACACTGGGAATATATCCAGTTTATTTCCCCCCTCTTACACTACGTTCCGAAATTCAGGAACGTCTGAAAGTCTGAAGACTTTGCTCTGTCCTGATGCTCGGGGTAGACAGAGAAGAGCAAAAAGAATTTGTGATTTGTGTTATGAGCAAAATAATATCGGAGGTTCTCTTCCCAGTGTGTTGTGCCGGACCAGACTGTAACAGATGTAAGGGAAACAGGTCAATAATTTAGCTCAAAGGGAATCATTTAAGATTTTAAAGGGAACTCCACCATTAGTATGTAAGGGAATTAGGACAGAATCACTGTTTTACGGCGGATCACTGAGACGGCCAGCGAGTCAGTGAACGAGCCGTATGACATCAATTCTGCAATGGATATCTATATCCAAAATATAGTGAAAACACTATTAATTAGCATAGTAACAAGATCGGCAGTTTAAGACATTAACTTGTGAGCACAAAACACAAGATACTTCTCTTTTCAATATAAATAAGGCTTTATTGGATAAATCTAAGACATATTAACTAATCTAACACATGCATTCACACAAGTTTGCAGAAAGAGAGAAATTGAGGAAATAATTAGTTTAAGAGAATGTAAATGTGAAATCCCAAGTTTACAGCACTATGTGCAATTGTATAGATCTGAACGACCATCAATCACTTAATTAACCCTTGTATTGAGCTTGCTTAATGAGGTTCAAATTTACATTAAATGCACCATTTCAGTAGAATCTGGGGTACTTGCTTTCCTGTGTCCGGGGTTCCCTTTGTTGTCGTCCTTGCAAAAAAGGGTGTTTCCCGAGGTTGCTGATTGGCTGGAGGTTTAGTCTTGGGAAGCCAGTGATTGGGCGATGGCTGGCGACGCGGAGCTGTGGTCTACAGTTGAAGTTTAGACAGCACTCTTTCAGAGACACGGCGTTGGGCAAAACTTAACTCAGAACACACGAAACTCTCAACGGAAAATAAAAAAAACTAAAGAAATAGAAATAAGTAAAGTGTGGGTCATGCCCAGTGTTCGGCGTTTCTCCTCATGGTTTCCGGAGGAGCTGGGCGTGGTAAGCCAGAGCACGCTGTCAAATATGGCTAAAGCAACATGACTAGGAGTGAAGCAGAAAGCCAGAAAAAAAGCTGCCAAGTTTGATGGTGTCCGAGTATTTTGAACCACCGGCTGTTTGTAGACACCACCCAATGGTGTTTTTTGACCAATGTGAGAATGTCGTTGTGTGCCCGGGGCTATGTATATTCTACTATTCCTCCTCCCCATCTTAATCGACTGTTTCTCCTTCTTTCACACATGATCCGCGTTTTTTCCCGCCTGCAAGGTATCCATTTTGAACTGATTTCTATATGAGGGACTTATGATACATGTTGGACCAAGAATTTAGTGGAAGAACGTTTCAAGCATGAATTCTCTACGCACACATACCAACAGGTATACGAGCCCCTTAATCTGATCATACAATCGTATGTATTAACACATACATCTACACAATAATGATTAAGACATATGGGTAAACATTGTGGGATTTCAGACCGAATATGGAGTTTTTGCATATGCAATATATTAGATTGCTTAGGGTCCTTTTAGTTTCTTTAGCTCCTATTAACATTGGAAATGAAGTTTATTTTGGCATGTGCTGTGGATGTATAGGATAACGTTCTGTTCTCTGCTTTAGTTTGAGGAAAGTCAGTCCGAGGTGTGTGATCACTGTCACATGTTGCCATCTGGCGGTCACCTGTGCATGCTCTGAAAGATTTCTGCTTTTCGCCCACATATCTTGATTACTTGCCCCAAAAATGACAATCTCCTTGGACTTGTCAATGTGTTCTTTGTGTTAATGTTGAAAACTGTTTCCTGTGGACAGGGGTTTAGTTTTAGGCTTGCTTCAGTAAGGGCTAGGGTCTGATTTACACCCCCTCCTCGTAATGTCTGGATCGCCCGTCTGTGGAATTTGTTTGTGTTCCGCGCCTCGTGCCTCAACTCGGTTTTGACCAAATCTTAGATTGTCTGATTCGGTCTGATATCCTACACAGACTTTTGTGATATTATTGTATTACACAGTTCAATAAATATTAAATGAATGTTCTGGATTAAACACACCTTATAGTGAAACATTATTCGCGACCCATTTTTTATCCTTGTGTGATGCCATTCTCAGAATATTCAATGAGAAAAAAATGTAGGCCGGGATTTGGTTTGATTGTGAGAGGACGCTCCATATCATAACAGAGACGGACCTGGATGTGAGTTTGCAAAAATGCCTGTTTGGCTATTGG
The DNA here is from genome assembly GCA_018155175.1 of Sinocyclocheilus anophthalmus. Taxonomy (NCBI): domain Eukaryota; kingdom Metazoa; phylum Chordata; class Actinopteri; order Cypriniformes; family Cyprinidae; genus Sinocyclocheilus; species Sinocyclocheilus anophthalmus. Next base: position 330,207 of record JADLZN010010084.1, read on the forward strand.
TTAACCATTTTACAGAATTGGTCTGAATTGTTTGTTTACAAATCAGCCAATGATCTGATTGCTGCAGTTTTATTTGAGCAATATTTATATACTATAACATTTATTCATATTTTGAGTAAGCTTTTATGTTTATATAATTTATAACATCCTAATTGAAAAGGAGGAAGCGGGAATGCTTAGGCAGCTAGCTTGAAGCCAGTGGGGCTGTCGGTAAGAACAGGTCCAGTCTAGTCAAATCAGGTATTGGAGTATTTATTGCACATCCAAGCAGGTATTGTGTGAGTATGTGAGGCTCAAGTAGTGTCTTAGGAGTGTGTGTGTGTGTGTGTGTGAATAGAATGAAAGGAGTAAAACTCATAGTCCTCTGCACAAAGAGCCGATCCTCCCTATAAGCAAAATACGCAAGCTGCGTAGAGCCCTCGAAGCACCAGGGGCCCCCCTTGCTCTCAAAGATGATTTCATTTTAGTTTTGTTTTTGAATTTGTCCAGCGGTTATGAAAATTATCATTTCTTTTAATGTGGTGCGCTGTCGCCCTTTCTACGAAAAAATCAGTCAAATCGTGTAATGTGAATGTCGTACAGTCTTGCTCGAGACTAAAAAAATTAGTTGAAAGCATATCGAGCCACGGAAGAGACACTGTTTCTCAATTGCTTTTCCCGCGAGCGGCGATTGCGAGATAGTCACGTAGTGAACACCAGGACAATTATTTCATTCATTCATAACCCTCATTACCGCCACTCCACCTGCCGGACACAGTTTGTGCGCATCAGCCGCCTCCCAGAAGTACTAGCCGTCACTGGTCCTGCACAGTTACGCCACAATGCAAAAAAGTGGCAGCTGTGGACACAGGTGCAGCTAGTGGGTGGAGGGGGGGGCCCCCCACATTGGGGCTATCAGGAAATGACCAGCTAAGATTTGTATGTGGCACTTGCTTTGAGGGTGTAGCTTAGGGACATGAAAACTTCCCAACACTAACGATGAGTTTTGTTTCTTCTACTGAAAACAACAAACTTTCACACTTATCACTAAGAATGTTAATTCGATTGGACTGAGTCTGTGTGAACGATTCCTTTAACAGCTCATTGGAGCAGATTTTTCAATGAATACCACAAATTTTGCTGATGCCATGGTCGTCAAAGCTAGTTAGTATGTGCCTTTAGATGCACTATAGAATTAGAGCACATCTGGGTCATCTGCCCAACTTACTTGTACTATTAATGGTGCTTTTGGGAAGAAAGAAATGTCATATGGGTTTGGAATGACATAATTTGTATTATTCCTTTAATGCTATAACACACATCTAAATGTACACTTTAATGCATGGGCTTAACTAAATTGGTTTGTGTGTGTGTGTTTGTGTGTGTGTGTGTGTGTGTGTGTGTTTGTGTGTGTGTGGTAACTCTCTCACCTGATATAATATCCACACAGGCCAGATGTTTGTATTAAGGCCAAACACACTATGTGTACTGTAAATCACTGGATCACACAGCAATCCAGCAAATCCATATAGTTACCAGTTCTCAACAGCCTGCTGACCTCCGGAATAACCTGCGCTAAAGTTAACAGACATATTTAAAACAGCTTCCACAGTCAGTTTAGATTAATCTGAACTTTAATCTGAACTGTAGATTTGCTTTTTCTTTTCTCTATTAGAAATTCAAGCTTAACTTGTTTTGTGCTCAATACTCAGATCCACAAACAGCTGCGAGTAATTATTTCCTTTATTGCTTGCTGATTTGTGGGGCAATTTTCAATGCAGTAGATTTGAGTGTTGACACGCATGATGCATGAGGAAGTGCAATGTTGCTCTGCTCTGCGCCGCTAAAAAGATGCTTTAGTCTTTGTGGGAAAAAGGGGAAATGAAAATAGGAAACGTATTAGTAACTACATTATCAGGAGGCTCAGAAATCAACACTCATTCATCAGTGTCCCTATGGAAACAAAGTGTCATACATTGTAAAACATGATAGGAAGGCATTGTAAATTTATAATAAAATGTGCTTTTTAAAATGGTGTGTGCAAGTACAGTAGCTGACATTCAAATGTTGAGTATATGAATATAGACTAAAGAACATACAGTGAGGTTCAAAGGTTCACACTGAAAATCTGGAACTGCAAATCTCATTTTAAGCCGGGGAAAAAGCACAAGAGGCTCTTTAAAACATTCTCAAATCATGCTGGAAAACATGATCGTCAAGCTTTGTTACGTCAGCTTGAGTGCTGCTGTCATCAAAGTAAAAGGGGGACATAAGGAAAGTCTTCTGTTCAATTAAATAAATGTTCATCAATTGTTATGCTGCGAAAATAATTTTTAATTATAAAATAAATGAAAAATAGAAGCATTTATTCAAGTGGAGTTTTTTTACCTCACTGTATGTGCTTTATATGAAATCAATATGTTATATTTTAAATAACATAGTAAAAATCTAAGCAAATTAACTCAAAATAATGACTGCGACAGGAAACAAAGAAAAAATAAGATAAAAAAAATAATACAATAAAAGCAATAAAAAAATGAAATGTGTACCTACCATAATTTTAAAAGCTGATGTCAAACTGACTAAACATTTTTTCAAAATAAACACCTTTCTGTGTCAGGTGGCTTTGTCCTCACACCTGCTGAGATCCCAACACTTGGTTCTTCCAGCATTCTAGGGCTGTGGAAAATCATTGTAATTTCGGAGGGAGGAATAAGTGTTAATTTACAGCACTGTGCAGCCCACTGACCAAATCTCTCATTACAAAAAGCGAGCGATTAGGAAGTTCACCCGCAGGGGACTGAAGCAGAACACATTCACAGAGAGGAAGCAGTAGGCTTTCAAATGAGCCTGCAGTAGCAAACAAGAACCTGCATTAGTTAACGACAGCACACAATATTGTACCACTACAACCAAAAATATTTTCACCCCTTAAAAAACAAGTACTATGATCTTATCAGATGGTAAAACTATAGTACTACATTATATACCATGATATTGAATGATTACCATAATCATGTACCATGGTATGTACATGGTACATCAGTTTTGGGACTACACATCTGATACCATTTCCAAAAAAAGTTTATTTTTTTTGTTTCTAAAAGAAATACATAAATACCATATTTATGTACCACAGCATTTACCATAAATCAAAGAATACCATGGTTACATATACAAAAATATGGTAATGTTTTATCATATGAGGTACCATATCTAGAGAAAAAAAACAACGTTTTGACAGTGAGGGAAAAATAAGAAAAAGGATTGTAACATTTGTCAAGTGTATTGTGTAGGAACTCAACAGCAGAAGTTAGTTTACACTGTATTGCAGATATCTCTTTAAAAATCAACCCTGGACTATCCCGCATTGACAATCTCTCCGGTCGGGACGCTGGTACCCTTTACCAGCTCCTCTTCATTCAGGATCCTGTAGTATAAATAGGAGCTCCAGAAATAAGCATAATTTCTCCCTGGGAGCTCTCCGGAGATGGACTCATGGATGGCCACGTTCCCAACCAGACGCTCAAATTTCAAAAGGCCACACACACACACACACACACACACACACACACACACACTAACACCTATAAAAGAGAGAGAAAAATTCAAAAAAAATAGAGGCAATTAATTGAATTGAGAGCAAATGGAGACATTTGGTGAAGTCCTGTGGATGATTGTGAATCTTGGAATATTATATACAGTACATTAAAATAAATGTTGAAATGTATTGGCCTGCAGTGATATAGTTTTTTAAGCTTAATCTTTAAACAGGTTTACTGGACATGAAACACCCAAAATTCACTTATAAATGTCTATTTAAAAAACCACAACAGTTTTTAAAAAATATCTGGTTCATGTGTTAATACTGTCCGTGTGTTCTCTTACAGAATGTACAGTTTGAATGGTGAGTCCTGGCGGATATTGTTGAACTTTTCGTGTTAAAATTGAACTGTCATGAGATGCTATCTGGGGGCATAATCTAAATTGTTGGCTCGTGATTTATACGCAAACGAGCATGAAGCGTGCGCAGGCTACCAATGAGCATATAAAGGACTATGAGGGTAATTTTATATATTCTCGTCTAGGTTAGATATTTGAAAAGAAAAATCGAATCACGGCCCACCTAGAGACATGTGACCAATCTGCAGGACCCATCTATTTGGGGCAGACGATTTACCGGGCAACGGACGATTAACATTTTAAGTATATTGTATACGGCCACAAACAATTGTTGCCTCTCTCCGATGTCTGCCAAACACCAAATGCAACACCGCTAATATCTTGTAAGCTCCTTCTCTGACGCACGAATATTTCTCGTGCTGACGCTAGAACGAAGCCGTTCAGCTAGTGCCAAATCGTTCAGGAGTATCCTGCACGGACTCTTAAAAATCAATGTAATACTTCTTAAGACCTTTTAAGAGCGCTTTAGCAATAACATTTTTATATCATTCCGGGTGTTAGGGCAAGTGATCTATTGTAAACATATATAACTGTAAAATGACTCGTGTCCCAGCATGATTTTAGAGCTTTAGTATTCATTTTCATTAAAAAAAAATATACTATATATTATTAAAACTATAAAAACGTCATATTATAAAATGATAAACACTTGAAATGAAACGCACTTTTGGTTGACGAAACTTCCAGGATTTTTCTCCATATAAATTGACGTTCAGCTGGGTGGATGGTCCAACGGCAGGCGCGCTTTGACACGGGTAGGGGGGATTAAGTTATTTTAATACCTGATTTATAATGTCGTGCTACCGTGGGACTCAAAACGTTGGTCACAACAGATATCAAGCCAATCAGTCTTCCACGACTGGACATGAAAATCCTAATTGGCTGAGAGGAACTGCACCTGTCATTTTTTTGACAGTGCAACAAGAGAAGGAGTCTTTAATTTTCGTTCACAATTTACAATTACCTATTTAGTACAATATTAACAAATGTATCTTAGAAACTGGCTGGTATTGGGGGTGGTTTTGTGGATGATTTGGTGAACAAATAAATACCTAGTACTCTTGATACTGTCTGTTCTAACCTAGTTGAATCAACCCACTCTGCACGTTTACAAAAAACATTGTACATACAAATAGACTATATGGCTCGTAAGACACACTACATTTGTCCCCCCCTCCCACTTTTGAACATGTCTTCCATGTATGCCACCTAGGGACCAAATAGTGGTGTGTGTGAATGTTCCAGTTGCATTTTTATTTGTATTTTTTTTACGTCTTTTTGGGACAGTTAGAGTTAGACGCACGTTACCATGCACTGCACAGCCAGTAATCTGAACACGCAAGTTACTGGTTTACATGACTTCATTAATAATCAGAGTTATTTCCCTGTATAGTTGATGATATATATAATTTTAGCTTTATCTGCCTCGTGAGCTCATTCCATGATATTGTCATTTGTTATGTTAAAGCTGCAAGTCCGTAAGTTTTGCTTCTTTGTCGTCATCTCTGTTTGAAAACCTGGAATTGCCACGCTGGGTGGCGGACATTATCCATATGCTTGTGTGGGTTTGACATCCGCAGGCTTCCAGCGCGGATGAATCTAATGTTTCCTAAAGTAGTATACTGTTGTGGCATTCAAGTTCACCCGCACCGGTGTGGATATTTTCTCCATCACGTTCGCAATCACCAGATCTCTAGCCATACAGTTCCGTGGAATTGACCCAAATATAATTTTCACTGTATAATTTGCCATCTGAACTAAGATGAACAACGTCCCCACACTGAAGTCTGCCACTTTTTTTCTGACCAACTGAGGAAAAAATCATTACCATAAATCTCGCTACCAATGATGATTTCATCTATCGGTGATTTCAAGATCGGTTAGCTCATATCACATCAAACCGTTCAAAATTATTATTATTGTTATACTTTATTCTCAAATGACTGTTAACAACATCAGCATTGGTGACTATGAGTATAGTGTGTATTAGCGTGTAGATTTTTTTTTTTAGCTTTACATTTTCGTCTGCCCAGTAGCTCTAATCTAATTGCTAATTAACCCAAAAAGCAAATTATGCTCCCTTCGAACTGGTGTTCTTTAGATTTCATACAAATCTTTGTAATCCCAGGCTATCTGTAAACAGAAGCACATTTATAACTGGAATATCATTTCATTTCATTCACATGTGTTTCATATAATCCTTTCTGGATTACAATCCACCATACAAATGATACATTTAATTATTATGGTTGCTGTGAGAAAAGGCTATAAACTATCCTCCACCTGCAGGATCCTCACATGCCATAGCTTAGTAGCGGGACAACTTCTTTATGTTTACAGACGTGACGTAATGACGCAGTGCCATGCTCGAATTTCCCTCGAAAACCTAGCTGTACCACTCAAATTAGAGAACATTATTATAAGCTGACCGTTGTGAATCGGGCTAAAGTAAGGCGATAGTTTCGAACATTGGCTGGTTATGTACTTGCTCAAAAATTGATTTTGGATAATTTTGAACTAAAAAAGTTATGGACTGCAGCTTTAAATAACGCTTGCAACATGTCAGCAGGAAACTTACAGCTATAAATACAGCATTTTGACTGAACCACTTCTACTTCTGCTGAACGAGATGAGAACACATTTTTTATCATGAAAGAATCTGCTTTTGTATAATTTCGGTTCTTCATTTTAAACGGCAAGATTCTGCTCTGTGTATATGCCACTTAAATCGCATTTAACGATGCGTTCTGTGTCACGTACTCACGCTGTCATGCGCACGTTGTGCTCACTAACCCCGACAGTAAGCGGGCTATTCGGTCTTCACCAGCACAAACGCAAATCGGAGTAAGAGGCAAAACTATACCTTGTGTCACCGGTTATTGCGTAATACGAGCCCGTTTATTCACCTTCCATCACCGATTAAAAGAAAAACAGAGTCTAGCGTAAACCGTGTTTTACATGACCTGTGCCGTTTTCGCTTATTAGCATACTCGGCTTTAAGAACAGCTGCATGCGTAACACTGTGGTGCTCTCCCATTTCATGCGCACCTGTTTAAGGAACATAGCCACTGTAAAGTTACATTAATGCTCCCAAAATTATTATTAAACGCTTACATTTCTCAGGGGGACCATGACCCCAAACCCCGAAGTAAAAAAAGGGTACTTTGATGTATATTTTTGCTTATATCTATTTATGTTCATGCCTATTTATGAATATACTTTGCACATCTTTCCAGTTTTACTGTTAATGTAGATCTGATTTGTTGGGGGTGGGAAGCATATAGGCTAATCTAATTTATTGTATTTTTCAGTTAATTGTGCAGGCCTGTAATATACTACAGTACAGTATGTCCAGGGCTGTGACTCTCAATTATCATCTCTATTTGCAAGAACATTCAGTATGTGTTCACATATCACTTCAGCCCTTTTTAGAGCGACAATTCCTGTCTATTCAAAGCTTTTTGTCATCAGACTCTCACCCCATCCAAAACAAAAAAACGCTGAAGTGAGCAATAGATTTATTGTTTCACTGAGCTGGACAAGCTGAAATGATTTCAATGAATGTTGCCTTCTTGGGGGGGGGGGGGGAAATGACTCACTCCGTCCTAATCTTTCGTTTTATATGCTCTTCCCGCAGGCGTATGCAAGCATAAAACCACAGCCATCGCAGAATGCGGTTTGCTTCTCCTGTTCGTTCCCAAATTAAACCCGAGAATTGAGTCTGTATTGGGGACGTTCCATAGCAAAAACAACCGCAAACGTAGGTGCGACGCTCCTCGACCTATAGCGTGGCCTGTCCCAACTGCAAAACAGTTACTCTAATGGAGCCATATAGGTTTTGATGTATGTGAAGAAAGAAGTTTTACACTGAACGTCACATCTCATATTTCGATCTCATTTCTCGTACACACATGCACGCAACAAAAGTGGGCTTTGGGCTGCCATTGGTGAGCATATAACCATAATATTTTATATCACTGTTTTTTGTGTCGAATATGGTAGTTACAACTAAATTAAATATATCATTCTAGTGAGTCTACCCGTCTTGCTCGCGTCATAAACTCTTGCCGTTGTCATGACATTCAGTTCATGTCCTTTCCGAACGTGTTGTTCATACTGTATTTTACATACCTTGTGATTTCTATGTAAGCTAACATTTACGCCGCCATCTGGCACTACAAAAAGTCTGTGTTAAAACTGTGCATTATTAATGTAAATATGGTGCACCAAATTAAGATGCCCTTTGGTTCAAATGCTATAAACTTTGACTTTGGCTAGATAAACATTTATTGGTCCTTTGTCTTGGTACTTTATTAGAAAAATGATGTAGATTCGGTTTAGTGTATATTTTAGAACTTTACTTATCATAAGTGTTCACAAAACATTACATATCAATAAATTCTTTATGAAATGGCAATTAAACACATTAAATTAAATGTGAAATTTAAATTTTTTGTAAAACATACTCCAGTATTCTTTGTTTTAACATCATTTTATTTTTACAGTGCATTTGAATTTTTATATTTTTTTAATAAAAGGTTTAAGGGCCTTCACTTTTTTGTTTCAGTTTATACATGAGCAGATCTAATCCCATGTATACAGTTCCATAATTCCATCATTTAATTATTCCATAATTTCTGTATAAATTAATTAATTTGTGGCCCAGTATGTATATGCTTGTGACTAGAAAGATTTATACGCATGTACAGTAAACCTCTAAACCTGCATGCATGTTAACACAGACATATTTAGCTGTGTTATTTTCTTGTCGTTTCCACTAGCTGCTGCTTTCCTAATAAATGAGACACAAATGCATTTTATTGTTGCTTAGAAACTCCTTGAAAGAACAGAAACAACTTTCATTTGATAATTACAAAGGAAAAGGCAAAAGCATCTCAGTCATTAAGAGCCGAAATGGAGGGTCTTTGGACTTCCTGACTCGCTGATAGTATGTTTGATTTAATAAATGACGACAATGTTTTATCGTGAATGCTTTAGTTCACAGATAAAACATAGTAACAGGCTAGTGTGGTTACACACTAAAAGCCCATTCCCACCAAGAGCGATGCAGCAAAACAATGCCAATCTGTGCTAATTTGTGTCAAAAATGGTCACACAAAGCATGACATGAATTTTCGTCAACCTCTGAGACTACCCGAAAAAATTTGAATATTCAAAGGAAAATGCAATGAAACAAAGTGATAGGAATCACCAACAAAATTTATCAGCGAAAATTTGCATTAAAATGTCCACATAAACATGACATGAATTTACTTTTAGTCCTTTAGCAAATGCTTTTATCCAAAGTAACTTACAAAATCAGGTCACAAAAACCACAAGCATTTTCTCTAAGTGGCCTACTTCGGAAGTCAGGCGCCCATTTCAGTTGTCATCCCATTATTATTTTTCTCTTGAAGGTCATGATGGTCTCAGTGGATCATTTGGAAGCTTGTGTTATACCCCTGAAAAGGGGGAGAAGATTAAGCACATTCACAGTAGACGATGTTTCCCCACTGCAAACTTTATGTGTAATGGAGAAACACAGCGAGTTCTCCCCGTAGTGTTCAACAAGGCCTGACTAATAGATCACACACCTTATTGTGTCAAACCAATCGATCACAGATTAACCAAAATCATTTAGATAACTTGTCTGCATTTTCTAAACATTTATAAACAGATTCAAATATAATTATACAGACATATATATTTCACTCTGTCACACACTCCCCTACAAAACAAATGTCGTCTCGACATTACCTTTCTTTAACACAAGAGTCTTTCAGTCCCATTTGTGTTTCACAAAAATTTTGTAGTGCCAGAGTTCAGCATTTTAACAGTCCCTGGATTGTCCTGAACTTAATACTTCACTTTCACAGCAACAGTTTATGAAAAAGAACAGTCCATTAGTGCCTCAAAGTGCAAAAAGTTAAAGAGGCATGAAACAAAAGTCCACATTTTCTTTGGATTTCAAAAGTTCCAAAGCCTCTCAAGACTACAGTCCATAAGGCAAACAGTCCATAGTATTCCCAAAATTTCAAAGTGAAAAGACTGTTAAAGGAGATATTCCTAAAAGAAAACAGTCCATATTCTGTTTTTTTTCATTTAAAAGTTCGAGAAATGTCCAAAGCAATATTCCGAAAACAAAACACTATCAGTTCTCTAGATGTCAGACTGTAATAATGCAAATAAACTCAAGATGTCACTCAAGTTCGCAGTCTCAATGCAAATTTAACAGTTTGTGGCCCCTGATTAGTGGACTCCATACACAAAAGAAAAATGATAACAGTATTGCTGAACAGGCGGCAACCAGGTCGACAGTCCATGAGCAGACACATAAGGTAAGTGCTGTGGCGGTGTCTGCAAGATTCCATTAAATTGTCCGACATAAGTGGGTATACCCAAAGTATCATAAGTAAGTACTCTTGGTGGGCGTCTTTCTCTCCTAGGCAGCTGATAAGTTTGCTCCTCCTGACCCTCTTGGTCACTTTCAGCAGACGGCGTGGAAGCAGGAAGATGTTCATCAGCAGGTAAGTTGATTTCTTGTTCTTGGTCGCTGTCCATGGATGACAGTGAAGCAGGAAGGTGTTCATCAGCGGGTAAGTTGATTTCTTGTTCTTGGTCACTCTCCATGGATGACAGTGAAGCAGGAACTTGTTCCAGGACCTCATTTGGATACTCATCAGACTCTGTGGTAGGTAGTGGTTCAATATTTCCAGATTCAATAACATGGTTTGATTGAAGTACTTGTGGTGATACATAATGGAAGTCTAATTCATCTTCTCTCTCCTCCTCAGATTCAACAAGGCTGATTTGAGGCTTTTTCAACTCTCGTTTCTGTCTGCTTTTAGGCATTAATAAGTTGCGATGGAGGACTCTGGATTGTCCCTTTCCCTTTTCTGGCTTTACTTCATAAATTGGAAGCTCACCACTCATTTGTCGTACAACTACATGGATGCTGTCTTCCCAGAAATTACGAATTTTACCAGGGCCTCCCCGTGGCGTTAGGTTCTTTACAAGAACACGATCACCGTACTTAACTTGCTGCAAAGTGGTTGCTAAGAAGAACAAAAGTTCTTTTCATAAAAATAAATTTACTATAAAATAAACAAATGTTGTTAGACCTCCTCACCTTTTTGTCAAAGTTCTTTTTGCTCCTGTCAGCAGATTTTTTAGCACACTCTCTGGCGATTTTATAGGCCTCTTCCATTCCATGTTTCCATTTCTCCACATACTCTTTCTGATTAGAGGTAGAAGCTTCTGAATTCAGTCCAAACAACACGTCAACAGGCAGTCTTGGAGACCTTCCATATAATAGGTGAAAAGGAGAAAACCCTGTGACTTCTGAGCGGGTACAATTATAAGCATACAACAACTTATTCAGAGAGTCTTTCCAGTTAGATTTTTGACTTTCTGTGAGCGTTCTTAGCATTTGTAACAGTGTCCTGTTAAAACGCTCGGCTTGGCCATTGCCTTGCGGGTGATATGGGGTCGTTCTGGAGCCTGTGATACCACAGTATTTTTGGAGCTGTTCAAACAACTGATTCTCAAACTCTCCACCTTGATCATGATGGATACGAGAAGGAAAACCAAATTTTAAGGCAAAATCATTGAAGATACGATCTGCAGCTGTTTTACCTGACTTGGATGTAGTGGCATATGCTTGGGCGAATCGGGTGAAATTATCTACTACCACAAGGATGTACTCAAAACCTCCTTTGCAGCGGTCTAAATGGAGAAAATCAATAGAAATCAATTCAAAGGGCTGGGTCGAAATCATGTTTGTTAATGGGGCTCTTGTCTCATGACAGGGCTTTTTCTGCTTTAGGCATCTGCATGTCTTTGTGACATAATACTCAATGTCTGCCTGCATATGTGGCCAAAAGAAACGTTCACGGATGAGAGAGAGAGTACGATCTGTACCTTGGTGGCCCATTTCATCATGAAGCTCTCGCAAAACTGTTCCTTTATATTTCTCCGGTAGGACCAACTGAGTGCGTATGGAAGTGGTTCGGCAGAGGACACCTTCCTGATTAATGGTAAGCTTTCCCCATTCACGAAACAGACATTTTGTTTTTACGCTGTATGTTTTGAGTTGTCTCACTTTTGGTTTTGTTCCAGACAGTTTGCATTCATATACAGGACTGATATCCTGGTCATCCATTTGAGCATCCTTCATTACATTCACAGACAAAGGGGGTATTGTCGGGATTGCTGGACAGGTCTGAATAGATGAACAGTTGGTCAAGACTGACCATGGGATGCTGGGAAATCGTCTTGGGCTCTACAGATCCTCATGATCAGGTTGCACCTATTATGTCTGACGACAACTCCTCAGAGCACTCTTTCATCATAGTACCGATATCGAGGGGCAATCGGGACAGCGTATCAGCGTCAATATTTTCACGGCCTGGGCGATATCTGATTGTGAAGTGGAAATCTGCCAATTCAGCCACCCACCTGCAACCGGTAGCATTCAATTTGGCAGTTGACAGGACATACGTAAGGGGATTGTTGTCACTATATACAGTAAAAGTTGGAGCATAATACAAATAATCACGAAATTTTTCAGTGATTGACCACTTCAAAGCAAGAAATTCAAGCTTGCCTGAGTGTAGGTGGTAGTTTTTCTCAGCAGCAGATAGAGTACGGGACCCATAAGCAATCACACGGAGTTTCTCATTTTGTTTCTGGTATAATACTGCACCTAAACCTTGAGCTGACGCGTCTGTGTGCAGTATAAAAGGCTGTGAAAAGTCCGGGAAAGCTAATACAGGGGGCTGGAGCAAACAGTCAATTAGCTGTTCAAGAGTGCTCTGATGTTGTTCAGTCCAGCTAATGGGCTTACTCGATGGAACACCAGTTTTCATGCATTTTGTCTTTGATTGTCTCTGACTATTTTTCAGGTGAGCATTATCTTCTGGAGTACTTTTTAACAGGTCATACAAAGGGCTAGCTATGCGAGAGAAATCTTTAATGTATTGTCTGTAGTAGCTAAGCAGACCAAGAATTCTCCTCAGCTCACCCACATTCTTTGGTTGTTTGTCTTTCAGGGATCTGACAGCTTCTGTATCTGCAGGATCAACTTTACTTCCCTCAGCAGAGACTATTCTACCCAGGTAGCGGACTTCAGATTTGAAGAACTCACACTTACTCGGTTTAAGTTTGATGCCATGTTGCCTAAGTCTCTGCAACATTTTCCTTACATCCTGGACGTGGTTCTCAAAGGTCTTACTAAACACCAAGGTGTCATCGAGGTATGGAATGCAGATCTCATCCCGCAAGCCGTCTAAACACTCCTCCATACATCGCTGGAAGGCTGCAGGAGCATTCATCAGCCCGAAGGGAATACGCACCCATTCATACAGGCTCCAGGGTGTTACGAAAGCAGTTAGGTGCTTACTTTCCTTAGACATGAACCCCTGGTGGTAGGCCTTCCCTTGATCTAATGAAGAAAACCAGGAATTACCTCCAAGGCTGTCCATAATGTCCTGCACCCTTAGGAATTGGCTGTCTGTCTGGGTGAGTCTTTCTGTTCAGGTCTCGATAATCTATACATAAACGGAGGCTGCCATCCTTCTTTCTTACGCATACAATTGGAGACGAGTATGATGAGTTGGATTTTTCAATCCAGCCTTGTGTTATGAGGTCATGTAAGTATTCTTTCATCTCACGATACAGGGGCTTTGGCACAGACATGTAAGTGCGATTGACTGGCTCATCATCTTTAAGTGATATACTCAACTGCAAATTTCTGATACACCCAATATCGTTGTCTGATTTAGAGAATGAATGACACTCATCTCTTAACATTTGCTGTACTATATGTCTCTGATGTTTACTCAGGTGGCTGACATCGACTGGCGGGTCCCAATGATCAGTATTGGTGTTGTCGTGACAGTTCTCCGCGGCCTGGATGTGGCATACCCCAACAGCAGTAGGGCTTGCTGGCACCTCAAACATACTAGCAGGGAAGACATTCTTGACAAACTGTACTGTACCAATCTGAGTCTGGCCAATCAGAGTGATATCATGATCAGTGTCGTTGTATATCTCAATTGTGATATTTGTTGGAGCCCCTCTTTTCAGACTTATTAAACATTCTTTGAATTCAAGCCCATCTGCCCAGCAAGGATTCACATCGGGTTCAAAAATGAGTGTGCTGTCCTCCTTAACTGGCTGCATGTACACACGGCATTGGATCTGCACAGTACTACATTTGGGAATGTTAACATGGCCTTTCATGGTCTTTACTGTGTATTCACGTGAGCATTCTGCACTTACAAGTTTGATGAACGTCTGGACTTTGCTTCTTTTTAGGCTGGGGAATGCGGCTTTCACAGTTCTCTCAAGCGTTTTGTCACTCTTAGTACTTGGCTGGGCTTGTTCAATGGAATTCACAATTTGTTCTATCACATTGAAACCTATGATAGGGTGAGAGAGGTTTTGACCCCTAGCTACGAGTATGGGAATGACAAGTTCGTTATGGTGAGATGTCGGTGACGCAAGTCTGAAAGTCACTTCCACATATCCAATGTAGGGCATATCAATACCATTGGCAGCCACGAGGTTCAAAGTGTTTGGAGACTCAAGGATGTCTGAAACATCTCTCAGTGGGACTTCGGGTAAGTATTCCTGTTTCCACAATTCACCAATGACACATACCTGAGAGCCTGTGTCCCACAGTGCTTGAATTCGATGGCCATGCAGGTAACATTCAACAAGACATTGCCTCCCAACTAGTGATGTCACAGAGGAATGCTGGTTAACTCGAGTACTGCAGGGGGCGTGGACACTCATCGTCAGGTAGGAATTTGAAACTGGTCTGGGTGGGTTGATACAAGTTTGCTTGTGTTCAGTCCAATGGTGATTTTGACAGATCTTAGAACAATACAGTATCTTTTTACATCGTGCACACTGCTTCATTTGCTTCTCTGTTTTTTCGCAGGCTGCACATCTTTGGGACTGGTCAGTGGGTCTGGTTACTCCCTGTCCCGCGGAAGTAACCGCTCTCCATTTAAAGGACTCTCTCTTGAAGGCTTAATGCCCCGGATCCTGCATCCTGCTTGGAAGTGCTCGCCACTGCCACATCTGAAACAATGCATACAACGGTCCTCTGTTCTTTGCTGCTGACAATTAAAGCACTTTCTTGCTTGGGAACCAGTAGGGGGTGCATAGTATTGTCGGGGTATATACTGGGGTTGAAACGGAGTATTCACTCTCATTTGGTTGGTGCCCGGTGATGGCCAATATGGCTGCAATTGACACTGAATAATTTCTCTTTCAGGGTCTCCCTGTGCAGGAACAGGACACTGTGGTGAGGCAAAAGCTGGTTGCTGCAATTTTTCTCTGATGTGAGCTATTTCAGCACTGAGTGTTTTGAGTGACGCTACATCAGTTCTCAGTTCTTTCAGTTCCGACAGCACATTGGAAGATGATTTTGGTGCACTTTGAGCACTGGATTTCTTATCAGTGGTTTCATTATTAGACTTAACTGCATGGACAACAGTCGTTGTGTGCTGCACAGTGGTTTTTCTTTTCTTTTGTCTTTCTGCCTCATTAGCACAAGCAATGTTTAATTTCTCCAACAGAGTCTCATCTGTGGTTTTTGTGTCAAGAAGGAGGGGTTGCATATCTACTTTAACACTGTCACTTTGGAGACCGGTGAGTATCGTATGTAAGAACATGCTTTGCACTAATGCGGGATCATACTTGAGGCCTGATTCTGCTTCTTGGGACGCAAACAAGATTTTCTGGCGCAGGTCAAGAACACGCATCAGAAAATTCTGTGGTGTCTCTTTGTTACCTTGGCATTCAGAGGTAAGTTGCTTATAAAGTTCAGTTGCACTCTTTTCTTGGAAGTGAGAGCGCAGAATTCGCCTGAGTGTAGGTAGAGTCAGATTTGGCTTCCCTTCTAAATAACTTCGTAACTGTAAGCCTGGAGAGATGGCACGAATTACTGCATCCACAATCTCACACTCTGGGTAGCCTCTGCTCAGACCGTTCTCAATTTGGTGTGCCAAACTTGAAAAACTTAATTTCTCTCTTTGGCCTGGGTCACCGATTTGTCCAGAAATTTTGAAATCTTTGTGCCAATGTGGGCCTGAGTGTTGGACATTCGCTGACTGTTGTGGCTGGGCAGCAATTTGTAATTGAGGCTGGACGATACTTTGTTTTGTGTTCACCTCTTCCAATTGTTGAAGTAAACTCAGTTTTTGTTTCATTGCACTTTTTAGCTCATCTAACTCCCTTTGCAATTTATCTCTTTCAGTGATTTCGCTCGGGCCTGCTGTCTCACTTTCAGTGACTGTATTCAATTCTGTAATTTGATCTCTCAATCTTAACAGTTCAGACATGCCACCATCTTCCAGCTTCAGTGATGTCTTCGAGATGTTGGAGGACGTAAGAGATCAGAGACATGCGAGATTTAGATACAATTTTCTCTGGCTCTGCCACATGAAGGAATTCACAAACACTTAGAAGCTTGTCTTTTGATAGGGAATTTAGCATGGTGATAACCTCAACTTGCATTTCCTCGAGCACTGTTGTCTCCATTGTGACACTAGAGTGGACCTTTTCACTGAGTAGTGGCTTACTTGAGACTGACAGAACTCGTCTGTTTCACCTGATGATCTCTGTGGCCTCAGGTCTACGGTTCTTTGGTCTCTTTCTTGTCTTTACTGCAGGATCTCTTTCCACCTCACTGTCGACCTGGGTTGTTTTAGGGGGGGATGTACTGCATCAGAAGCCGTCTGCCAGGTAAGTGACGACCGCACTCCGAAGAGTAGATCCCAGCGGTGCCTCCAAAGGTTAATACCTGAAAAGGGGGAGAAGATTAAGCACATTCACAGTAGACGATGTTTCCCCACTGCAAACTTTATGTGTAATGGAGAAACACCGCGAGTTCTCCCCCTAGTGTTCAACAAGGCCTGACTAATAGATCACACACCTTATTGTGCCAAACCAATCAATCACAGATTAACCAAAATCATTTAGATAACTTGTCTGCATTTTCTAAACATTTATAAACAGATTCAAATATAATTATACAGACATATATATTTCACTCTGTCACACTTGCAGCTTTTCCCCACCACGGAGAGACAGAAAGGTCGTTGTCAGCTGAGACAATTGGCATCATGCCTCTGAGAAAAAAAAGCCTGAATGAAATAAAATCTGCTGATTTTAAGGTTGAGGTTTTATGGACCCTTTTCACATTACCGGGTTTCTCAGAAGCAGAAGTCGTTATTGTTGGATAAACTTCTATAGTCGTAAAACGATACGGTACAATATACAGTATATATACGTGTTGTGTATATATATATATATATTATATTATATATATATATACAGTATAAACTTATTATTATAACTACAATAATATAATTTTTTGCTTTTCCACATTTGAAAAAACTTTTTTTCTGTTTTTACGTTGTTTAATTTACAGTTGTTGGGTGATAATGAATAATCTATAAGATAGTCTATATATATAACTTTTTTATTTTTTTTTATTTTTTATTTTATTTTTATGTATTTATTTTAGTCATTTAGGCAGACGCTTTATCTCAAAGCGACCTTACCAAGAGGACTGTACAGACGCAATCAATTGTAGTATTCAAAACTGCACTAAAAACAGATCCAAAACTAACCAGCTAACCGTTATAATATACGTGTAAAAAATAAAGCAATTCAATAAAAGGACAAATCATACAACCAACTATCAAAGCTTAACATTTAGTTTGAAAACAAAATAAAGCAAAAACAATTCATCTATTAAAGGAAATGAATGTATAAGACTTGCAACGTATAATAAGGCTTCTAACATAATCATCTAAGCACAGCCCAAAAACAACTACATATATATGTACACCATACACACACACACCACACACCATTATATATTATATATATAATATTATATATTATAGCTTAAATACCATACTCATTTATATAATATATATATATACATTATTTCATTTCCATTTAGTTTGTTGAATTATTAAAATAACTCAAATTAAATAAAAAACTTAAAACTTAATAAAAGACCTACACAGACATAATAAATTCAGACATAATATAACTCAATTAAATAAATTACCAAATACAAATAAAACAAAATCAAACCTACAGTAGTTTTCAGTAATCCAAAATAACACTGAGCCAAACCCACATCTAAAAAACACACTTACTTTCCATAGTAAGAAATGGTTATAACAACAGACCAGAACGCGAAACAGTAGTAGGGTAAAAAGGAGAAAATCAAAGCGCTACTATACAAATACATATACATATAATATAGTAAATATTATAATTAATAATATACAATATATTATATATAATATATATATAATATCTATATATATAGTATATATATAGAAATTTCCATATGAATTTTTAACGGACTTTTCGCTACACCACAACACAACGCATTGCAGTGCAAAATCACAGTAAAATTTGATCGTTGTTTATTGTGCCCTATTTATTTTATTTATTTATTTATTTGTGTATTTTAGTGAATGTAATAAAACAATAATCAAAGTATAGCATTATACATTTACATACATAAAAAAATGAAAATATAAAAAGCTTTTCTCGAGTTACAATGTCAATAACTGTGGAAATGTATTATCACTGTCTGTGAAAAGGGTCCATTTTGTTTGTTATAATTGGAAGGTGTTGATATCAACATTTCAACATCTATCTGGAATGTTGATTATGGACACAAAAGGTTACAAACAAAAGGTTATGACTATTTGGTAAATTAATTAATGAATTTACTTTTTGAAACCAAACCATTTTGCTTACGTTGACTTGGTTACACTGAGGGGGAAAAAAGTTTAAAATTGTTCAAAATATAATCCTTTATTTTCCACAGAAGAAAGAAAGTAGTTCAGGTTTGTAACAACATGAGGGTAAATAAATGATGACAGAATTTACATTTTTGGGTGTACTGTCCCTTTAAAGTCAACATAAAATCAAAATTAACCTGTTCTTATTGTGAATGATTCATCTGTCCATGTAAAAAAAGGGTGTTTCATAATATGATAAAAAAATAACTCAATTAAACTTTCTCTTCCTCAAACAATTTTACTTTTCAGATAATGTCTCCTATAGGCCACACGGATGGAGAAAGTAACAAGTAATTCAAACTTGAATTAGGTGTGGAAACTTAAATGAAACCCCCATTTTTCTTGATCCAGTCAGATCCGGATATATAAAATAATGTCGCCGCCTCACAATTCACATTATGTGACATAACAAAAGTAAAGTAGGTTGCAAATTGTGAACAATGTTTGACTTTAAGTGTGTTTGTTTTGACATGACATGACCGAGCCCCTGAAATCTGAGATCAGACCACGTATCTCTTTCTCTCTGTCTGTCTCACTCTCATTCTCTTTGTCTGTCTGTCTATCTCTGTCTGTCTCACTCTCTGACCGGCTGTCCGGCCAGCAGGACCAGATGAGCACTGATAATTACCAACTGGCAGTGTGGGGCAAAGGACACCTTCCTGCGTGTGAGTGTATGTTTACGTGTGAACAATGGATTTGGCCGGGGCGACACATGCCCAGAGGCAGCGCAACACAGTCATTGTGTGTTAAGGACGCCCAGGCCGCATCCCAGCTAAATGGGGATGAGCGACAAGGGAGACAACTGCAAAGATGAACGATATGATACAGGGTCAGGTGAGGTAAACACCTCAGTTAAGAGAGCAGGTGTGTGTGGCTGGGATTGAGGCTGCAGCATCTGAACTTAACCTCTAAATCTTTCATGTCAATGTATTTGTTTAAGTACACCTATTATATGTGCAACCTAAAACTCATGAAAGCTTGTTTTTCTGCCACTGAATAAAAAAATTCAAAAAGGTAATTGTGACTTTACCTCATTTCTCCTCATTTTTATACGAGTTTATATCTCACAATTCTGAATTTTGTCTTGCAATTATAAGTTTATGTTTAACAATTCTGAAATTCCCCCCTCACAATTCAGATATAAACTCAAAATTGAAAAAAGTCCAAGTTGTGAGATGAAAATAGCTCGCAATCCCCCCCCCCCACATTTTTTTTTTCCGTAGCAGAAACGGAAAATAGAAACTTCAACATAACATAACAGGTAAAACAACACTTAATTGAACACATATTCTCCTTATCCAGTCCTATGCAAAGCATGCTGTAAAGTTATCAAGACAATTTCATTAAGTTACTATAACTTGGTTTAATCATGGTTTAATTAAATCAATAAATTATGTATTTATTTATTTTTATCTTGCAACCATGCATTTAATTAAGTTGTAGTAATAGGTCTCATGAATGACTTGAGTGAACCTGAATGTAATAAACTGGGCACATTGCAGCAGAATTGCAAATAAATAATACTTTAAAAAATCTTAATTCTAGACAAAAACTATATACAACGGCATCTCACACTCTATTGTTTCATAACAATATTGGGAGGAACTGTTTTTATAATAGTGTCCTTCAGCCATGCAAATCCCTCACTATAGGGTCATAAATTGCTAGTAAATTTCACAAATAATTAAATTAAGAAATGTCAAGTAACACACTGAATCAAATGTGAAATTTTAGAGAAAGACTGCAATGGTATTTTCGTGTAAAACATACTCCAATAATCTTTATTTACTACTTTAATTTGTAGCTGGTTATCGTGCATCCATTAGCCCTGCTGGTATATGCTGTAACTACACTATCTGGCTGCAAACAACATACTGTATATATCACTAATATTTCATTATATTTCAGTGGATGTCCTGTGGCAGCCTAACAGCTGCGATTGAGATGAATGGGAATGCAAACGGATGGCTTTCTCCAGGCCTCCTTGCACACAACCTGGTTACCGCCTACTGACGCCTTTGCTGGATCAAATGTAGAAATCTTCCAGGTAACCATTTGCATTATGCATTTGGCAGATGCCCTAAACTTGAAGTTGAAGGCGACATACTCTAAATTTAACTTCATCTCGTAAGCTGCTTGCTCTAATTTAAACATAGCAAATAATGATTTTATGTTTGCATTATGATGGGTGTAAGTAATGTTAAGTTTTGTAGAATATCTGCAACCAAATTAGACATATATTCTATAGCCATATATTTACCTGTCAAGCAAAAGCAAAGCAAGCTCAGCATCTGTTTTCAAGCGCTTTGAAACTCTCAGCCCTCTCCAGCGATGAAAAGTGTGTTCACTCTCGTCTTGCTTCTTTTTTGATCCCATGGCTTTTTTTCTTTCTTTATTTTCTTATGTCTTTCTATTCTTTGAAGGACATTTGGCTGTGTAAATAGTTGTTGACAAATTCCCATATATGGACTGCCCACTGTGAATGAGCAAAAATGATTGACAGGCAGAATGTTTTATATTACTATTTTCCACCTTTTCACTGACCTTTAGAATTACACAAGGTGTTTTTTGCTGCTGGACCTATATATTTATGCAAATAATCTCTAATATGATTGGCTACGTTATTGCATGTACAGAAAATGATTAAAGGTTTTACCAATTGGAAGTTTTTTGTTGGGCCCAGTGTATATCATCATAACCTTTATGATGTCTAAATGGTAGAATTTGGTTTGTAAGGGAATACTTGTAAAACAGGTAAATTTAGCTCAAAGGGAATTAATTATAATTTTTTGAGGAATTTTGCAGAATAAAGACCTCCCCCCTTGAAAAGCAAATCAATGCATTTTTGTAAGAAATATCCATATTTAAAACTTTATAAAAAGTAATCTCTAGCTTCCGCTAACTGTCGTACACGTGTTCACTAGAGAGTGACGTAAGACGTAGGCATAGCGTAAGGTCCAGTGAGAATATGCTAGTCTCGTGAGAACCAAGATTTTGTTTACAGGAGCAAAGGAAGCAAAGTTTCCTTTGTTTAGCAAAGGAAAAACCAGTCTCCTCTTGGCTTATATCGAAATCCTCTGACATTTTTATTTACAAACCTCATTGTAGCTCGAATTTGTGCCGTGTTTTGTTAGACGTTAGGACACTTCTCACCGAGCTCACGCAACGCCGTGCGTCTTACGTCATCCGCTGGAACGGCGTTCTATTGTGAGTGGGCATATGACAGTTAGCGGAAGCTAAAGATTATGGTTTATAAAGTTTTAAATATGGATATTTTTCTTACAAAAACGCATTGATTTGCTTCAGGAGGCTTTTATTCACTCCCCGGAGCTGTGTGTGATACGTTTTATGATGAACTGACACAGTTTATTGAACTTCTATTGGACTATTGAAAATGAACACCCATTCACTGCCATTATAAAGCTTGGAAGAGCCAGGACATTTTTTTTTTATATAACTCTGATTGTATTTGTCTGAAAGAAGGAAGTCATATACTCCTGGGATGGCTTGAGGGTGAGTAAATCAGGGGATAATTTTCATTTTTGTGTGAACTATCCCTTTAAACTCTTGATTTTCCTCTGGATGTGTGTGCGCGTTCGCAACCATTTGACAATCCCCTCCGCTTCTCGAAGTTAGGAATTATCAAATAAGTGTTTCTTTGTTGTGATTTTTAACACACTGCAACGGCTGTTAAGCTGCTAGTTAGTGTAGACTTATCTGGCAGCCCCCATGGTATGTGCGGGCCGTCTTTGTGGAATTTGGGCTCTTGTGGTTTCACACTGTTTTGACATTCCACTTCTTACTTGTCTGATTCGCTCTGATCCTCCTACACATCAATATTTGTGTTGTTTTGCATCAATCTGGCAAAACAGTCAAGGGAAAAATCTGAGTCCAGAACCTTTTACCATCCCCAACGTTCGGATGGTCCCAGATGCGTTCATCATCTTGTCATCTGATCCTGTCCACTGTGTCTACAACCCGCGCAGCTATTACAAGCAAAAAAAACAGACCATTTTTTACAGTGATTGCGTGCTTGGCAGCTGAGTCAAATTTCATATGCGTGACGGTGAGTCATAGCTTACAACATGCAAATCAGCATAAAAAGGAAGTAAAAATAGTAAGAACGCTTGCTTCCAGAGAGTCAGAGGATCCGGCTTCCAGTATCCTTTTTGTCCGGTCTCGCGGGTCGAACACACTTCAAGCTGGTAACCCGATGTGCATGAACCTAATGAAATATGGTGCACTATTTTAAAATTGTGGTATTTAATGACACCACACAGTGGGACTGGAACGTCTGCTTATGACTTAATGCTTATGTGCACTTATACATCTTTATTTAAATGAAATAAGAATCAAAATTATAATATATATAATGATATGGAATACACCATGGTTTATATTTTATATTCTATTGAATATACCACTATTCTATTTTATATTTTATAATAAATAAGATTTTTAATAAATTTAATTTATAATTTGTATTACAATCATTTACTCAATATATTTTATTATTCTTATGTCATTTTATGACATTGCCTTTTTTATATCATTCAGCAGGTCACCTCAGCGCAGTACAAAGCTGAAACTCTGTGCCATACAGCACAAAGCTCTCATAGCCCCAGGACACGGCCAATTGATTGAGTCCTTGTCAGTGCGGACATTTAATATGTCAAGGTGAATTAGAACAGCTTCTTTTGTGTGTCTCATTTGTGTCCGAGCTCAGAGGAAACTGAGCGGTTCTTGGCATAATAAGCTTCAATGGCAATTAATCTTCTCGCAGTGTGTTATTAAACGTTTCCAAATTCCATTTTCAGCACTCACTTTCACGGTAAGACGCTAAGCAATTTACGGAAGGTCAAATATTCTATGAGCTCTTATTGTTTTCTGTTATTATTATTATTATTATCCCATTATTTCACCTCACAGTCACACTAGGTTAAAGCTATCAATAACGTAATGTCCTCAAAAATAACCTGATCAGTTTGGCATCCATGTGAGTCACTTGTGTCGGTTTAACCTCCTGTCACTATTTTCTGTGCATATTTTAAAGGGTCATATAATAGAAGCCCAAAATAACAATCAGAAATGTATTATCATTGTCTATCCAGTGAGGTGAGTAAATAATGACAGAATTGTCATGGAATTTAGGGAAGATTACTAAACAAAAATGTCATTGGTACTTTAAAAGCTGTTGTTGTTCCACCCTACAAGCAAGCACTGAATTATTGACACTACATCCACAGGTTTCTTTACAGAATTCCTAGTGCTTGCAGGGAGGCTGGTTAAAGAAACCCAATATGCATGAATAACAGAGAGGAGTAAATGCTTATCAGATGAGATGTTGTGAGAGAGCGGCAAGCCATGATTAAGCAGGCTGAGGGATTAGTTCAGCAGAAAGGACAATCATTCTCAATGAACTAATATTGATATGCACTTTAATGAAATTAGGTATGTTGTAAATCACACCATTATGCATGAAAAGGTATCGCAGGCAAGATATGAAATGTAATGTCTGTACAGACACTGTACAAACACATAAACAAAGTCAACAATAGGGTGGAGACAGAATGACAGTGTACTATTCTGGTCAGTCGGTCCCTAATTCCCTCAAATCCGCACCACACTCTATAGTCTGAGTCCAGGAGAGAATGCTAGTTAAGGATAAAGGCTTTTGGGCCCAATCCAGAGAGACTGCTCTTTCTCACTCTATATATGGTCAAATATACACATCAAATACACAATATTTGCATTAGTTGGGTTTGTCCCAGCTTGCATTTCTTAAAACACTAATACATTTTGCTACTTGCCTTTATTGTTCAACCTTTGTCCCAAACCCAAACTTTCAATCTTCAAATATGAAAATCCATCATAAAAATATTTGGTTAGCTCCAGGTTGGCTCTTATTACTATAGTAAGTAGGCCTACATGTAACATGTGAAACAAGCAACTTATAAAACAAAGTGTTAAAGCTACTCACTGGTGCATGCTTAAGCATGCAATCCAAAAAACAGATCTTTTCTCCTATTGTGACGGCAAATCGCAGTGTAATGCTTACTATGAACAAGAAAAGATGGTGAGCGGAAACACTTGGTTCTCAATGCCATCGGTTGTTGACTGGCATGTTGAAATGTGGAGTGGCAATAAAGTAGGCAATCTTGCGAGGGGCGGAGAGTTGTATGCAAACTAAATGATGGAGATATGCACTATGTCCCAGCGAAAAACGAGATCTCATATGATTACAACACCACACATCAAAAAGAATGTACGAATTTTACAATAAGATCTATAACAGCATTAAACATCTAGAATCGCTTGGTGCCAATAGCGGTATTTTTTCACATCGTTTCCACAACAAATATTATGCCTTAAATATTTGTTCTTAAGTTAGTGTACTGTGTGACCCAGAGACACATAGCATCAGTAAAAAGTACATGCGTGAGATGCGATATAGAACAATGGGGAATGTGATGGTGAAGAAAAAATCAGTAAATATCATGCGAGCGGCACCTTAAAGAATATGTGGCATGATATTTGTCTTAAAATATTGGGATGTACATTCGATCAGTTTTAAAAATGTCTGACGCTTTACACGCTTGAACCATATGTCTGTTACATTCCGATTGAGTTCCACAACTCGAAGCTTCGCTGCGTTGTTCAAGTCCTCCTGGGACGTTCATAATTACTTACGAGTTGACAAGTCGTAATTTACGACGTCAGGTGCGTTCAAGTCAGTTTAATCGGCACAAGATGGCGCTGTACCTTCTTTTAATAAATTACAAAAAAATACAACAGGGTCTGCATATTTTTACTTGGATTTCAGCTGCGTAACAAGAACATGACCAATTGAAGTTTATAGGACAACTAAACTAAATTTAAACAAACATTTACTGTCAACTACAGACGTTGCATCCATCGATTACGCCATGTTTCTCATTGACACGCCTCCAACTTGGAAACTCTGGGCTTAAAGAAAATTTCGAGTTTCCCAATCGTAATAATGACTTTGTGGTGGAGTTCATGTGCTTTCAACTCATAAATACGATCTATCCGACATGACTCGAACGCACCATTAGTCAACAAAGCCAACTGCAAAGGGA
Organism: Sinocyclocheilus anophthalmus; assembly: GCA_018155175.1. Taxonomy (NCBI): domain Eukaryota; kingdom Metazoa; phylum Chordata; class Actinopteri; order Cypriniformes; family Cyprinidae; genus Sinocyclocheilus; species Sinocyclocheilus anophthalmus. The sequence continues at coordinate 356,095 of JADLZN010010084.1, forward strand.
ACCATGAGAAGCCATAAAGCGACCTCGTTCGACATGGTTATAAGACAGACAGATTCGGTTCTAACTATCTGTAATTTGCTCTTTGACCACCACAGATCCACACCCTGAAGCGCAGAATTAGAAACCAGCCAACAATAAGGTCCACCTTTGTAACACATTCACATGCTTACACGTATCATTGAGGCGTTTATGGAGGCCAGTAAAGCTGATCTAACTTTCAGGGGCCGCAATCTGATCCGCTCACGTTTCCTCCACGTTGCACGTTGACTGCTAGACTCCAGGTGAGATTGAATTTTGAGTTCCAGGTGAACAGAGCGACCACCCGTTGAAAAAAAATCCAAAGTTACATTCAGCATCGCCTTTGAAATCGGACTCCTTTTGAAGGCATGACCCACTTCCTGACAATACAGTCGGATTGTGTGCTAGTTTATTCCCTGCCTCAACCGAAACATGCACAAATGTGTACTACCTACCATATACACATGATTCTTGATTCAATAATCAAAACATGGCAAATATGAAGCGGCATAATAATTATTGCATTATAATTAGTCATTATACACCATGCTAAACTTATCAACGTGACTTACATTTAATGTTGCCAAGGACAGACACTAATACACAGAGATGCAGCACACCTATGCAAACACTCAAGACAAAGATGACTTTGACAGCTTCCTCACAGCTATCTTAACATGCATAAGGTGCTATGCAATCACAGAAACCTATGATATTTGATACTTACGAGTCTTATGAATCCTGTAGCTTCAGTAATACTAGCAAAATGTTAATATTTCGTAATTTAACCTAATGTTCACAAATCTTCTCTCTCGTTATATAGGCTAACCTGCATCGTTTATCAACGTAATAACACATTTTTCAGAATGGGCCACAACGTTGAGCTACTGTAATTTATATATAGCACAGAATACATTCGTATTATGTAACAAGGGCTCAGTCCGATGCAACGCAACACCGGACATCAAGGTAACATTTTATCCACCGGCAACACAAAACACATGGTCTAATATAAAACCTAATCATGAATATAGCTACAGCTACAGGTCAAACACTATTTATAAAACGCCAATGTCAATTCATAAAGGCCACGAGACCAGATGGCACTTACAGTGAACACTGCATATTCGTTTTACGTTGCATGAGTATGAATGTAAAGGAGTGTCTATTCACGATTGTTAACGGTGCTGCTGCGCACGTGAGCGACGGGCCGCTGCGACATTTCAGATATTAGACTCAAAACACTTTCATTGTGTGCCACTTACTTTCTGAGAGTCCATCACGAGGATCGCAGACGAGCCGACTTCAGTTCATGCACAGTTGAGAATGTAGACAGCACAGAAGGCGCTCGATGACTCCCACTGGAGCAGGGAGGATACTGAGCATGCGCAGTGTGTCTCTCTCACGGAGGACTACTGTGCGGCATTACGACGCCATAGTGTGGGCTCGGAGGAGGATGTGCATGCTCGGGTTGTGTGACACACCAGGGGACCGATTCTCCTCGGGCTACACAGATTAAGCATCATGTCAAGATTAAGGGCCAGTTGGCTACAAATACTGACTGACAGTGTTGGGAAAGTTAATTTTAAAAGAATGCATTTACAAAGTCATACGTTACATTAGTACTGTCTTTTATGGAAAGTATGACGTTACGTTACCTTTTGACGTTTACTTTCAAATCTGGACAGGCTTGATGTTTGTTTTTAAACTAAAAAGTTATATTTTTTCGGGCAAATAGAAAAAGAACTTTTCACACCAAAAGTGAAGTGAATAAGCATCAGGCTGAAGGGAAAGTACATTTAAGTCCCGTCCGTACAGTAGAATGCAGAAGACGACATTTCAACACACTTGATGCTGGATAACCAAAAAATTACCAACAGCTACCAAAGGATCAAACTAACCTTAAGAAAACAAAAGATGAAAAATATTTGCTTCCACAGAAATCCAACAAAAAGAATGAATAAGCTACCGTCTACGCAATAGCACGTAAAAAACAGCTAAGGATAGTCTTACCAACAAATAAGGTGACTAAATCAACACAGCACTTATTATCAAAGCGTAACAACAAGAAACAATTCACTTAGGCTAATTAACTTGAATCAATACACAAAAATACCGCGGTCTGGCACAGAGTGAAAACAGCACACGCTTGAGTGAAGATCAGTGAGAGTTCATCCACCCTTCTTCTCCTCGAGGAGTCCTGATAGAGCAGTTGTCATGATTTTTTTCTCCAGATGGAGCGTCGCAAATGAGATATCTTAGGGGTAATAACTCATTCATGATACATTGCAACTTAAATCAGGACTCCATTTCCCATAATCTTTTGCCCGGACTCATCAAGTGCATCACTTATAGCTCTTTCGTGGTTTCTAAGTTTCCGTGTTTCTAGTTTCTCTGATTCCTTGCCTTTGTGTTTTGATCCCTGGACTGTTTTCTTGTTTATGATTGTTTTGCTGCCTGCCCTGACCATTGCCTGATTATCTGGATTACTCTTTTGCCTTGCCACTGCCATTGTTGTTTGCTGTTGTTGACCACGCCTCTTTGACTGCGCTCTTATTAAAGCCTTGCATTTGGATACCCACTTTTTTGTCACGCCTCCCTTGTTACAGAAGTGATGCAGCTTTAACTGACCCCCAGAGAAATACATCATCTCCTGCAACACAGTGGACTTACACACACGTGACACACCAAGAATAAGTTTCTGAAATAATCTGAAAAATACGGTAAATTCAGTTATTATTTTGTATGTAAACATCTGTAGAGTGAAATAGCTTTTTCAGGGCAGTACTAAAAAAAAAAAAATGCAGCCATATTTTTCAATGACAAACAGATGTTTTGACATGAATTCTGTTAAATAATTCCGTTTTAGCAAAATGGTCAAGCTACAGAATATTCTATTTTATCCTTTTCAGAAATATGAATAAAAGCGACGTCATATGTATTTTGTATATATTCTGCAACCGGAGCTGGGTAGATTACTTGCCAATTGTAATCCATCACTGATTCCAAATTACAAGACAAATAATGTGATCAGTAACGTAATCTATTACATTACACATTTAAGGTAATATAATCAGACTACTTTTTGAATACTTTGAACTCGTTTATCACATTGATTTGAATAGGATAGTCTTGTACCATATTGATATAAAAATGCGAAGAGTAAGAAAATATATTGCATATGTAATTAACAACATTAAGTGCATTAAACATTACATTAAGATTCCCCAAACTGGGGTTTGTAACGATCCTTCGTCAAATCCGCCAGCCAAGCCCGCTGTGTATTTCGTTGTGAAAGCGAAAATACTTAGTTTGACCTTCCAAAAATGGACACGACTAGAAAACAGTGGTTAAGTTGTATTTACAACACAAATTTCCAGAACAGTTCAAACCAAATATTCAGATGCGTGCAGCACATTTTATGGAGGACTGTTTCCTGATCCGAGAGTAGACAATGCCGGCTGTTCTGACTCACAGACAGTAAGTACGTTTTTTATATTTAAAGAATTGCCACTGACGATTCAAACGCGAGTATTGGGCAGTGTAGAGTAGGGCTTGTTGTTTGTCATTTCTCTGATCACAAATGCAGACATGGTTTTATGTTTACGTGGCGCGATGCAATGCAACGTGTAAAAAGACAGTATAAGTCATTATAAATCAGTAATTATGTCCCCACTGGATACAACAAATGCCTCGTTTGTAATGGGTTTTCATGTTTTTGTCTCGCCACTCCGGGGACAGGGCATCACAGTATGGGAGGGGCGTAACATTTCCATCAACACGCTTGAGGTATTCGGCAATCACAACGCACTGGATAGCTGGCACTCACAGCACACTCGCATTTCAGGAATGAGAGTTTTGTAAAATAAAAAATGTGTGTCTTCAGAAAGGAGGGGATAGAGTGAGAAACCAATAATGTTACAGCATGTGGGGGGTTTTTTTAACCTTGAAACCAATAAACCCTTGCATTACCCCAAACACACAAAAAATAATTGTTAGTTTTAGTCAACAGCATATGAAACTTTAATCATAATAATTAAAAGAAAATCAACTCACCAAATAAAACACGTTATAAACGAGGCATCTGTTGCATCCAGTGGGGACATAATTAGATCGGATTTAATGACTTAACTGTAGTTTTACACGTTGCATTGCATCTGCAGCCACGGAAACATAAACCATTGTCGTCTGCATTTGCTGATCAGACAAATGACAAACAACAACGCCATACTCTAACTGGTCAAAACTCACGTTTGAAGTAATCCGTGAAAAAATCTTTAAATCTAAAAAAACGTACTGACAGTTGGATGTCAGAACAGCACGGCAGTGCTAGTCTAATCTCCGGATCAGGAAAACAGTCCTCCCATAAAAATGTGCTGCAACATCTGAATATTTGGGTTGAAGCTAGTCTGAAACAGTGTGTAAAATTACAACTAACCACGATTCTCGTTGTGTCCCTGCTTTGGGAAGAACAAACAATAAGTGTCGCCTTTCACACGAAATACACAGCGGGCGGGGCTGGCGGATTTGACGACGGATCGGTAAAAACCCCGGTGGGGATCGTAGGTACATGTTTAATGCCACTCATGGGGTTAATTACGATATGCAATATATTCTTAATCTTCGCATTTTATATCAATATTGTACAAGATTATCCTATTTAAATCAAGGTGAAAACGAGTTAGGTCAAAAGGAATCTAAAAGTAGTCTGATTATATTAACTAAAATGTGTAATGTAATGGATTACGCTACTGATTACATTATTGTCTTGTAATTTGGAATCAGTGATGGATTACAATTGGCAAGTAATCTACCCAGCTCCGGTTGCAGAATATATACAAAATACATATGACGTCGCTTTTATTCATATTTCTGAAAAGGATAAAATAGAATATTCTGTAGCTTGACCATTTTGCTAAAACGGAATTATTTAACAGAATTCATGTCAAAACATCTGTTTGTCATTGAAAAATATGGCTGCATTTTTTTTTTTTTAGTACTGCCCTGAAAAAGCTATTTCACTCTACAGATGTTTACATACAAAATAATAACTGAATTTACCGTATTTTTCAGATTATTTCAGAAACTTATTCTTGGTGTGTCACGTGTGTGTAAGTCCACTGTGTGGCAGGAGATGTTGATTTTCTCTGGGGTCAGGTGAAAGCTGTCATCACTTCTGTAACGAGGGAGGCGTGGCGACAAAGTGGGGATCCAAATGCAAGGATTAATAAGAGCGTAGTCAGACAGGCGTGGTCAAACAATTGCAAACAACGATATCCAAGGCAAGGCAAAAGAGTAATCCACTAAAAGGCAATGGTCAGGGCAGGCAGCAAAACAATCATAAACAAGAAAACAGTCCAGGGATCAAAACACAAAGGCAAGGAATCAGAGAAACTAGAAACACGGAAACTTAGAAACCACGAAAGAGCTATAAGTGATGCACTTGATGAGTCCGGGCAAAGGATTATGGGAAAAGTAGTCTGGGGTAGAGTGGCAAGAGTCAGGGGTGCCGTCTGGTGGAGTTCATGGGCACTCCAGCTGGAGATCATGACAACTGCTCTATCAGGACTCCTCGAGGAGAAGAAGGGTGGATGAACTCTCACTGATCTTCACTCAAGCGTGTGCTGTTTTCACTCTGTGCCAGACCGCGGTATTTTTGTGTATTGATTCAAGTTAATTAGCCTAAGTGAATTGTTTCTTGTTGTTACGCTTTGATAATAAGTGCTGTGTTGATTTAGTCACCTTATTTGTTGGTAAGACTATCCTTAGCTGTTTTTTACGTGCTATTGCGTAGACGGTAGCTTATTCATTCTTTTTGTTGGATTTCTGTGGAAGCAAATATTTTTCATCTTTTGTTTTCTTAAGGTTAGTTTGATCCTTTGGTAGCTGTTGGTAATTTTTTGGTTATCCAGCATCAAGTGTGTTGAAATGTCGTCTTCTGCATTCTACTGTACGGACGTTAATTTACTTTCCCTTCAGCCTGAGGCTTTCATTTTTCACTTTTGGTGTGAAAAGGCTTTTTTATTTGCCAAAAATATAACTTTTTTTTATTTTAAAATCAAACAAGCAAGCCCTGTCTAGATTTGAAAAGTAACGCAAAAGTAACGCAACTCATTACTTCCCATAAAAAGTAACTAGAGTAACGTAATATTGTAATGATTAATTTAAAAAGTAACTTCCCCATAATGGCAGGCAGTATGGTAGCCGAACAGTGGCCACTTAATTATTGACATGATGCTTAATCTGTGTAGCCCGAGGAGAATCGGTCCCCTGGTGTGTCACACAACCCGAGCATGCACATCCTCCTCCGAGCCCACACTATGGCGTCGTAATGCCGCACAGTAGTCCTCCGTGAGAGAGACACACTGCGCATGCTCAGTATCCTCCTTGCTCCAGTGGGAGTCATCGAGCGCCTTCTGTGCTGTCTACATTCTCAACTGTGCATGAACTGAAGTCGGCTCGTCTGCGATCCTCGTGATGGACTCTCAGAAAGTAAGTGGCACACAATGAAAGTGTTTTGAGTCTAATATCTGAAATGTCGCAGCGGCCCGTCGCTCACGTGCGCAGCAGCACCGTTAACAATCGTGAATAGACACTCCTTTACATTCATACTCATGCAACGTAAAACGAATATGCAGTGTTCACTGTAAGTGCCATCTGGTCTCGTGGCCTTTATGAATTGACATTGGCGTTTTAAAAATAGTGTTTGACCTGTAGCTGTAGCTATATTCATGATTAGGATTTATATTAGACCATGTGTTTTGTGTTGCCGGTGGATAAAATGTTACCTTGATGTCCGGTGTTGCGTTGCATCGGACTGAGCCCTTGTTACATAATACGAATGTATTCTGTGCTATATATAAATTACAGTAGCTCAACGTTGTGCCCCATTCTGTAAAATGTGTTATTATGTTGATGAACGATGCAGGTGAGACTATATAAGAGACAGAGAAGATTTTGTGAAACATTAGGTTAAATTACGAAATATTAACATTTTGCTAGTATTACTGAAGCTACAGGATTCATAAGACTCGTAAGTATCAAATATCATAGGTTTCTGTGATTGCATAGCACCTTATGCATGTTAAGATAGCTGTGAGGAAGCTGTCAAAGTCATCTTTGTCTTGAGTGTTTGCATAGGTGTGCTGCATCTCTGTGTATTAGTGTCTGTCCTTGGCAACATTAAATGTAAGTCACGTTGATAAGTTTAGCATGGTGTATAATGACTAATTATAATGCAATAATTATTATGCCGCTTCATATTTGCCATGTTTTGATTATTGAATCAAGAATCATGTGTATATGGTAGGTAGTACACATTTGTGCATGTTTCGGTTGAGGCAGGGAATAAACTAGCACACAATCCGACTGTATTGTCAGGAAGTGGGTCATGCCTTCAAAAGGAGTCCGATTTCAAAGGCGATGCTGAATGTAACTTTGGATTTTTTTTCAACGGGTGGTCGCTCTGTTCACCTGGAACTCAAAATTCAATCTCACCTGGAGTCTAGCAGTCAACGTGCAACGTGGAGGAAACGTGAGCGGATCAGATTGCGGCCCCTGAAAGTTAGATCAGCTTTACTGGCCTCCATAAACGCCTCAATGATACGTGTAAGCATGTGAATGTGTTACAAAGGTGGACCTTATTGTTGGCTGGTTTCTAATTCTGCGCTTCAGGGTGTGGATCTGTGGTGGTCAAAGAGCAAATTACAGATAGTTAGAACCGAATCTGTCTTATACATGTCTGAACTAGGTCAGCTATGGCTTCTCATGTTTCCCTTTGCAGTTGGCTGTGTTGACTAATGGTGCGTTCAAGTCATGTCAGAAAGATCGTATTTACGAGTTGAACACACATGAACACCACCACAAAATCGTTATTACGAGTGGGAAACTCAAAAATTTATTTAAGCCCCGAGTTTCCGAGTTGGGAGCGTGTCAATGAGAAACATGGAGGAATCCATGGATGCAACGTCTGTAGTCGAAGGTTAATTTTTGTTTAAATTGATAGTTTAGTTGTCCTATAAACTTAAATTGGTCATGTTCTTGTTACGCAGCTGAAATCCAAGTAAAAAAAAATGCAGAACCTGTTATATTTTATTGTAATTTATTAAAAGAAGGTACACTGCCATCTTGTGCCGACTAAACTGACTTGAACGCACCGGACGTCGTAATTACGACTTGTCAACTAGTAAGTACGAACGTCCCATGAGGAATTGAACGCAGCATAAGCTTCGAGTTGTGGAACTGCAAGCGGAATGTAACAGACAGATGGTTTCAAGCGTGTGAAATCTTCAGACATTTTAAAACTGATCTGAATGGTAAACATCCTCAATAGTTTAAGACAAATATCAGTGCCAATATTCCTTTAAAGGGCCTGCTCGCATGATATTTACTCGGTTTTTCTTCACACATCACATGTCCCATTGTCTAATATCTCATCTCAAGCATGTACTTTACTGATGCTATTGTCTCTTTGGTAAACAAGTACACTAACTTAAGAAAAAAATATTAAAGGCATAATTATTTGGTGTGGTGGAAACGATGTGCAAAAAAATACCCTATTGGGCACCCTATTTATGTTTTAAATGCATGTTATAGATCTTATTGTAAGCAATTCGTACATGCATTTTTGTGTGTGTGTGTTAATCATATTAGATCTAGTTTTCTCTGGTGACATATGCAGGACTTCTCCAATCATTTAGTTTGCATAAACTCCGCCCCCGCAAGATTGCCTACGTTTGAGTGCCACGCCCACATTTCAACATCCAATCAACAACCGATGCACAGAAGAACCAGTTCCGCCTCACCATCTCTGCTCTCTTCCTAACTCCTCGCCTTAAGCATTACCACTCAGATGTGACCTCACAATATGGAGAAAAGATCTGTTATTGCTCTTTACACATGCAACAGTGAGTAGATCCGCGCTAACACATTTTATTTACACACCCCCGAGTGTGCTGCGTACAAGTACATGTTACATGTAGGCCTACTTACTATAGTAATAAGAGCCAACCTGGAGCTAACCAAATATTTTTATGATGGATTTTCATATTTGAAGATTGAAAGTTTGGGTTTGGGACAAAGGTTGAACAATAAAGGCAAGTAG